>OZ018393.1:34893220-35498344 GCA_963969525.1 Ontholestes murinus | reverse complement strand
GTCTTAGTAAGACTCATTGTTGTAGATTCACGAAATGTTTTCGTATTTTTAAATTTATTATTTAATTTTCTACAACGAACTAAAGGATTTTATTACATTTTATTATTTTAAATTGTTCTATATTTCTCATTCTTCCTTTTTATATATAATTCGGTATTTTATACTTTCTCCACTATATATATATTTATAATTATATTTATATTTATATTTATATTCATGTAAATGTAAATAATTATAAATATCCTTTTGTATTATTCTATTCTATTATCCTTTGTTAATCACTGTGTACCCCCATCCGTGGCCTACCTGTGTTTGTCTAATATAAGTCCACATGATCGGCCCCTTGTGGTGAAAAGTGTCTTATGTCTGCTATTTTAATAATTTTAAAATGAGTACCTGTTCTTGCTGTAATTCTACTACGGAAAGTCATCTGCTTGTCCACTGCTGCATATGTAAAAAGAAGTATAATGCTGATTGTATTGGAATAACTAAAGCTGAAGCGAGAAAAATTAATCTAAAAAGTGGACTTACTTGGACCTGCTTACAATGTAAGGAGCTAGGTGATGACATAAATGGACTTAAGGCTGCTATAGTTGCCCTAAAAGAAGATATTAGGCAGCTTAAATCAATGCCTACCCTAGCCATACCTTCCACTTCGTTAATTACGGAACAGATTATACAGGAAATTGCCGAAAGGGATAAACGTAAACAAAATATTATTATTTATGGACTGAAAGAGCCAATCCTTGAATCTAAAGCTGAACTAATAGAATCTGACAAATCCACAGTGTCAGATATATTAAAATCTCTCCACATTGCCATAAGTAATCCTAAACCTATTCGGCTTGGAAAATATGACCCATCGAACGAACGTCGTAATCGCCCTATCAAATTACGACTTGATAACCCATCTCAAGTAGGTTTAGCACTAAGAAGCCAACAAAATCTGAAATCTACGAATAAATATAAACAAATTAGTATTTCTTCCGATAAAACACCTACCCAGATTGAATACTACCGCGCAGTGAAAAACGACTTGGCTCAACGAACATCTGCTGGAGAAAATAATCTCATAATTAAATATGTTCGAGGCATTCCTACGATTGTACAAAAGTCGGAAAACTAAGTATGCCCAGCATCTCCAGCACCGCTACACGGATATATTACCAGAACACCCGCGGACTCTGCTCGAAAACTCATGTTATGTATACATCAACTGTTAACACATACTTTGACATCATTGCCCTAACGGAAACGTGGCTCAATAACTCCGTCTGTGACTCAGAATTATTTCCTTCTTACTATAAAACTTTTAGATGTGACAGAAAATTTAGTTCTGTTGGTCGCTCAAAAGGCGGCGGCGTTCTGTTAGCGGTGTCTGAACAAATTTATGTTGAAAATTTTGATGTTACGCATATTACAAATGTTATTCCACTTATAGATTTAGTTGCATGTAAGTGTAAAATTAATCTACACGTGATTTACATATTAGTTCTGTACATACCACCAGATGTATCCCTCGATGCACTATCCTTATTCCTTGAACTGTTAGAAATTCTAATATTAAATAAAAGGGTGTTAATCTTAGGTGACTTCAACATACCCCAATTTTATTCTGCTAATTGTACTCCCACAATGCCCCCAAAATTAGATTCATTAAATACGTTTATACATTCCACGAGTTTAATTCAACTAAATACTGTCACTAACAACAATGGTAATCTTCTCGATTTAGTATTTACAAACTTAAATAACGATATATTGATTGAGCACGACGGACTTTCTTTAGTACCGGTAGATAGTTACCACCCCGCCTTAGCAATTGACTTGCAAGTACAAGTAAATCAACATGTCCATCCTTTTCCAACTAATAATAATACATTTTATAATTTTCGAAAAGCAAACTATCCTGCTCTATATAATGCTTTAGCAACCACAAACTGGACATTTTTAGAATCTATTACAGACGTTAACGAAGCTGTAAAAGCATTTTACAACAACTTATATGATATTCTTGATTCTTGTGTTCCCGTACATTCCCGTCGAAAATCTGCATTCCCCCCTTGGTTTACCAGAAACATCATACACGATCTTAAACTTAAAAATTACTATCGTCGAAAGTGGAAGACTAGTAATTCATCTTTTTACCACAACGAATTTATTCGGTTACGTCGACAAACAAAAGATAACATTTCTACAGCCTATAGGAACTATCTCTCACGAATCGAACAAAATATTGAAAGCAATCCAAAACAGCTCTGGAATTTTATCCAATCTAAAAATGGTTCCACTAGAATTCCATGTCTAGTAAGAAACAATAATATGAAATATGATAAACCTGCCGACATCGTAAACGCATATGCAGACTATTTTTCTAGTGTCTATTCTCCTAGTTCATTTAATGCTAATCTACAGGCGACTACAAATAATATCCCTCATGATATTTCTTTGGTGTCCGAAGTTGATATTATTAGGGGCATTAATAAACTTAAAAATAATGGTACAAGTGGTGATGACCAAATTCCAAGCTTTGTAATACGAGACTGTAAACAATTTTTCCTTAAACCCTTACTAATAATATTCAACCAGTCAATTAAAACATGTACATTTCCAGATGTCTGGAAACGTGCACGTATAAGTCCAGTACATAAGAAAGGAGACAATACTTTGATTAATAACTATAGACCAATAACAATCTTGTCAAACTTTGCAAAGGTCTTTGAGCACACTCTACACAATGATATATTTGCGTGCGTTAAAACATTAATCTCACCACAACAGCATGGGTTTATGCCGGGTCGGTCGACTGTAACAAATATGGCAACAATAACACAATGCATTAGTGATGCTATTGAAAACAGAGGTCAAGTGGATGTGATCTATACAGATTTTTCCCGAGCATTTGACAGCATAGATCATCACATTTTGCTTAATAAAGTATCAAGCTTTGGATTTGGAACTCGCACTATTAGATTTTTGAAATCTTATCTTGAAAATCGGGTAAATTATGTATTTTATAACGGCTTCAAATCATTTGAATTTATATCTACATCCGGTGTACCGCAAGGTTCAAATCTTGGACCTCTTTTGTTTGTGATGTTTATTAATGATCTTCTTATTTCCATCTCGTGTCATGTATTAGCATATGCAGATGACATAAAAATATTTGCTAACATTAATGGACTAGGAGATTCGATTCTACTCCAAAACAATCTTGATTTAATTTCTACATGGTGCTGCAAAAATAAACTAAAATTAAATGTTAACAAATGCACTTCAGTAAGCTACGGCCGTGTGATACATCTTAACTATTATTATAATATACAGGGATTTCCACTGCAGAAGCTCACTGATGTTCAGGATCTTGGAGTAAAATTCGATCGACAAATCACTTTTTCGCAACATATATATAATCTAGGCAAATCTGCTTCAAAAACACTAGGATTTATCATGCGTATAAGTAAATATTTTCATAATGTCATGTTACTCAAGTCATTGTATTTTGCACTAGTTAGGAGCAAGTTAGAATATGCGTCTATATTTTGGTATCCTCACTACACGTATCTATCATTAATTATTGAACGGGTACAGCGACGATTCTTAAAATGTTTATCATATAAAATTGATGGTATTTATCCTGAACAAGGTGTGGATTATGCATATCTTCTCAGTCGGTTTGATCTTGAATCCTTATCCACTCGTAGGAACCAAAATAGCGCAAAAATGTTGAGAAAGCTTGTAAATGGCAATGTTGATTGTCCCGATCTCCTATCAAAAGTTAATTTTAATGTACCAAGAATTTCATCACGTCAATGTAATACCTTCCATGTCCCTTTATCTAAGTCTAATACGTTGTAAAAATCTCCAATTTTCCATATGTGTAGAAATGCGGACAAAGTATATTCTGATATATTTAGTTAATTATTTTTGTATTTTTTTTTATATTTTCTATTTTAGATATTTTGTTAATTTTTTATTTTATATACTTAAGATTAATGATTGTTAGATTTTAAGTATATTTTATAGCATATATAGTTATATTGTCCTGTAATTGGTGACTGTTGGGCAATAAAGTTTATTATTATTATTATTATTATTATTACCTTGATTGGATGAATACTGAGGAATTTTAAATTCACTGTGATAAAATGATATTTATAGGGTAAATAAGAAGTTAAAAACAATTTAATAATCATTTAGAAGTGTTTGAGGAGGTATGTATATTATTAAAACAATTAAAGTGTCGCAATCCTTAGTTAACGAATTGCTAATATGTACCATATATCTATATTTATAGGTAACATCTCGTAAGGAAGATTGATGATGGTCGTTGAAAATGTTGTTTTCGGCATCGCGACCACATCGCCTATCGCTTCTGAATTCATTGTATAAAACAACGTTATTGTAAAATTTGATGGTTTTGGTAACAAGTCCTCTGATATTCTGATAATAACATAAAAATGATGGCGGAGTAAGTGAGGAGGTGTGAATTAGTTTTTTTTAAGTAACTATTTTGGGTATATTTGAGCACAAGATTTTCACCATTGTTTTTACATTCTTTGAATTCATCAATAATTCATCGACGTTTCACACTTTGTCTAGGTGTTATGTCTTTGTTTAGATATATATTCTAGTATGATTCGACGTTAACAAGTAGTAGTAGCATTTTTAGTAGTATTTTAGCCATAAGATTGATGAATTATATGGTCCACTGCTTTCACATTTTCTTCGGGATTAATGCAATCTAGTAAATTTCTTATAATAATGTTACATTATTATCGCCGTTGTTCGTCTACTTCTTCTACAATTTCATACATTATTTCTTCTTTATTCGTTGCCCAAATATCAGGGCTGGGCTTTTTTAGTTTGCGTATTTGAAGTTGCATATCTGCAATCATATACTTGAATTCATTAATTCAACATTTGAACATGCGGTGTGTGTCCATTTAAATTTTTTTTGATCTTAAAGGATCGGTTTTATTGGAAGATAAAACATTTTATAGAATTAATTTTTATCGCAGCAGACACATTTCGTATTAGAAGAGTTCAGCATAATCGATATAAACAACTGGATACTACTGAACCTATAGTTGTGACTATAAACAATTCATAGAGTGCCACGGAAATAGGTTATACAAATATGTTAATTAATTAATATAACGAATATTGTTATAAATAAGATAAAAAACTACATATTTTAGTAATTAATTTATGAGACACCTACATAGTTGTATTCAACGATATAAAATATAAAATAATATTTGATGAGATTATAAATGCAGTAAAAGAGTAAAGTTGAAAGATAGATATCGTCGTACAATATATTACTACTCTAATAATCTAAACTACAAAATTTATAATAGATCAAATAACCTTTAGCATATTTTGAAATATACTAAACATTAAATGTAATTCATTTACAAATATTAGCTCTTGCTGTTATAAGGATACTGACAGAACTCAATTTCTTTAAGAATTCTATAATTATTTTTATCTGAGAAATTATTTGCGGAAGTAAAATCATAAGTAGAGAAGTGCATCAGTTTCAATCTCAATATCGAGTATGAAAAATACGACATAGTTTGCGTCATATCTGCATTATCATCATTTTGCCAAGTAAGTTACCAAAAACGCAGTATTCAACCATTAGAGTTTATAAGAAGATATTTCTTATGTATTCTGTTTAGCAAATATAATTTAACTTGTAAGTATCAAATATATTTTGATGCAGTTTTTAATGTGACCTTTATAATTATCTGATTTGCAAGCTAGAATCATTGGAAATAAAAGGAATCCCGGTAAGTAGTTTAATTAATTTAACCAAATTTATTTATCTTATTTATGATTATACATTTGTGTTACTTATATATCAATTAATGAATTTACAATATAAATAATTAAATTATTGGTTTCAGAGGACTCAACTTTATCAAACTCAAATACATTTGCTAAGTTCCTAATAACTATACTGTCACGGAATAAGCACTGTAAAAATTTAATTGAAAACATTGACAAAACAGTTCGTAAATTGGCAGCAATATTACTGAACATTTCAGCTGATAAACTATATTTTGCAGAAGTATTTTCTAAATACTTCTGTTGTATGGGACCTTTGTTTGGGGGTTGTTGACGGTCGCTAAAAGTTTATAATTAGTCGAAATCAACTTAAATCAAAATCAATTTGAAAAGATTTGTTCTTAACTATACATTTTATACCTTAGAAGAATAATTAAACTGAGTTGACTTTAAATATTAAAATTTATTGTTTCGGTATTAATGTTTGTGTTAATTAACTGACCCTTTGTTGACTTTCCAATATTTTGTAGTCTTTAAGAAAAAATAAATCTTTTACCGCGTTACTGTAAACGAGAAGGTAAAGGCAATAATTTCTAGAAGCGTTGCTAAACGATTGATATTTTGGAACACTAAAACATACCGCTCAACATAGTTATAGGCGGTAATGTAGGTCCTATAAATAAAATTTTAATGTTAATAGAATTAAATAATTTTGAATAATTATATTTAAAATAGTTTTTAAATAAATTATTGGAATTGTTTTCTTACAAAAATTACTGTAGAATTTGTTTTAGACTACGCGCCTAACTAATTTATCAGTTGATATTGTTTAAGGCAATAAGTCATAAATAATAACTGAACTTAATTAATGATTGACTCAAAGGTCTATTCAATTAAATATTGCATAAGGAACAACGCTAATAAGAATATTTAAATTTAAAGTTCACATAAAATCATTAGGGATAAATAAATATTTACCTAAATATTGCATGGCATTTGGCTTTTGTATGACATAAATTTAAAATATAAAATTGATGACTTATTTATATATATTTACTGACATAAAAAATAAGTCAATATTGTCCTATTCCATTATATTATGAATAAATTTTTTGCATATAATTTACAATATTATTTATGATAAGAAAATTATCTACTTTAATTTGGTCTTTAAATTTAATATTGTAAAATTAAACAAATATACACGCTATAACTAATTTTAACTTATGTAAGAATATATGACAACTAATATACCGTAAACTAAAAGGAAAATAAATATAAAATGAATAAGAAATGCGATAGAGTATAGTATTAATGACTATAATAAACACATAAAACATACTGGTATGACTAAACAGGGCGGTTACATTTTACAGTTGCATGTTATGTAATAATTAAAAAGTAACTTCGCATATTATTTCGCCGTTTAACTCAATATGATTAATAAATATTCAAATTTTTGTAATTAAAATTTTCATCAAAGACCCCTCTTGTGGACCACCTAATGTTACAATCAAGGAGATTTAGTGCTCAAATTAACATAATTCCCATATATTCAGCCCTTTTCAAAGTTATTGGACCAAAGAAAGGGGTTCCTAATTAACAATATTACATTCTAGTACCACTTATGTATTTATTAGTTGAATTATTGAACGCCCCAGCCACTTAGTTATATTATTGATTTAAACGATCCCTGTGCGCAGCAATATGAGTGATTGATGAATCCATAATTGTTGATTATCATTATTACCAAAATAAAATACACGAGCGACTTGTTTTGATTAAAATGAGTTATGCTTAAGGTAAAAATATAAATTATTTCGGCACTTGAAACAAATGGAAGAGGGTCGTATTTATTAGGTCAAACTGCTAATTTAATTAGGAAATTCCAAGACTAAATTTTGCTTTGTAAAATTTTGTCTCTTGTAGACATTTCTGACCTATTTCAGATTACTAAAAATAAATCCTTGCTAAAATAATGCCTGAAATCCATTACATTTTTAATAGCAAATTTATTTAATCCGTTTATTAATTATTAAGGAATAAGCATTTATTTGCATTATTAAATATTGAATTATTCCTTTTATTGTTATACAGTATTGATGTTACATATATCATGTAATTTGCATATTCACAAACTATTTAACTTAAATTTAATTAATATTTTTTTAGTTTATTTGATAGTTTTGCTATACATGTAAATTACTTTTGTATAATTCAATATTTGTCGAGATATTAACTAAAAAAGTTGCTTCAATAAATGATTTGTTTTATAGTCTTGGTAAGACTCATTGTTGTAGACTTCCGAAATGTTTTCGTATTTTTAAATTATTAGATACTTTTATTTTTCGAAAGTTTTTAAGCTGTTAATTATTATGATATAAGTACGTAAACATTTTCCATCTCTTTAAATGTACATATTTTAATAATAATAATGATGGTTTACTGGTGTTTACTTAGGTCACTGGTCAATGAATTAGTATAAAGGTAATATATATATATATATATATATATATATATATATATATATATATATATATAAACACGAGATAAGTATATAAAAAGGAATTAAATTAGTAATTTGAGACAGTATGTACATAAGGCATATGTACTTAACTACAATATTCTAGAATTAGTCTGAGAGAAGTTATTAAATACTGGCGAGAATATTTCATGGAATTACTGACAACGGAAAACTGGAATACAGAGGAGAATATGAAGGAAAAATACGAAAAAGAAAGCGACGAGGCAGAGTAACTAGGACAAATAATAAGATCATTAAAAAGGGAATGGCACCAGGAAGGGTTAGAATAACTATGAACATGCTAAAAAAAATGGACAACGAAAGCCTCTAAATTTTACAAGGTATGTAAGGAAGAGAAAATAGGATCTGAGTGGACAGAAACATTACTAATAGCAATCAAGGCATAAATTTACTGAACACGATCATCAAAAGTTTGGAACAATTAATTGAGAGAATGATTAGAAACAGAGAAGAACTAAATTACACGATGCACAAAGCGTAGGTCTTGCGTACTTCAGAAATTTGCACTAAAAAATCACCGACAACGTAAAAATGTTGATCTAGCATTCACAGACAAATAGAAAGCATTTGACACAGTTAGTAGAAGAATGATATGGAATATCTTAGATAAACATGAAATTGACCACAAACTGATAAGTCTCATTCGAAGAATATATGATGATAATACCACATTCAATATAAAAAATAACAACATATCTGAAACCTTTCAAACAAGCGAAGGACTGAGGCAAGGAGGTGGACTAAGCCCGCTATAATTTATAAAATTTATGGACAAAATTATTAAACAATGCAGCAGTAAGATAAAACCATTAAATTTAGAATTTTACAAATTAAATAACATTGGAATAACGGAAGGCATGTATGCGGATGATATGGCCATATGTGGAAGCAGTAGCAAGGATATCGAACGCAAGCCAATCCTATGGAAACAGACAATAAATGACTATGGAATGAAGACTAATATACAGAAGACAAAGGTAATAGTTATTGGAGAGAAGGGAAGAATTAAATATAATAGTAGAAATTGAACAAATACAACAAGTGGAAAGCTATAAGTACCTTTTTTGTGGACGGGAGGTGGAAACTCTTTTATAGACGAAGTGTGGGACTCCCCTGTTATGAAACGGGTATACCCACTAAAAATCACCTCCATATGTCGACCTACCAACCCGCGGAACCGCCGTCAGGCATTACTCCACGGGAGGGTGTCGGTCTGCGTCTGTATGTGATGGGGGTATGTATGTGTGTGTGTGTGCAGTGAACGGCTCGGGTACGTGGGGTCGCTACTCCCAAATGGCTGTGCACGTCAACCACGGCGGGATGCTGTAAGTACCTAGGAATAAATATTCAAACAAATACAAAATATGAAAGAGAAATAAATTTAAGACTAGAAAATTTCTTCCACACAAGGAAGAACAAATTCATATACAATAAACAAATTACAAGCGGAACTAAATTAAAGGTTTTCAAATCTATATACAGGCTTATATACACAACGGGCGTGAGATGGGAATAAATAATAAACAAAAAAGTAAAATATAAGATTTCTGAGGTCTGTCAAAGGAATTACAAAAATGGACAAATTAAGAAACACAAAAATTAGAGAAAATTTGAAAATGGAAGCAATGGTAACATTTACATTATAGAAAGGAGACAAATAATCTTACAAAGGGCCCAGGAAAACATGGGAGGAAGGAAGAAATAAGATAATAGAAGAAGAGATACCAATAACAAAGGCATAAAACTGGAATAAAAAGTAATGGGCGAAATTTATACACCCGAAAAGGTCAAAGAGTATTTTAATTATACATTTACACAGTGTGTCCCGGTAATGTGGGGAAATAGCTGGATCACAGATTCCTGGGGCCAAAATATGATGATTTAAAATAATATATCTATATCTAAAAGTTTATGGTTAAACCGGAATTTGTCTTCCAAGTTCCAAATTTTTTTTATTTCTTTGTTTATAACATGTGAATGCTTTATTCGTTTTAAATGAAATTTATAATTAATAACTATCATATTATAAAACATCTCAGTTATGTATTATAACCATTAGTGACTGACAGGAAGTATAAAAAGCAGTATTGGTGCCTCCAATAAAAACTAAAAAAACATTTGAAAGACTAATAATATATGATATCTTATACATTTTTCCAATAAAAATATATTTTTTTTTCCAGTAAAAACAAAACCTAGTTTTACATCGAATAGAAAATATATGTTAATTGTGACCGTTTTTGTTAAAAAATGTAAATTATGTATAATAATATTTAATATTTAATTGTTAACTTTATTATAGTTTATAAATACATATGCATATTTTAAGGAAACAGATATCTTGCTTGTTAGATGTTGTTTTGATATATTTTATAAATGAATATTATTTATTCAGCGAAACGTTGACCGATACACACGTGCAATAGTAACAGTAAATTTTATTGTGAATTTAAAAGCGAAATTCTTATGAGAGTCCAACCTCGGAATTCGACATGCAAGAAAAGGATTAAGGTCTCTTAATAACTCCAAAGAAACTTCGGGGCCCCTGAAAGCCGAAAAGAGTCCACGAAACCACCGAAACCGACAGCAACACCAAGGTAACCTCAAGCAAAAGCACACACACGCACTCGTCTACGTAAAATATCTCAAGGGGGAAATAATACGAGCACACAACCTGAACCACAACCAAAAACACAGCCAAAAACAATAACACACTCCCAACCGAGCAACCAAACATTCAAATGCACATACGAATTCACCACAGCCACGGAGACAGCTAAAAATGCCATTGTAAAAATATGGCACACACAAATTTAACCAAGACACACTCATAATCAAAACGAAACATGGGTTTATTATCAAGTCTAATAATAAGGCCATAAAGAACAACCTTAAAACGCTGAAGCAGAATAAAATCATTCATACCTTCAACAGGGCATCGCCAACACCGCAAGAGGCCGGGGCAGAAACGCACCTTCTGCGTCCTACTCTTGCATTATTCGAAGCGTGGAAACTGAAATTGAAGATATAATTAACTATTAGCGCGCATCTCAATAAAATAGAAATAACATACCGTCATTGTCGTCGCATAATAGCGAAAGAAAATTGTAAAATCTTGGTGGCCAAATGGCTGATGTAAAGAATAAGATTGCAACTTAATGATATTTATTTACACGTAAATACAAGTGAGTACAGACTCTAGCAGCCCGATTTATAACGTAATTTTCGTACTGCCGTTACCGAAGTATATTTTCAAGTGTTTTAGTTCGGCCTCTCTGGTGCTTATCTAAGGGACGAGACGCTCCGCACTCGCGCAGGCGTGGTGTTAATTCGGCCTCTACTCGTGCTTATCTAAGGGACGAGACGCTCCGCACTCGCGCAGGCGTGGTGTTAACATGCCGCCCCCCTTGAAAGACAGTGATCTTTCAATAGTGAAAGTTTTTTTAAAAAAGGGTTGCGGCTAGATGCACGGTAGTCATCATGGCCACTATTATGACATTATACAAACAAAACACATATACAATATATACAATAATATGAAGCAACAAAAAATGCAATTTGTATTCATTTACAATGTTCGAATCGATATAAAGTTCTAATTAGATTCGACGGATTGTTCACGCACGATCGGTAAAACGCACACTTTGCATACCGCTCGCTTAAAAATGCCACTTGCGGTTTTCACAGACACTACACGCACTTCGCCATCTTCGCCGGGATGTAACGCGATGATTCTTCCCATTGTCCAACGAAGCGGTGGCAGGTTGTCGTCTTTAAGGATGACCATGTCGCCTACTACGACTCCTGGTGCTTGTGCTGAGGCTTCCTTCGAGCGTTTCCACTTAGTCCGTACCTGCAGTTGCGACAGGTACTCCCGGGACCACCTCCTCCAAAAGTCTCCGCGGATCCTTTGCATTAACTGCCAACGGGACAGTCGACCCATCGTAATATGTTTCAAGTCAGGACTTGGAATATCCGTCAGTGGTTGTCCTATTAAAAAGTGGCCGGGGGATAGATAGGATAAATCATTTGGGTCAGTACTGATTGGAGTTATCCGACGGGAGTTAACAATGGCTTCAATTTGTGTAAAAATGGTTGAAAGTTCTTCAAATGTAACCTTTGTTTCCCCTACTATTTTATACAGATGCCTTTTGGCAATTTTAATTGACGCTTCCCAAGGACCCCCCATATGAGGAGCTCGCGGAGGTATAAAATGCCAATTTATTCCCTGGCTACTACATTCACACCCAAGTTTTTGTATGTTTTTTTGGTTGTCAAAAAAGGTTTTTAATTTTTGAAGTTCGATGTTTGCGCCGACGAAATTTGTACCGTTATCGGAGTATATATCACGGCATTTACCCCGACGGCCAATAAATCGTCGCAGTGCACCGATGAAAGCTTCAGCAGTTAGATCACTAACGACCTCAATATGTACTGCCTTTGTAAACATACAAATAAATAAGGCGGCGTACGCCTTCACGGTTTTACTTTTGCGGATGCCCTCTTTTATGTAAAAGGGACCGCAATAATCCACCCCACAGGTAGTAAATGGTTTATTAATTGTCACCCGTGGAGCTGCCAAATTACCCATTATTGGCTGTTGTGACCTTGGCTCGGTTATAAAACAGATTATGCACCTGCGAATGACATCTTTAACACAATTTTTGCTATCAATTGGCCAATAGTTTTGTCTTACGGCTGCTAATGTAGATTGAACACCTGCATGCATATTAGTTATATGCGCGTCAGTGATAATTAATGTTGTCAATCTGTGTTTTTTTGGTAAAAGTATAGGATGTTTTGTATCAATACCTTGTTGGGAGTGCATTAATCTCCCACCAACTCGCATTATGCCATCACTGTCAATAAATGGGTTAAGGTTTAATAATTTGCTTTTCCTAACCACGAACTTATGTGACGCTAAATCTGCCAATTCCTCAGAAAAACATTCTTTTTGAACAATTTTTATTAACACTAATTGTGCTTTCTGCAATTCACTGACGCTTAATAGGTCAGTGGACTTATTTTGTGGAAATTTACAATTTGATTTAAATCTAAGACATAATGCTATAACACGAACTAATTTTTTCCAATTATTATATCTGTCAAATATGTTGTTTACAGTAGTTGCTATATGCACATAACTATTTTGTTTAATTTCAAGTAAATAATCTTCATCAATGGTTTTACAAAAACTAGGCACTAAATGTTCATGTTTTTTAAGAAAAGACGGTCCATTCCACCACAATTCTGCTTTTATTAATTGTGATGGGAGCATTCCCCGTGACAAGATGTCTGCCGGGTTTTCTTCTGATTTGACGTAGGACCATTCCATTGGTTTAGAAAGTTCGTTAATTTGCTCTATACGATTTGCAACAAAAATTTTAAATTTATATGATGGTGAATTTAACCAATGAAGCACTATCTGAGAATCTGTAAAATAATAACTTTTCTTTATTGTGATGTTCAATGATTTTTTTACTTTCTCCATTAATTGAGCTAGAAGCAATGCGCCGCATAATTCTAAGCGAGGAATTGTTTTGGTTTTTACAGGAGCCACTCGCGATTTTGCACATACTAAGTGTATTGCAAATTTTTTATCATTTGCATTGACGCCCCGAATGTAAATACATGCTCCATACGCCTCTTCACTAGCATCACAAAAACCGATTAATTCATACTGATTATTTGAATTATCTGTCACACATCGTTTAATTTTTATGCTTTTTAAATGCGGTAATTCATTATACACATTTTTAAAATCTTTTTCAATACTCGTCGGTACTGGTTCATCCCACTCTAACTGGAGTTTCCACAATTTTTGAATTATTATTTTGAATAATAAAATACAGGGGTTTACTAACCCTAGGGGATCAAACAATTTAGACGACTTAGACAAAATTGTGCGTTTTGTTATAGGTTCAGATGATAATTCCGGAACTGAATAACTAAAATGATCTAATTCGGACTGCCAATATAAACCTAACAATTTATTTACACCGTCCTTGTCTAATAGAATTAAATTATCTGTGCAGTTCGATAACCCTTCAGTTACCTCAGTATAGTTTGAATTCCATTTATTTAATAAGAATCCGCCCCCTTTTAGAATTTGTATGATGTTATTACGTAAAATTATGGCATCTTCTAATGAATCTGACCCGGTAAGCAAATCATCCATGTAAAAATCGCGTTTTATAGCAGTAGCCGCATTTGGAAAGTCGTGTTTAGCCTCTTCTGCTAATTGTTGTAGACATCGAACCGCTAAAAACGATGCCGGGGCAGTCCCATAGGTGACCGTTTTTAGTTCAAAATATTTTAATGGGTCGCCTTTGTTTTCGCGCCATACAATTCTTTGAAAATTCCTGTCACTCGGATCAATTAATACTTGGCGGTACATTTTTGTAATATCCGCGGTAAAAGCAATTAGAAATGTGCGAAAACGAAGCAAAACACTAAATAAATCGTCTTGTAATGTGGGACCATTTAACAAGATGTCGTTAAGCGATTTACCATTTGATTTCGCGGATGCATCGAATACAACGCGCTTTTTTGTCGTTATTGAATCATGTTTGACAACCGCGTGATGTGGTAAGTAAAAATGAGGTATATCATGTTCAGGATTAATTTCACACATGTGTCCTAGCTCGTTATACTCATTAATAAATTTCGATTATTCTTTTTTCAATTCCGTTTGAACCGCGTTTCGAGGTGATAAAATCGTTTTATGGCAGTAAATTTTGAGTCACCCAGGTCAAGTGGGGAACCCTTAAAGGGAAGTGCAACCATAAATCTACCCTCATCTGTCCTTTTCACGTTATCTGAGAAATGTTTTTCGGCCGGAGCCAACGTCTTCATTGCATCTGGCTGTACTGATTCTAATTCCCAGAAACGCTGTAAATCAAGCATCGCAGCGTGACAAACAGTTGTCTTTTTTCCGGTTACTTTCGGAATGTTACCCCCTATTATCCATCCCAGATGAGTTTTCGAGAGTATTGCCCCCGGGACGCCTGAACTTTTTCTACCCGTACAAAACAGGTCCCAATAAATTTCCACGCCTAGCAAGGTCTCGATTTTTCAAAATTAGAGTCGGCTAATTGACAATTTTTGGAAATTTTTAACTGTTTCCTGTCTATGTTTTGACTAGGTTGTAATCCTGTCACATTGGGTACAATATAAAATTCACCTTTATTGTGATAATTGTTGTAACGCGACTTAAATTTGATTTCCATTTTATGCATTGCCTTGGAGATCGAGCCATTAACGCCTTCAATTGTGAGATTATCCTCAATCATGTTTAATTTTAGTTGATTTGCAAATTCCTCAGTTATAAAATTTGATTGACTACCCGAGTCTAATAAAAATCTCCCCTGAATGAATTTATTATCATTATTAAGAACGTCAATCACCGCTGTTGATAATAACGCTACTGACACATGATTTGCGACATTGACTGATGAACTACCTTCTCCTGGATTATTATTAACCGGTGCCTTATCATTATGTGATGCACTTTTATGCAACATAGTATGATGTTTTAATTTACAAATTTTGCATGGATTTGCATAACATTTTTGTGCTGAATGATTGCCTAATTTCAAACAATTTGAACATAATCCTTTGTTCTTGACAAATTTAATTTTGTTTTCGACATTCATATTTTTGAATTTACTGCAACCGTATAAATCGTGGTTATCATTACAATAATGACATGTTTTGATTTTAATAAAATTATTTTGAGAGCTAGTAGCCTCCCCTATCAAATTGTTTGTTAACTCTAAAGAGTCACATTTGTTTTGAACAAATGTACACAAATCCTCAATTTTAGGAAATGTCTTTTTGTCTAATGTGCGTTCAAATTCCATGGATGTTTTTTTATCAATTTTGTTTAAAATCAAAAATACCATAAAATCTTCGAAAAGATTTTCCTCTGTTCGATCTAACGCTTTTAACGCGCGAATATGTTTCCTAACACCGCTAATAATTTCTTTTAATTTAATGAAATTTTCTGTTTCCGTATTTGGTGAATTAAAAATTGCACCAATATGTTTATTACTTATTTTTCTTAAATTGTCGTAAGTTTCAACTAACATTTTCCATACCGTATCATAATTCGCGTCGCCAACATCGAACGAGTTAATTAATTCGGCTGCCTCGCCCTTTAAAGCCGAAATTAAGTAATGAAATTTTTGAATATTTTTAATTTTGCTGTTTTCATGAACCAATGACTTGAATGTATTAAAAAATGGCATCCAGTGTTCAAAATTGCCATCAAACTCCGGAAGCATAATTTGAGGCAGTTTTAGCTCTGCGTTTGATTCAAAATGGGCCGTCGCCGGTGACACTTTATTTCGTTTACGCGTTTCATTATCAATTAATGCAGATGCAGTGGCATAAACATTGTCAAATTTTGCTTCGAACTCAGTTATTTCATCTACTGCGCCTTCCTTGGGATTTTCTATTTCTTCAATATCGGTTTGAATGTTAATAAAATCATCCCGAGTTTTATTTTTTAATGCGTAAAAATTTATATTGTCGATATCTATTTCCCCGATATATGTTTCAAATCGCGTCAATTTACCCTTTATAATTGCCCGCTGTTTTTTCAATTCACTAATATTAGCCATTGTTAAACTATTAAGGAAAGGGAAAAAATAGGAATACGACCTTATTGCCTTCTGCTTCTTGTAAATGCTCCTTCCAGTGATATGGATTGGCTTCTTCTTCTTCCGGTTCGCGAACACCAATAATTTTCGGTTTCTACGTCCGTTATGATTAAATTTTTGAGTCTATTGTCAGTGGTAATTATTTATACCAGACGATGTACTTCACCTCGCAATTGCAAATATTTCGTGAACGATCACTAGCACTGTTTTCAAATTCGATTCGAAGGACCATGTAAAATCTTGGTGGCCAAATGGCTGATGTAAAGAATAAGATTGCAACTTAATGATATTTATTTACACGTAAATACAAGTGAGTACAGACTCTAGCAGCCCGATTTATAACGTAATTTTCGTACTGCCGTTACCGAAGTATATTTTCAAGTGTTTTAGTTCGGCCTCTCTGGTGCTTATCTAAGGGACGAGACGCTCCGCACTCGCGCAGGCGTGGTGTTAACAAAAATAACAAAAAGGCGCAGATGATCCATATAATCACTGGTTTGCATAAAGCATATTCAAAACTACTGCATGAAAATTTCAAATTCATGTGCAAGGTTTATCCCGTGATGGAAAGCCGACGACCAACACTGCTGCCGATTCCTTGCAATAAATGCAATAAATACAATCACACTACAGCAAACAATGATGAAGAAATATCGTGCGCCAAGTGCGCAATCAATCAAACAAGAGGCCGATCCACTAAAGGTCAACAATTACAGACCTATCACCCTGCTTCCGGTTCTGGGGAAAATATTCGAATCCATGATAAAAAACAAGTTATGGTCCATCCGTTGGATCTTCCGTCCTACGTCACAAAATATCGCTTCGAGAAACGACACAAAAACATTCAGTCTGATAAAGTAAACCAAATGCGTTAGAAAAAGAACACACTGTAAAACTTTCGTCGTTTTTTGAAGCGATAATTTGTGACGTACGACGGAAGATCCAACGGACAGACTATACTTCATCACATATTCCATGCCATTCCTCTTTCCAGTTCGGTTTCATGCAAAATAGTTCCACTTATCTTCCCCTAGCAATAATCATCACCTCTAATAGTCAAACAGCAAATCTCGAAGGCCGCAAAACTGCAATAGTTTTCCTAGACAAGAAATATCGTGCGCCAAGTGCGGAGGAACACATTCAAAAACATGTACCACTCAACTCCCGCCCAGGTACAAAGCATGCGGAGGTACTACCGACGGAGCTTGATCAATCAAGTACTCAAAACGACCCATGGCACCCATTGAAGAAATTCCGAATGTAAGAATTCAAAACGTTAACAAAAAATCTGCGGTTAATATCACAATACCACCCTGACCAAAATATCTTTAAATTTTTTGTATGTGCATTTTACATTATTTTTCCAAGAAAGATTTAAATGCATAATTTTGTAATTTTCTTAAAGAAATATTCTTATTTAAAAGTTTTTTGCATAAATCTAAATTAAACTTAAATTGTCCATCGTTTAAAAAAGTGTAAATGAAAATAATTTAAAACCACTAGTTAAAATAAATTAAATTAAATAGTGGTATTAAAACTTAAAAATTATTTTCATTTGCCCGTTTTTAAAATAAACATATTAACGGTCGCTACCATCATTTTCATTGTCCATCGTTTGTTAAAGATGATGCTAAATATTGAAAAATTGTCTGCCGTTTTTCAATTCAGCTTTAAATTTTCAATGTGAAAATTAACGAAAGCGATATATCATATTATAAGCAGCTACAAATTTTAAACAATTATATTGTGAAAAGACACGAAGAAAATATGCCATAAAAATATAATCTATAAATGATAGGGTACAATTTTTTACGAAAATTCTCTATATTAGCACATTAATTTATATTCAGTGTAATTTTTTTATTAAATATTTATTAAAAGTTTAAGAAAATGCTTCAAAAAAGCTTAATCTAAAAAAGGCATGGAAATAAGCACACATAGTCAAAAAAAGCAAAAAACTCTTAACGCCAATTAATCACACTTTTCAAGATTCGTATACATATTTAGAAATTTTTTCGATGCTATAAATATTAAGGATAAGCATAATGGTTAGAAATCAGCTCTCTACTGATGATACAGCACTTATTGCACATACCAATACAATACCTAAAGCCCTCAGTACACTGTAAGGGCTGATCGACACTCTGCCTTGAACACCTTGCTATAAAATTTTCCACTAACCCTGATATCTAAGACATCCTCAAGCACCTATGTTTAACTCGCAATCCTTCACACCCCGCTAAAACTAAACATCCTTCAACAACAATTTTCGAATTCATAACATAACAAAGACTGGCAGAAATACCATGGATCGATAGCCGCAAAGAAAATAAATTATGATTATTGTTGTAAATACCTATTGTATCAAGTAATAAATAAGGATATTTGTCGCTCGGTATTATTTAAGTTTTATTTAATTGAGTAAGTTGAATTACTTATTAATGAGTGCACTTTGAGCATACTATATTCATATTTTATTTTTTGTGCAATAACCGTACAAGATATCAAATATTATTATGGGACAAGAAAGTTTTAAAGTTAAATTGTCTTTCAAGCTGTAGTTTTAATTGGACGCACCAATAAAAAATTATTTTAGTTTTTAAGTCTTTTTAACTTCCTGTCAATCACTAATGGCCATAATAACTGAAATAATGTGTTATATTATGGAAGTTATTAATGATACATTTTATTCAATTGTTATAAACAAAAGTAATAAAATTTTTGGAACTTTGAAGACAAATTTCGGCTTAACTGTAAATTTTTGGATATAGATAATTTGTGTTAAATCATCATATTTTGACTCCAGTATTCTAAGTTCCAGCCATTTCCCCATATGAATGGGACACCCTGTATACATATATAAATGATAAGTAAGGTTAAAATCGGTGTAAATATAAAGCATAGGAGATAAGCAGTTCACTTTTTATTGTGCAAATAAATGTAGTATCGTCTTCACTTGTTTCAGGATTATCAAAAAACAATTCGCATTCCTCGTTAAGACGTTTGTCAGAGAGTACATACTTTACGTAATTTTCCTAGAAATAAATGAAATTATCAAAATCTCTAACAGGATAACAATACAAAACAATAACAATTAAATTTAAGAATGAACGAAGCAGCTATTTCACCGCATTTTTCTTTAGATAAATTATTAAAATATGCAAGATTTTTAAACTTGATATTTTTGTTTATTTATTTTTGCATCACACCACCGTCTAGATATTTATTACGTGCAAAGAATGGACAGAAGCATAAAGTGTCAAAGCGCAAATAAGTTCATTCCGTTTCATTGAGCCAATGCTCGCAAAAGCAAATCATTACGAATATATTTTTATGTTCAGCTAAAAATGCTTTAAATTCATTGATTTTATTTCTTGTGCTCTGTATATTTGTGAAATATATGTTTATTTTGTTTTCGGCTCTTTTATACGTGCTATGATTTATTTGCGTCTCGCCGGGCTTGAATAAAATTATACTTGCTTATTAATGCACCGTCAGGTCAGTTTTGAGGATTCATTAATTTATCATGTTCCTGAAAATCGTCGCTGGTTTTGAAAGTTGAATTTGAGGGAAGTAACTGAACCTTTTTACAGGTTATGTTGTTATGTCCTAAAATAGTGTTCACGTGATCCTTGACATGTTGTGTAGGTTCAAATTTCCGGTGCTAACAGTTTCGACGATAGCTTTGCTATGTTGCTTGCGGTGCTTGTTATATACCACCTATATTATGAGTTTGTTGAACTTTTGAAGAGAGCAGAACTCTTCAACTGTTTACACTATTTTCGCGTTGGGAACTGTCAAATATCAATAATTGCTGCCTTTCGCAATGCAATAGAGGCAACTTCAGGTTTATTATTATTGCTCGTCATTTTTTTTGGTATAATATCTCTCGGTTTGTTATTGACTAATAAGGGGTCTTATTCGCAATATTTACCTTAATAACATTTAATAACGTTTTGTATCTCTTAACACATCCTAAACTTAAAATACATTCCAAATCTCTGAACACATTATTTTGTATATTAGTTAAAAAAGATGTCAAAAATGTATGGTTCTTATCTATGTTTACTTGAATAGTAATAACGATTTGAAGTAATTTGAGTAAATTTAATACACATAGTATTATATTTAAACTTTGCAATCTGCAGTTATAATTTGTCTTTGGCCTAATTTCAAAGATTTTAATATTGGTTATAATTCTTCATAACAAAATTAGCAAGTGAAGGGCTAAATAAGAAATAAATATTTTTATGTGTAGTTTCATATCTATTATAACTATGGGTATTCAGAATGCTTTTGTAGGAACCAGTTATAAAAATCAAACATTTTTCATCAAGTAATGGGTTTTCCAATAAGAGGTTTCATTATGATATTTAAAAAAAAAACGAGTATATTTTAAATAAAATCAATGGATGTTTATTTCATTACTAAGAGAAAGGTATCAGCCAAATAGCCGCCACGACTACGGTTGCCATATCCTTTTCATGAAATTTTCCATGACCAATAACGGCTGTATGTCCTCGATAACTTCACGAATTCCATCTTTAAGGTCTTGAATCGATTGTGGAGCATTGGCTTATACCTTATCTTTCACGTGAACCCAAAGTATAAAGTCTAAAGGTGTTAAGTCACAAAATTTCGAGGCTAATTGTGACCACCTCTTTGCGAGATAACACGACCAGGAAACTTTTCTTGAAAAATTGCGATTGCTACGTAGCTTGTGTGGTACGTAGCGCCGTCTTGTTGAAAATATACGTCGTCCATATCAATATCTTCCAATTCCAGCCATAAAAAATAATTAATCAAGCGCAATCCATTCACCGTAACAGTTGCACCAGCCTCATTTTCGAATAAGCAAGGGCCAGTCCAATAAGCATTCTTGGATTTTCCGAGCCCCAAATGTGGCAATTCTAGTTATTCATGTAGCCTCCGAGGTGAATATGGGCCTCATCACTGAAGATAATATTTCTATGAAAATCCGGATCATTTTGATGCATTTCAAGGACCCAATCAGCAAAGATACGACATTACTGGTGATCGACCGGCTTGAGTTATTGTGTTTACTGAACTTTAAAAGCAAAATACGGTATAATGTCGTTTTTGGAATGTCTAATTCCAAAGATTGACGAGGAATCGACAAACCTGGGTTTTCGATAACACTATTGGCTACAGCAGCAATATTCTCAATTGCTCTTAAGCTACACACAGTTTCGATTCTTCACATCACTAATTTGTTGAAATTTTTTAACCAGTTTTACTATTGCTGATCGATAAGGTGCTGTTGAAGCGTGTATCGTTGCATTTTTACTAATGGCGTAGTTTTTACTTGCCAACCGAAAGATAACAGCTGCAAAAGTGACAGCTACCCAGACAGCGGGCCATTCAAAATGAAACCTTGTATTGAAAAACCCTATATTAAAGCATGTACCTGTAGCAGGTTTTTAGGGAGGATTATTTAATTATTTTAGCTTAAGCAAATATAAACTTTATGTACTCACAATGAAAGTAATATAATAAATAGACATCCTACTAAACATCAACAAACTATGATATGATAATGCAAAAGTATGCAAAATTTAAATAAGTTATAAAAAATAACATATCTTCCTAGACGTTCCTCTAAAAATTTATCTTTGTTAATTATTTGGTAAGTATTATTATTTTTACGGAGATAATGCAATTAATTGGGAATTTTATAAGATGATAAAGTTCCTGATAAAAGATATATCACAAAGTTGTGACTTCAATCATCGAACACAATTAATTGGCTAGAGCAATTTAATTTATGATCTACATTCCTTTTCAATACCAAAATATATGATTTAAAAAAATATTAATAGCACTGCGGGGTCGGTAGTCCTTAAAATGCCAACACAAAATGAATATCGGCAGGAAAACCCGACTGAATATTACGTGACGCAAATTTGTTATATTTCGTGCGGTGCACTAGAGAGTGAAAAATTACCGCGCGGAAAAATTTCAATTAGTCGTACAAATCGGTTGCCTTTCATTAAAAGGGTGAGGGGTGTCCGGCCTCCAACAGATTAAAATTAATCACCGGACGAGAAAAAATGGTTGCACCGATATTATTCCGGCCTTTGGAGAATGTCCGAAAAAAATGTGCGTCAATTTAAATTTTTGCTGAAGCTGAAACAATGACGCTTCGAATATCTCTCGTTAGAGTGAATTCGGAAACTTGATGAATGGAAGCATGTTAAATAAAATGATCGTTTATTTTACTATTCGTGATTGCTTTGCCTGAAAAGGGGAAAAGTCGGTAAGAAGGGTGCAATTTATGTTTATGTTTGTACTCAATTTACAATAAAATAAAGGTAATGACTAACATACACATACACATTATACTAAGTAAATTTGTTTTTGCACACAATATGAAAAAAATTATAAATTGATAATATGCCTGATGTTTAAATATGTTTATTAATAGTGCATTCGATTTTATTTGAAATGCACCACCTAGAAAGAATAATAAAATTGATGCGAAACTTGGTGAACATTATTGTTTATTCGTTAGTACAAAATGATTAAACCATCAAAAGAAAACTAAACTTCAATTTAATAGAAAAAAAGACTTAAATCGATTCGCATAGCAATGCAAGAATTAAACCTTCTACGAATAAAATGGTCAATATTTGCTTGAGGCTTCTCATTCTAAGCAAATTCTAACTGAAGTCTCAGATCATCTAAGTTGTCAGGACTGGGCATGTTGCGAACTCTTTTACCCATTATGTCCCAGACATCCTTGATGGGGTTTAAGTCGTAAGACCTTTGTTCGGATTAGAGGAGGAATTTTTACAAAGGAATAAATTCCCGTCCTTGCACCGATAATAGAAAAATAGTGAAACAATTAATTTATGCACCAGTATCCTGAACATTGATCAGAACGTTTGAAAAGGGATGGGCCAGATGTTATTTTTCCTGGAAAAAGACGTTGCGTTGAATCCAACCCTTCACCAATTTGTACATTTTTTCGTCTTGTAATTATGAGATATTATTAAGAATTTAGAGTTGTAACCGTAAGGGTGTTATACAATATACAAGTTAAAACTGTTTTGCAAAACCCATGGTCGGAAGAATTATCGTTAATCGTGATCATCGCCCCTGGATCACTTTCGTCCCGAGATCAACGCAAAAGACGACGTCCAGGTTGAGAGAGCAGTCCAAGCCGGCGATCGAGATCTAGTCCAGGAAGACGTTTTGGAGGAAAACGGCATTTCCCTTTCCTACCTTTGCCTTTGCCTCAGATCAATTATTATTATTATTTTTATATTTAGTTTATTCACGTAAGAATCGTGTATTATTTAAATTATAAATAACTTATAACTTGTTAAATAAATATTAATAAAACATGGATTTAAAATCATTAATTCAGGAATCTTTCTTGTCAATGATTCACAATAACGAAGATCTTACTTCTTTGCAAAAGCACAGATATTTCAAATCTGCACTCCAGGGCGAAACTGCGAAATTACTAAAAGGCATTAGTTTGTCAGAAAATAATTATAATGTTGCATGGAATGCTTTAAACACGGTCGTTACGGCAATATTACAAAATTAAATCAAAATCATAGAACTGCAATTTTACAAATTAAATAAATAAATAGAGAATAATGTGCTGAACTTCGGGAAGTGTTAGATGAAAGATTTGGTCGTTTGTGTAAATAAAAAATGTGATTCATTAGATACAAATCTTAACAAAACAAATAAACCAAAACAAGTGAATCATGTCAGTGAAATTAATAAAAAATGTACAATTTGCGGTGGATTGCATCCAATATTTAAATGTGATATATTTTTATATTTAAACGTTAAAGATAGAATGTCGAAAATAAATGAAACAAAATTTTGTATCAATTGTTTACACCCTTCTAACCACTCTATACAAAATTGCTATGGCCGACCATGTTCAATTGGCAAGAAAAAACATAATTCGCTTTTGCATATTAAAAAATCTGAAACTAATTATAATTAATAGAGAGCGGATTTCTAGCATTATGCTTATCCATAATATTAATAGCATCGAAAAAATTTCTTAATATCTATACGAATCTTGAAGAATGTGATTACTTAGCGCTAAGTTTTTTTGGGCTTTTTTGCTTATTTTGACTTTTTGTGCTTATTTTGACTTTTTATGCTTATTTTTATGCTTTTTTTAGATTTTAATGCTTATTTGGAGCATTTTCTTAAACATTTAAAAAACATTTAATAATAATTTCACACTGATATTAAATTAATGTGCTAATATAGAGAATTTTCGTAAAAATCTGTATCCCATCATTTATAGATTATATTTGTATTACATATTTTCTTCGTGTCTTTTGACAACATAATTGTTAAAAATCTTCATAATATGATACAATAATTATAATGAATTTTATTATTAATAAATATTAGTATAAATTACCAATTTACAATGGATTCGTTTATAAATAAGTAGATATAATAGACCGTCTCATTATTCAGATAATACAGACGAACGCTTCATAGGAATCACACCTATGATATTCCGGATGTAAACGTCGTTAAAAAATAAATAGGGGCCCCAGTAAGTATTAAATGTAAACAAATTTAAGTGATAGCTAATAATCAGGTGTTCTGCAACCGTATCAATTTCCTTCTCTCGGCAAAATTACCGATGGGACGACTGGCGCATATTTACCGTTTTCGTTAATTTTCATATTCAAACTCGCATTCATAAACTATTGAATTGACATTCCAAAAACTTTGCTTATTTATCAAAAATTACTATATGCGTGAATCGTATTAACCTGGGGAATCACAGATAAATTATATTATATAATTCACATGTATATTTAACCCATAATGCAAAAGGTGAAAACCACAATACAAGAATTAATTAGAGGCTATCCAGAATTAATAAGTGAAAATTATACATTATTTTGTAAGGCATGTTTAAAAATAGTAAGTTTTATTTTAGTTCCCAACTGCATCCTAACTAGTCAAGACTTGTATGTAAAACATGTTATAACAACACTACGTCAAGAACGTTTGAAAAAGTTCAAAGCTGAACTAACAAAACAGCACAATTTCACAATCTTTAGCATCATCTTCAATTAAATTCACATTTGTGCAAAATACTTTTACATTCTAATATCCCTTTAAGAAAATTACAAAATAATGTATTTAAATCTTTCTTGGGAAAATATTGTAAAATACGCATTCCCGAGAAAAAATTATGTAGCTCTTAGATACTATGAAACCATACAAAAAATTAAAGATATTATTAACAATAATTATATGTGGTTTGGTGTGGATGAAACCACATACTTGTTTAATTTAATAATATGAGTTTAACAAGAAGACATCCGACCAACAGTATTTTGATATATACAAAAGAATTGAAGAAAACTGATAATAACATTATAGCAAAATTCATAAATGATGGACTGACAAGCTTATTTTTGCCGTAGACAATACCAAGTTACAAAATTTTACTAATAATGCATTTTGTGCATTGTACAAGTTTAGCACATGAATAGAAACGAATTTCTGAAACTATAAGAATGAAATTTCCATTTGTAGATTTAATTAAATATGGAAAAATAGTTCTTATATTCTTCTGTGAGTACAATTATTCAAGAAGTCATTATCTGATATCTCACTGCCCCATAAACCAGTGCTAACAAAATGGGGAATTTGGCTATATGCTACAATGTACTATGCGAACAATTTTGAAGAATTTAATAAGGTTATATACAACTTTCCCGAAACGACATGCAAATCAGTTAAAGACTGTTAAACAATTCTTAAGAAACAAGAGCTTCCTTCAAAACAATTGAGTTACATAAAATCGCGTTTAAATTTTGTGAGCAACACAATCAAATCTTTATAAAAGCAGATTCATTTTAGAAAATACCTGCATGCATTGGCCAAGAAATCAAAATAATATCGAAAGAAGTATTTGTTGAAAATGAAGGATTTTTAATATTAAATAAATTAAACTTGATTTTGAATGGCAATTTTCAAATGGATCCAGCTATAATTTAAAATAAAGAGAAGCTTTTCTACTTTCAAAAATTTATTGAGCGTCAGAAGTAATAATTTTTACAATTAAACCCTTAGAACAACATTTAATGATCTACTGTTTTTATGAATAGATTTTAGTTATTTTGAAACGTATACAAAATTACAATTTAATTTTTTAATAATTACATGATATTATATATTGCGTAAAGAAAGTATGTTTATTTTAGTTTTAAGCCAAATTTCTTTGTAAAATATGTTGATAAACGTGTAACATATCAAGAAAATATAGTTTTCTTTAGTGCTTTTTTCGTGTTTTTATGCTTTTTTCCTGTTTTTATGCTTTTTTAATGCTTTTTTTCTCTAAATTTTGTGCCTTTTAATGCTTTTTTCGTGCTTTTTTCGTGTTTTTATGCTTTTTTCCTGTTTTTATGCTTTTTTAATGCTTATTTTCTTTAAATTTTGTGCCTTTTTAAGTGCTTTTTTTCACATTTTTTAAGCTTTTTTATCCGCTCTCTAATAATTAATAATGAGAGAAATAAATCTCTATGAGCTTGTGCACTAATGTTTAACATAATAATGTATGTTTTACATAATATTTATAATCTTGTTAGATCAACATCGGCATATTGCATGTTTGATGGTGAGGTATTATTATCAACAGATATTGTAAATATAGCAGACCAATCAAATAAAAAAAAACAATCGTGTAGGGCTTTGTTAGACAATGGATCTCAATTGAATGCAATCACAACAAAAATGGCTGATAAATTAATATTAAAAAGAAACAATGTTAACATTACTACAGAGGGAGTTAACGAATCGGTTTCCACACAGAAATAACAAAAATTAAAATTAATTCAAGATTTAATAATTATTCCACAGATATTCAATGTATAATTGTGGCCAAAATCACAAATAGATTACCGCATAAAACTTTTGAAAAAAAAACAAATTAAAATTCCCAAAAACTTGCAATTAGCCGATCCTCATTTTAATGTCTCATGTTCAATTGATATGCTGATCGGTTCAGAATTATTTTAAAAAAATGCTTTGTAACGTACAAATTGATTGGCTAAAAACAATCCAGTACTGCAAAAAACCCATTAAGGGTGAATTATTGGAGGTTGTCATCATTTAATAATAAATAGTGTACAAATTTTTCATTTAGAGCGATTTTGGAATGTTGAAAATGTTAACGACACAATAATTAAAAATTTTAAATCGACAGGAGGTAAAATGCGAGAATCATTTTGTTAAAAACACAATACGTGTCAAAAAGGGTCGTTTTGTGGTTGCTGTACCTTTCATTAATGACGAAATTAATTTGGGTGATTTATTTAGATTTGCAAAAAAAGAGTTTTAAATCTAGAGAATAAATTATTAAAGAATGTTGATTTTAAAATAGAATATTCAAAATTTATGGGGAAATATTTGGATTTGGGACACATGCAATAAACACAATCTGATTATCGATCGAGTTTTAATTTGCCTCACCACGCAGTACTAATATCCTCCAGTGCGATTACTAAATTAAGAGTGGTTTTTGATGGCTCTTGCAAAACAAGTAATGGTAATTCACTAAATGACATATTAATGCAAGGGCTCCTCATTCAAGATGATTTGTTTACTATACTAATTATATTTCGGTTTCATAAATATGTGCTATGCGCTGATATAGCTAAAATGTATCGACAGGTTCTTGTTCATAACAAATCCGCAAATTATCAAAAAAATTCTTTGGCGGTTCGAAACAACGGATGAATTAAAGGTTTTTCAGTTAAATACTGTGACGACTCCTGCATTCTTTCTCGCGACTCGTTGCTTATATGCATTAGCCAAAAATTAAAAAGAGCAAAATCCACGATCTAGTGAGATAATAAAACGAGATTTTTACGTTGATAATTTGGACGATTTGCTTACCGGTAGCGATTCTAGAAACGAATTAATATATCATACATTGGGGATAGTATTATAAATGTGCTACAGAAGGGAGGATTTCATTTATATAAATGGAATTGGAATTATGAATTAAATTTAAACAATATACCTCAGGATATAAATAATAGCGTTATCAGAATAGACAAGTATGAAAACAATAAAATATAAGGTTGCCAATGGGACCCGTCCTCAGATCAGTATACTTTTTCTGTACATAAACCAAATGACTCTAGAAATACCAAAAGAATAGTCCTTTCTCAAGTAGCTATTTATGTGACCCTTTAGGTCTAGTTAATCCAATTGTTGTCACAACAAAATTAATTATTCAAAAACTATGGCAACTCAAATTACATTGGGGCGAGAGAATTCCTTTAAATTTATATACGGAATTGAAAGTATTCCGCTGAACCCTTGATTTAATTAATCAATGTAAACTTTCTCGCGATATAAAATTTAATGAAGGTTTGAATTTGAACATTGCTTACTCAGTTCGAGGCTATTCTTAATTCGTAACCCTTATATTCAATCTCTAATGACCCCAATGATCCTTCGTACTTCACTCCTGCTCACTTCCTTAGCGGAGATTAATTAACAGGTGTAGCAGATCCCAGCCTCAACAATAAGGTTAGTAAGTTATCGCGATGGCAACACCTTCAATTGATGAAGCAACATTTTTGGAAAGGATGGATAAGGGAATACCTACCAACTCAATTGCCTCGCACCAAATGGACTAGGCACTCCAGCAACGTGCATAACCTGTCTCCATTTAAGTGGCTGGTTGGTACGTGTAGTGGAGTTAAATCCGGGAAAAGATGGCATTTCCCGTGTGGCAACAATAAAAACAAACATACATCAAGTCGGGAGGGCGATTACTAGATTAGCTGTTCTCCCCGCCAATGAACCTCGTTGCACTGGTAATAGAGAAATAGTGAAACAGTTAATTTATGCACCCGCACCCCCGAAATTGACTAGACCCTTCGAAGAGAGATAGGCCACATGTTATTTTTCCTGGAAAATATTTTAGAGCTGTAATCGTAAGGGTGTTATACAATATACAAGTTAAAAATGTTTTGCATATTTTCTTAAAACCCAATTCGATATTCTTTTGGCTGTAACAACTCGTCGTTTAAAAAACGACAATGTCATCAAGACAATTATAAAAATTTATAACCTTGCTGGCAAAGGCAACATTTGCAAATCCGCTTCTTCCAAGAACACCATTGTATTGTTTGCCGTGTTGGGTCTAGCGTTATCTTGCTTGAAAGTCTCATTAGCGTCTGCATAAATGGCACCGTGGCGGGATTTAGTGTACTGCTTTTAATGTACTTGAAATGAACACCGAAAGTGATTTCGTCCCAAACTGACTGCACCCTACACCATGACACCTGGTGTAAAATCAGTATGGCTTCTTTCAACAAACTCTTAATTTCTCGTTCCAATCTACAACCAACCACGCCGTTCTTAACACCAAGCCAGGCGAACAACTTTCTGAGGTGGAGTAAGTAAGACATCTAAATGGACGGTAAGAATGGAGGCCAAAGGACGCAATTTACAGCTCTAGCCCAATTTATGGCAGCAGACCCCGTTGTTTGAAATCGGTTCTGTGAGGCCATTCACCTCAGAAGCTGATATTCACGGGGGTTACTACTTCGGGAAGGTCTCCCAACCGGACAATGTCGCTTTTTCTGACCAGGACGACCATATTCTCCCCACGGTTTGTGATTCATCCTTCTGCCAATTTCCGGAACGATAAATCTGCTTCTTTGATGCTGATAATTCGACCCCTAACAAACACTGAAATTTTGGAAAAATCAATTTAATGTTTAATTTGAACTACAGCCTAAATCGCCAAGAGACGTTTAGAAGTTCCCACAGGTAAAATAAAAAAATATATCATTAATATTTTCTTTAAGGCAAATTTTAATAATCGCAAAAAGAAGGTAAGGTAATTGGATGTTATAATATTCAAAATCATGTAATTTAAATTATTATCTGTCACTATTAAAATGCCGAAATATATGGCAAAATCAAATAAAATCAGCATCATGTTTGTCATGAATAAATGCAGAAGACTCTGGGCGAGAGTGGAAGATCATCACAGGTGAACTCAGTCCATTTCATGTGCGGTTAATGTTCATTTGAAGTTATGTATTCTCCAGACTTATCACCAATTGAATACGTGTGGGATACAATTGGCAGAAGACTGGGCCATCTTCAGCCAACCCCACTTTCTTCACCTGATATTGGGATGTGCATTCAAGAAGCTTGAGATGCAATTCCTCAGGCTGACATTATCAATTTGATTTCTATTATGCCTAGGCGAGTTGCTGAGTGCTCCAGAAATCGTGGAGGAGCAACTCATTATTGAAATTAAAGAAAAAGTTACCATGATCTTTTGTTGAAATTTTAATCATTTCATAGAGTGGATTATTTAAGTATTGTCTTTAATTTTCATAAAAATTGGCGGCCAGTATATGTATATAAATATTTAGACCATTTTTCTTAGCACATTGAATAAAAATATAAATTTTCAGTGATTAGGAAATGTTAATAAAATATCTCTACCAAAACACGGGTATAGCATAAGATACATTTCTGGTAAAAATAACATATTTTCAATAACAACATAATATAATAGATCGAAATAAATTAATTAATTACATTAAATATTACTCGAATACAGTAGGTGTGTTATAGTCGTGAATAAATATATTTTTAGTAAAAAACAATTGTTCATAATTTAACTTTTGTAGTACATATAATACGCACATCTGTGTTTCATCAGAGCAACTTTGAAAATGCTGAAACTAAGGAAATTGGTTAAAAACGTATTTGTTGTAACACGTATATAATTTTAAGTGTAAATATATTATGTTCTCGTGCAAAATGTAAAACAAATATAACATGCACGCGTCCCTATTATTGTACACTAATATGATACAAGGAGCGAAAAGTAAATAATTGCATAGTAGATATATATATATATATATACATAACAGCTATACTATGTTGGATGAAGAAGTGCAAATAGAATTTTGGATAAAACATACATGTAATATATATTTAATCCATTTTAAGCCTAAATAAACATATAATATCTTATAAATACAACAGAGGTAATCGTATACAATTGACAGGAAAAGAGATTAAATTTTAACATACTTTTATTTTTGAATATATGGTGAAAGTAATGGTGAAGGCGCCGGGCTATATATTAGATATAAAAACTGACACAATAATGAAATATTATGGAGTCAGCGTCAACGTACCCAGGATGCATTAGTGAATTGTTTACGAATAATTACGTTCGGAATTAAGGATTCACCTATATATTGTGACCTTCAGTCCCAAAGATTTTATTATTGTGTCAGATACCGTACATATAAGAGTAGGTTTACATTTAGCATTATTTTTATTTTACTAAAAGTTAAAACGTACTGCTTAAATCAATAAATCGCAACATAAAATTTACAGTGATGAATTTAAAAATGAAAACACTTGTTTATTATTAATGCATCTCTGTAAATTTATTTCTTACAACTACTTTTGTATTATTCAATATCTGTTGAGGTATTCGACAGAAAAGTAGTTGTTTCAATAAGTGCTTTGTTTTATGATCTTGACCAGACACATTGTTTTAAATTTACGAATTTTTTTCCGCATTATTAAATTAAATAAATAATAACAGTGATCTTTATTCGGACAATTACATTTTTACATTTATAAATACATAACAAAGACAATTAATGTGGTGTTAGTCCGTCTGGGCTATAGACCAGTGGTCTTTCTGCCCTGTCTGAATTTAATTTAATATAACAAAAAAGTTCTTTGCTAGCTAGCTTAACTGTCAGTGTGATTCGTACACATGAGTTGATGAATTGTGAGGGGAGGATGTTGATACTTAGAAGGGATATTTGGATTTCTGGGAATACAAAACTTGGTTAGAAGGGATCGATTAGATGGATTATTCGCAAATTTACTGGCAAGACTGGATATTTTTTAAATTATTAGTTTATTTTTTTACAACGTCCTAAAAATTTTGTTACAATTTATGATTAAATTATGACTAAGTATTTTTCTTAATACAGAAAGTAATTAATTCTCTAGAATTCACAAATTCGTCTCAGGTATATGTTCAGATCATCAGTTGATAAGGTTTTATAAGACATTGTTGTAAATTTAGGAAACCTGTTCGTATTTTTAAATTATAATTTAGTATTATTTCCCACTATAATTCTTTCACGCTTTCATACAAAATAAACGGCTGTATTATTATTTATTGGGTTTATGCTTACAATTTAACGCAAGTAGAATATTACTAGAAAATAAAACATAAATATAGATCATAATCATTATTTATTTTATTGTTATATATGTATTTATTATAATGGGATACTTATTGATTACAAAACTAATATTATTATTTTCTGTATATATGTTTGTTCTGTAAATATATTACTGGTATCTATCAATGTAACATTCTACAAAGTGTGAACACTTATCGATTATTTATAACGTAGCTGTTTGTATTTATCTGTTTGTAATAATTAATTCTATTTTATAATTAATTGCAGCAAATTATTTAAAATATTCCGAAACCATTCTTCTACAACTTCTTCCTAGAAACCAAATCCTAAAATCATTTTCTTTGTCATTAATGGAAACTTAAAGTTTGAAAATGATCAGCTGTTGATCGAAACTCGAGTCACTTTTTAAATAAATAGTGTGATATTAACAAAGTGAGTTTTACTTTATTTAAATATTCAAGATGTATCACGAAGTGAACGCCTCAACCATTAATCAATATAGAGAGTGAGTTTTTTTCGATGTTCTCTATGGAGATGTCGAAAACTATAAAAGATAGAGAAACGGTTAAATGGGGAAAGGGCTTTTACATATTCGGGTATTTTATTATAATGTTTTATTCTTTTAGTTGTTATTGCTTGTGAGTATTTTGTTGTTATAAATCTGTTCTTACGTTTGATTTTTTTCCTATATAATATATATAGGGGAGGTATTGTTTTCGTGAAAATTTTTGAATAATTTTTTTGGCTGCGGGCGCTGTATCTCAAAAGCTAATGATCCTATTGAGATGAAACATTAAACTTAAGGTTGTATCGTTAAAAACTAGAAATGAAAACTTTCGTTGAATATTGAAAAACCGGAAGTCCAGGCCATTTTTTGTTTTTATCCGATAATTCTTTAATATGAGCTAGCGAAGATATTTATTTTTCACACATAACTTAGAGTCAAGACAGGGCAGAAAGACCGAGGGTCAATAGCCCAAACGGACAGACTAACCCATTATATATCAGTTGTAAAAGTTTTTAAATTGTATATAGTTTTATGTTCGAATAAAGATGTTATTCTCAGTCTCTCTCTCTTTAATATGAAAAATTATTCAAAACTTTTCAAACAAAAGTTAAAGGGAATAAGAAACTGAACAAGTTTTATTCAAACATATTTTTCTTAGAATTCTTTCAAGAAAAAATAAAATAAAAATTAAAATTTTGATTTTTTTTGCTAATTCCTAAGTAACTATTGGAGTTACATGAAATTAATAGAAATAATAATTGTAGAGAATTACAAACTCGACAGATTATATAAAGTAGCCTTTTTGCGGAAAACTTATAGTTTTCGAGTAAAATATAGGGAAAAACTATGATTGCCAGATCCCATTTTTTTATGTTAAGTTCTTGTGTTGGTTATTTAGTTCCAGGGTATTTGGTTTTCTATTGACATTATGAAAATGCTGGCGGTGACAGTTACTAGGTGGTAGTTCATTTTAATACTAATAATAATAAATATATTATTATTATTAAACGGAATTACATTTTACATTAGAAATAACATAGTTTATATGCAACATAAAATTAAAATACACATAAAAATAACACTTATAATCGTACGTAACAATAACAGATATCACAAATGAAACGAAATGCTTTTAAGTTCTGATTTAAAGTTAGGTAGACTAGAATAAAACAAATTAATATTATTATTATGAATTATATCATTACCTACACTCATAAATCTATAAAGTGGGTTATTTGAATCATAATTAATGCGTACTCTGGATAATCTAAATAAGATTTTACATCGTATATTTATGTAAGTAGAACTTACTGTAGGAATTTAATGAAGTAAGTATTTCAGAACAATTAATATTACCCGTAATTAATTTATGTAGAAAAAACAAACCCAACATAATTCTACAAAATTTTAAGGAATCCAAGTTAAAACGAATACAATGAAAGGAATAATCGTCAACTGAAATACCAGCAACATCAAATCTACGGAACATATAATAAAGAAACTTTCGTTGTACTTCCTCTAGCGCTAAAATTTAACAGTTATACTGAGGAGACCAAATAACAGATGCATATTCCAAATTTGATCTTACTAAACTAATATAAAAAATTCTTAGAGCGTAAGGTCTGAAACTGTAAATATTTCTAATCCGTTAACGATGCGTAATCCCCTTCCTTTTACCTACCCGACAATAATTACCCCCCAATCCTCTACACATTAGTATAACTATAACTCCTTCATTCATTTGCTTCACTTGATAATGACATTAAACCGTCGAAACTTAAGTCGTGTGTTTTTGTAATATATGTATATATATTACATAATTTTTTAGTGGTTAAAACATAGTAAGTGCGTTAGTTAAGTGTTTAAATCCGTGTTGATAATCTACTATGTAATTCCGTGTTAAAAATCGCAACTGAATAGAAATGAGCTTGTCAAGTTTTTAGGAATAAAAGATTGTACGGTAACACCACGATAATTGTCAATTAAGTTTCTTGTCCCTTTTTTGTAAATAGAAATAATAAAATATTTTTTTTCAATATTTTGGGGGAAGTAAACTAAAATTATTGACTGTTCAAATACCCAGTGAATTGGTTTAGAAAGAGTATATATGTAATTATAAAGGAAGTAACGTGAAATATCATCTGGACCACAATTAAATTTATTAGACAATTTTAAAATTTCATTAAACAGGACTTTTAAATTAATATGCAAACATGACAAATAATTAACCTTATTAACAAAATTGAATTTAGGGTATTAGTCATTTTTACACAATAAGAAGAAGAAAACAATGAACCGAAAGCGTTAGCTATATCGTGACCGGTGTCGTATATTCTCTCTTCAAAACACACAGTTGAGGGAATACCTGATGAATACATTATTTCTTTAGCAAATTTCCAAAAATTCTTTGGATTGCGTCTAATGTCTTCTTCAATTTCATCAATAAACGATTTGAAGAGAGATCTACTTAATGATGAACACTTCTCGCGTAAAACTCTGAAATTCTCATAGTCATTAATATCGCCAGATTGTTTATATACTAAGTGAGTTTGTTTTTTTCTCTAGTTAAACTTATAAATTCACTATTACCATTTGGGTGTAGCGAACTAAAAATAGTGTTCACTGGAACATACATTTCAATTAGATCCAACAAAATTTTATAAAAAAATGAAGGGTTAGAGTGGAAGAACACTTTGTTATTGTGAACTCCGCCCGTGTCTCTTTTGCCCAAAATTTGAAGTACGTTTTTTTTAATTGATTTATTGTATACATATTTTTTTAAGAAAGAAGTCCGAAGATGAATAAATAAAATAAATAAATAAATACATTTCAAGAGCACTGTTCAGATCTTTATTTACAAAAACCAAATCAAAATCCACATCAGCATGAGCGCAAGTGCATTATTAATAGCAGTATAGTTGCCACTTTTGTAGTCGTACTGTTTTTTCATTGATGATTAAATTGCGTTGCTCTATTAAAACGTTAACATTAATATCATAGGAAATATGATGCATTGAATTATTGCACAGAAGATCATTAGATGCGGTGATATTTATTTTAACATTAGTGCTAAAAACTAAATCAAGAACAACACCTCTATTATTGGGAAAATCAATCAATTGAAGATAGCGAGTGCCCAACTACACCCATATCATCATAGTCCCAGGTGGCAGAGGGAATATTAATATCACGATATATAATAATATAATTCTCTTTATTATCATTGACAATAGATTCAAGGATGTGACAATGTTCTTGGTATTTCTCCAATGGAGAATTCGGAGGTATATACACTCACTCCCCAATTAAGAAACGTTTATTGTAAAATTTAACAATAACAAACGGTTTTTCAACCGTGAAGAAGATATGGAAACTTCCAAAAACAATAATTATTTTCTTACGGCAATAAGTACACCACCTCTATGCAATTTAACGCTCGGTAGATAATAAAATTATCGCATAGAAGTTCATTGTCAGAAATATCATTATTTAAACAACTTTCAACAAATATTATATCATCTGTATATGAGTTAAGGCAGTGGATAAGTTCTTTAATTTTAGTTCTAATACCACCCACATTTTGAAAATAAAGTCTTACTTTTTTTTAATACTAGCTGATCGCCGAAGAGAAAATCCAGATTTAGACACAATTTTTGGAACGTTATTAAAATATCTTATGGCAAGATTAGCTTCGCCATTCTTATTTCTTTTGTCAACTTCAGACTCCACAGATTTTAATAAGGTTCTTTGTTTAACAGTTAAGTCACGTTTGATTTTAATATGAGAATTAACAAATCTAATTTTATTTACATTTTTTAATATAGTGGAGGGAATTGTATTATTATTGTAAAACAGTTTAATAGGGCAGGGAAATGCGATTTATAAAACTCAATAAATAACAATGGCGCCAATTTTATCCTGAAAATAATATAAATTGTTGGATGTTGAGTTCAACTCACCAATAAATACAAAATATTTGTTAGAGAGTAAATAAAAATACTTTAGACGTTTTTATACCTTTATTTATCGTAAAATATAAACAAACGCAAACACAAGCATGATAGTGACCTGCAAAGTTTGTGTCAAAAAATGATAAAATATTGTAAACTTCGTTTTGTGTTTATTATAAAATAAATAGTGGTATAAAATTTCGAGGGTAGTTTTATTTAAATAAGTAATTGCGGAGACTTTCACTTCGTGATTTTTTTGATAATTCACTTTGCTGGTGTTCCTCTTTAAATTATTTATCCAATTTTGTACCCGTTGTCGATATTTCATCGTTTATAAATGTTCACAAAAACAAGACAAAAGCAGAATTTAATTATAATGAAGCAATACTTTCAGTTAAGTTATAGATATCACAAAATTAGTATTCGACAAATTAATATAAGAATATCGATAAACTTTTTTATGCAATCAATATAAATTATGTTGCTAGTCCCTACTCCAATAAAATTAATATTCTTTAAAGAACAATTTAAATTTATTAATTAAAAATACACACTGGAAATCAATTTAAAAAGAAGTATTATTTTCTCCAAGTTATGAACCGAAAATGAACATAAAATTTAATAATTTTTAAACAATAAATAAAAATGGGTAGCTAAATAAGATACCTAAGCATATGGAATTAAAAGCAAGGCAGTATAAAATTAAACACTTAGTAATTTATAAACAATAATCATTTCACTTTTGGAAACATTATTTTGAATGACGTTGGTAAATTTTTAACTTTTAAATTGAATCTTATACTCTGAGACAGACTACTTGATATTTAAGCTTAAAAATTAGGTCATGTGAATATTTGGTCCTTGGCACGCACTAGGCCTTATTATCTATCAAAATCGTGTCAAATATTATGAGCCTCAATCATTTAATTTCATACCCCGTGTGGTAAAATTACAATATAGGTGCAATCAAATTTATATTATTTTAACTGTAATACTTTTTTAATAATAAATGTAATTCTGATATAACTTTGTTCGGTATAATTAATAAAACACGTTAACTTTGTTTCTATAACACTGTATTTTTTATTATGTTGACTAGTTTGGGCAACTCTACTTGCCATTATCGAAACATAAGTTATGTTATGTATCTTTGTTTTTAATCTTTATACTGTTTCTAATTTTCTGTCCGAACAGTAAATTATAAATAAATAGTATTATATCAAAAATGAAATAACCAATATATATATATATATATATATATATATATATATATATATATATATATATATATATAAAGATTGTATTGTTTACCTGTTATATAATTATATTTAATACTGTGGAGCTATATAATGCAGCGAATTATTCAATTAAATATAAAATACTGAGTAAATGTGAATTTTAACACTACAAAAAAACATACAAAATTAATATTAAAAAAATTTAAGTACAATTTAAAGATCATACAATAATCGTTTGAATTATATCTACAATCAAGATTTGACCACACAAATATATATTTTTTTTGTATATACTTGTTGTTATTCAAATCTACTAGCCTAGTCTTAAATTGTTTGCGTTCGCGAATAATATCTGTAACTGAAACAATAAATACTTTAATGTAGGATGAAAGTTGAAATCGAGTTGGTGTTTTTTTTATTCGGCAAAAGAAAACACGGTTTGTGGCGGCGGCATAAAGAAACCCGAAACTTGCAAACTCTTTAGTTTCACATGCAAGCGGATTTGTGTGGCGCTGAAAACTCTCCACATTATTGTCGGGCGGTTAAATTTTATTGTAACAGTGGTAAGCAAAGTTAAATTCATTCAAATTCTCCAACACATCTTATAATTAAAGTACTAACTTATTTGCTTCATGGTTTAGTTTTGCAAATTTAATTTAAAAACTTTTGAAAACTTTTAATATAAAATTTGCATTACAACGAAATGATTTAAAGTAATTAATCTTGTATATGTGTATGTATGTATTATTTCATTAATATACTTCTAAAATAAATTTCGTGTTTATTTTTAGGCATTTTGTTTAAGTTTTATTTCATAATAAATTATATAATCTTTACTTAATATTGAGATAACGCAATTGTTTGATTTTCAAATATTGGTTTATTAAACACTACATATGTTTCGCCACACTGTGGCTTCTTCAGGTGAAGTAAATATACAAATAAAATATACATTGTTTCTTATATATTATGTCAGGTTGGCGGGGGTGAAAATATTTTTAGTAGAGGGGAATTTGATAATTCCGTTTGTTCGTTCAGTAGATGGCCGGTGTGTAGATAGCGATTAATTTCTAAATTTTCTAATAGGTTTAGTTGTTGTCCTTTTCTTTCTTTATGTAGAATCTTGAAGTCAGATTTATATACAAACAGAAGGATTGGCAATGGGAAACCCACTAAGCCCCATAATAGCCGAAATATTCATGGACCATCTTGAAAACAAAATATCAAAATTACCACTTTTTAAAAACTGTACATATTGGTGGAGATATGTCGATGATATCCTAATAGTATTTATAGGCACAGATAGACAATTAAATACTTTTTAAACAATTTAAACCAACAACACAATAAAATTAAATTCACAATTGAAACCGAAATAGATAAATCAATCAATTTTTTAGATTTGACTATTACAAACGTAGAAAACAAACACGACTTTGCAATTTATCACAAACCTACACACACAGATAGTACAATAAATAATAAATCGTTTCACCCAACTCAGCATAAATTAGCAGCATACCGATCGATGATACATCGACTTTTATCGATACCAATGTCGACTGAAAATTATAAAAAAGAATTAAATACAATATATTACAACTAATATGGCTACAACAAAACAATAATTAACAAACTAATAAATCAAAAACAAACCAATATCATCAGTAATCTTATATTCCCTCTTCAATCAGAACCAAAAAACAATTTCTCTACATTAACATTCAATGGCCCTTTAAGCGAAAGAATAGCAAGCAATCTTAAGAAACTTAACTTCAACATAGCACACAAAACCCGTAATAGTTTATCAATAATAATCAAAAACAACAAAGATAAAGTAGTCAAGAACAGGCAAAGTGGAGTCTATTTACTAACATATATGAATTGCCGGAAAATTTACATAGGCCAAACCGGACGTGTATTCGAGGACCGAATCAACGAACATCACACATGTTTTAGTCACCAAAAAACATCGTCAACGTACGCAAACCATCTCCTAGCAGAAAACCATACATTCAACCCAGACTTCAAGATTCTACATAAAGAAAGAAAAGGACAGCAACTAAACCTATTAGAAAATTTAGAAATTAATCGCTATCTACACACCGGCCATCTACTGAACGAACAAACGGAATTATCAAACTCCCCTCTACTAAAAATATTGTTACCCCTGAAATAATATATAAGAAATGTTGGTTATTTCAGAGGTTTTAAAGAAGCTCAAGTGAGAACACAGCGGTATGAATATCGAAATATATTGTAACTATGTTTTTTTTTATAAAATCAACAACTATAATTCGTTATACAAATCGGGCGTCACTTGATAAATACAACTAATAGTATATTTTATGATACGTTAGATGTCGTGTGTCGGTGCTCGAAATTTAGATAACGCGCATTTTCCAACACTTCCCCTTGAGAGCTCCAACATCAACATGTTAACCTTCCGTTAATCCTAGCAGCTCGATGCACTTCACGTGCTTATGTCTGGCTAACGATTTCGTCAAAACATCAGCTGGCATGTCTTCAGATGATACGTGGTTCAAATTTATAGCTCCCGACATGACGATCTCGCGAACGAAATGGTGCCTTATGTCTATGTGCTTAGTCCGGGAGTGGTAGACCGGATTTGAAACGAGCGTCCACAAAAACCTTGAATAGAATCTCCGTCGTGCACGAAAGAGATTCCCAGGTTAATAGTCCATTTCAGGTAGCGCACGACTCTCTTCGCAGCAATCTAATGAGCCTTCCCGTAACATTCATTGAATTGGCTCAATAAGCTAGCAGCGTGAGCCACGTCTGGACGTGTTGCATCAGCAAGATAGAGCAATGCTCCGATCAACTCACGATAAGGCGGATTCGGTCCGTCTGAGGCAGACCATGGTTCCGATTTGGAATTTCGTGCTTGCGTCCAATGGCGTTGTCGCTGGTTTGCACTCCTCCATTCCGAATCGTTGTAGAATTTCACAAATATATGTCCTCTGACACAGTTTGATGTTGTCTCCCTTCCTCTCGAAATCGATACCAAGACATCTTTTTACTTCGCCTAGATTCTTCACACCAAAACTTTTAGCTCCGAAACGTTCTATTTCTTCGATATTGCTTGACATAACGAGAATATCGTCAACATAAATGACGATTAACATCAGATTATTGTTCTTCCCCTTCAGGTATAGACAGGGATCACTATTGGATGGAATTGCTCCGAGTTTTCGTAATTCCTCATCCAAGCGCTTGTGCTAAACGCGCCCCGCTTGTTTCAATCCGTAGAGTGCTTTCTTCATCCGGCACACCTTGTCGCCGCTCTTCAAACTATTCAGCATATTCTTTGCTTCATCTGTAGTGCGACGATCCAGTCCTCTCCTTTTAACCATGAAATTCAATACTTCACCCATCATCTCTGGAACCTCCATATACACCTCTTCCTCTAGAACACCATTGAGGTAAGCGGTGGTTATGTCATATTGCTTGATATGCATCTTCTTACGTGCTGCGAGGGCAACTGACAATCTGATAGTGCTCAAAAAAGCCACTGAAGCGTACGTATCCAGAAAATCTCTACTGGAATTTAAGAAAAACCTCTTGCTACAATCCTGGCCTTCCGTTTCTCGAAAATTCCATCAACGCCATATTTATTTTTAAGGATAAAACGACTACCAATAACGTGATTTTCTGTTGGTCTGTTCACGAGTTTTCATGTATTATTTAATAAAACAGATCCAACCTCGCTCGCCATCACTTGCAGCCATTCTTCTGATTCTGGACTTGATATAGCCTCCGTCAACGAAATCTCAGTAATGAGTGCCATGTCCTGTTCATCGTTGGCATACTGGACAATGCTATACTTTTTAGATGGTCGTCCTTGTCCGAATCTTTCGTGGTCTACCAGGGCCACGTCCGGCAGTAACTTCTGCATTTGCAGGCGGAATTCCTCTAAGGGAAATTCCTCTTCTTGACTGTTTCTATTTCTGTCGTCGTTGTTTTGTGTATTTGATTCTTTTCCGATTAGGTGAATCTCGGCGCATTCATCGTTTTTCTCTGCATAATCGGAATGCCGTTCCTCAGGGAAACAGTCAGTGTATTTTTCACTGATCTGCACCGGAACATTGTCCAAAAATTTTACGTCGCGTGACGTTTCGATTTTTCGCTCGTTTGGAATCCAAACCCTGAAACCTTTTGATTGCTCGCTATATCCAACGAAAATCCCCTTCTTTGATCTCGGTGCCAATTTGCTTTGATTCGGAGTTGTATTTAAAATATGTACTTCACATCCGAAACGTTTAAAAAAACCAACGTCCGGAGATTTCCCGTACCACGCTTCGTATGGCGTTTTTCCATTTAGTTGAGTTGTGGGACACCGATTCCTAATAAAATTAGCGGTATTCACTGCCTCTGCCCAGAAAGAGGCAGGTAGCCCCGATTCAATGAGAAGACATCTCGCCGTCTCCATCAGGGTTCTGTTTCGCCTTTCGGCGACTCCGTTTTGTTCCGGGTTGTATGGCACAGTCAGTCGCCGCGTAATTCCATGCTGTCTAAGAAGATCGTTGAATTGTTTATTCACGTACTCCAGGCCATTGTCCGTTTGAAGTACCTTGATTCTCTTTCCTCTTTGAGTTTCAACAAATGCCCTATAATTCTCGAATTGTTTGATAGCATCACTTCTATGTGCGATGAACCTTACTTCACTCCATCCAGAATAGTCGTCGATGAATGTAATGACATATCGACTATTTCCATTCGACGTCACTTTCATGGGGCCGCAAATGTCTGAATGAATGATATCTCCAAGATTTGATCTCCTTTCGGACTTTTTAGGGAATGGTAATCGTGACATCTTCCCCTCGATGCATACCTCGCATGTGAACTCCTTCAATTCGTAACCCTTTGATGGTCCCTTTCTTGATCGCTTCGCGCAGCGTATGCAGGTTGAGATGTCCTAGACGTGCATGCCAATCCTCCAATGAGCTTACCCTCGATGGTTTGGTAAAGTTCGACTCATTTACCATCTTACACTTTTCACTGTCGCCACCATGAAAATAGTACAACCCATTCGTTCGCTCCGCGGCAAGTACAATTTTTCCTGTCGCGTCGATAACCTCAGCCTTTTCTCGGTTGAAAATTACCGTATAAACCCTTGTCCGTTATCTTTCCAACGGAAACAAGATTCGTGCGAAGTTCCGGCACGCATAGCGTGTCTCTCAATGTCAATATCTTCTCACACCCATCTACTTTTGTTAAGATTGGTACACTTCCTTTTGCTTTGATATCGACGCATGAATTATTTGCGAGGTTCAACTTCCCGCGTCCGTGACAAAACACTTCTGAGAATGCGTCAGTATCTTTGCACATATGTGCAGTGCATCCGCTGTCCATACACCAAACGCTGTTACCTGTAGTTTCTTCCGCACGGAAAACTTCGTCGCATTCACGTACATCTGACACCGCTGCATACATACTTAAATTGTCGGAACGGCCCGCGATTTCATCTCTCGATTGATTTCCTTCGTATTTTCTGCTCGATCAACACTCTTTGGCAAAATGACCAGGCTTTTGAGATTTGAAGCACTTAAGATCTTTCTTTGGAAAATGTCTTTTATATTTTGCTTTATCTCTGTCATTCTTACTCTTGGATTTTGAATTTCCATATTTCCGTGCAAGCATTGCACTTTGAGATAAATTACTTCGATCACTATCATTCGGGCCTCATATTCTTCTAATATTTTAACGCGCAATGTTTCAGGCGTTAAGATTTCATCTCGCGATGTGATTGCGCATCGAAAGTTGTCAAATAAATTCGGCAGACTTCGCAAAAGCATCACTGTCAGTAGATCGCTATTTATTTCAATGTCCATCTCGGTCAATTTGTCGACGATATTAAGAAAGTCTTGTGTGCTTCATCGAGCATCCTCGCAGTTCTGCATTTTATGAGAAATTAACTGGTTTAATAACGCAGCCTTTTGCATAGATTCATCAATCGAAGGGACCATTGATGAATCTTCTCTAATTTGATCCAGATCTCTCGCGCAGTGTTGCATCCCTTTACCGGTTTAATTTCTGAAGGGCTTATTGACAGAATAATGTCCGATTGAGCTTTGAGATCTCCCTCGGTCCAACGTCGCGCAGCCTCAACTGAAACTGCATCACCTGCGATGATTCTGGGTTCTACCGACGCACCGCTGACATATGTCCAAGCGTCATTTTTTATTAGTATCGCGCGCATTTGGATTTTCCAGGTATCGAAGTTTTCCTTATTCAATTGCTCAAATCTTACGACACCACTCGTATTCATTCTTAACACTCGATGAAAACAATGTTCAAAAAAAAAAAAAAAAATTCGATCAGTCGAAAGAGTTCTGGAAATTCTGGTAACAATCACTATCACTTATAACGTCGCGCAACCCTATGTGCCTGGGTCCATAACCTGTTGGTTATTTCAGAGGTTTTAAATAAGCTCAAGTGAGAACACAGCGGTATGAATATCGAAATATATTGGCACTATGTTTTTTTTTAATAAAATCAACAACTATCATTCGTTATACAAATCGGGCGTTACTTGATAAATACAACTAATAGTATATTTTACGATACGTTAGATGCCATGTGTCGGTGCTCGAGATTTAGATAACGCGTATTTTCCAACAAGAAACAATGTATATTTTATTTGTATATTTACTTCACCTGAAGTGTGGCGAAACATATGTAGTGTTTAATAAAACAATATTTGAAAATCAAACAATTGCGTTATCTCAATATTAAGTATAGATTTTCAACACCTAAGTGCCTCATCAATCAATCAATAATTTTTACTATTAGTAGATCACGTTAGAAAATCGTGAATGTACAAATTTCCTTTCCTTGTAAAGTTAGGTACCAGAAAATACTGTTATTAAAATATTAACTTTAAACAATTACATAGCTAACAGTATATGTATAACTCCATATCTGCTACTAACATTTCATATAATATTTTATATTTCTATTGGTTAAATTATATTATAAATGTATAAAAATGTTTAATTGAATAGCCAAATTTCCTGTATTTATTTTAATAATAGTTAAATTTTACTAAGCATTCCAAGTTAGTAATATAACAGAAAACATGACGAACGAGCTTTTATATATATTGATGTTTATTCTGAAAAAAATTGATTTTTTTCTATATATCGTCCTCTCTAATTATCGGTTAGGATTAAGGGGGAATTACTCTTTAGAAAATTCCACAATTCAAATTATTTTTTTTTGCATTTTATTATAGTCCGGGGTTCTGAGGGTGTGTTTCGAAAATATGAATTTGAAATTCGTAGAAATCCCATAGTTACACAAGCTTAGGCTGCGGTGCGGCACTTATACCATCGACTGTTATACCTCGACTGTTTTTCTGTTTTATCGTCCCCCCTTGTCTCAATGGTCCCCCCTTGTCTCTATCACCACGGTACAGCTGATTAAAGGTTAGTTACTCAAATCAGTTGTTATACACCGTAAGTTCAACCGTATCAGTGCTAAATGTATTGCAAACTTTGAACGCGTTTTTCTCGGAACAACATTTTACAAGACGGGCGCACGTTTTTCTCAAAAACTATTGAACCAATTGACTTGCCGTTTGGCACACATATTGAAGGAACCTTCACTTATGGTTGGATCTAGGATTATTTTGATAGCTTGTATATTTCACTTTCAATCTGATGTTTTAGTTGACAATTTTTCGGAAAAATTGAACTTTGATTTTTAAACAGCTGCCGTTTCTATAAAAATATGTGTACTTGTTTAGTTCTAGTTCGGACGATAACTACACTCATATAGATTGAAAAAATAAATTGTTTTTTTATTTTAGACGATCGCGCCGCGACATACGTAACAGCGCATAACTTGTATACATTTCGATTAAGTAATTCAATAAAATGTATATTGTTAGTTTAAACATGTCTTAATATGAGTGAAAAATCCCGATACTGTGGGTTTGATAGTTTTCACAGAAATAATACCTAAAAATTACTCTCAAAACGCGCTTCAGAAGAGTAATACCCCCTTAAGTATCTAGTATCTATAGGGCGTTCAGGAAATAGGGAGGAATATTAAAGTTCTAAAGAACATACAAAATTTATTGAAACTATTGTATTATTATTGTTTTATATAAACACATTAAGTAACATCTTCCATTTATATATGAAAAATTATAGCATCCATAAGACCACCGAAGGCTGCGCGACAACAAGCAATGCGTTCATTGAAGTACTTGATGACGCGTTCACAAATATCTGGTGGGGTGCCGTTAATAAATCTTTAAATTGCATCATTCAATTAGTGTATTGTTTTTGGTTTGTTTACTTACATTTTTGTTTTCACAAGTCCACACAAAAAAGTCACAAGTACTAAGATCGCATGATCTGGCAGGCCAATCCTGATTGCCACGCAAAGAGAGAATTTTTTTGGGGAGACTTTTCAGTCAGCAGAGTAATCGTGTCACGAGATGTATAACATATCGCACCATCTTGTTGAAACGAAAAATCGTCATCCTTCTCCACAATTATGAAAAACAACCAGAAAGCATGTTTCTGTAGCTGTTGCTATTCACATTGACTTTTTATCACTTGGACACGTTGCTTAGTTGTCATCTGCTTCATAGTAAAAATAAACATCAAACTACAATGCTCACCACACAAAAGCTATAAGGCTGTTAATGGGAAGAATAGCAAATAACAAACATGAAAAAAGAACTACTGCCAAACGTCATATGATAAAATGGCGCCAAATTCAAATTCCCCTATACTTCCTGGACATATATTAGTTATACCATGACATCGCGACTATCTTATTGAAAATATGAAATAAATTTTCTCTGTTGGTATATTACAATATGTTATCAATTTTTGAAATGGCCCTTCATACTTCTCTACTACGCTTATTCTTAGTGATGATTATAAAAAGGGAAAATAAATTATTTTGATACAACTAAGAAATGAGGTATTTGTAATCAAATATAGAAATGTATATTAAGGGCAACAAAGAAAGTAAATGTGTGACAATAGAGGTAATTCGCGGAAAATCTTACTTAGGCTTGTATCATTTTTATTAACATTAATTCAAATCATGTATGATTTCCATGTCTCTATGTCCCTCGAAAACTCACTCTATACGTTTTTCTTCAAATATTTGCTTTTACTTCAAAATTATCCTATATAAATTTCCAATATGCCAGTACAAACAAGCAAGTCCTATATTAAACTTTATGAAAGCCGTATCATATGTACACTGTGAAGGAAAATCCGCCGAAAAAAATCTCTCGGAAAAAAGATGGGTTTCTTCGCAATACACAATCATTCACGTTGATATGAAATGACCGCCGCCTTCAATATTCTCGCCCTACCGAGCGAAAGTAAATACGTAAGGGACGGTGCGTTATTCGAACCAGTCGGCGGAAGTATTTGTTTTCGCAAATAACCCCATTAATAAGGGCGGAATTAATCATCGCTAATTGCGATTCAGTGATGCTCCAATCCTTTCTTAATTGATATCCATGTTTCAATTTAAAGTTCCATTAGGGTGACAGTATTTAATGTCACGGATGTCGCCATACCCAGCGGAGCCACCAAAATAGTAATTTAGTTTACATTGCGCTTCCCCCCGATTAATATTCATGAACTAACATTACTCTATTATATCAATAACCCAAGAACTAATATTTATACACGTTTAATATTTACAATAAAATATATTGATAATAGCTACTTAGGAAATGCTTTATTTGGAATAATTATAAATACATTACATTGCTGCTAATTAATATTAATGTCTGAAAAGATTAAGTGTACAGAACAGTAATATCTAAATATTCACATCAATCTAATAAAATATTCTGGTGGCGATAAATAGTGCAAAAATTATTCGGGTCAATTTACAGACTAACAAAAATTTTATTAACGCCTTGTATTTTTTAAGAAACTCTACTAAGCTACTTATAAAATCTTAATATAACTACTTAATTTATATTATTTATTTAATTATATAAATTAATTTGGTTACTTTCTTAATGATTAAATTGGAGAGTGAGACTATAAAGTAATGAATTTCTATTGTAAATCATGAAATAACATGCAAACTTGTACCAATCATCTTTTCAAACCTTCTTTTGCCGACACCCACTAATCCATATCCTTTTTCTGTATATATAAGAGTCGGGCATTTATTTTCGTTATTAAAACCAATTATGGCGGTCACGTAACTTAATTAATTCAAATATTAAAAAAATATGACTACAGTAATACAGTACAGTATAATACACTCTTGTCATAGTACTTTTTGGCATTTTTTTATTGACATTGACTACCTGGTCACCAGCCACAACCGATTTTTATTTATTTATACCTATACATTTATAGACGTGTACTAGATAAGACAAGGGATGTCGCCAGTCAGGGCCTTCACGGCAATAGGGTTAACACAAACAGGATAGAGCCCATAAAATAGGCAACAGTAGAGTTATGGGAATGTTAGTATATATTATTACCTAATTTATATCTACATTATACTAAACATACATTCACTTGGTACTTCCTAAAATTTTAAGTTATTGTTTTTGATAAAGGTCATTAATTCATTGAATATTTTGTTGTCATTCAGATAAACGAAATATGTTAGATTAAATGGGGTCTGAGCTACATGTAATACGAGGTTCTTCCAAAAAACCTCTCTACCAATATTCTGTAACTGGCATTCAAATTACATTAATCCTAGTAAGAATTGTTCAACGAACAAACTTATATTTTCATCGAATATATGGCTTACTTTCCTAGGATATTTCGGGTTTAACAGAAAATAGTGACTCGAGTGGTTTTTTGATGAGATTTCCCATTCAGCTTCCCACCTAACTTATTGTTTTCTCCTATGGTAACTATTAGTATCCTCTGCTAAAAGTTCTCTATAGTCAATATCGCTTTTCACTGCTGCTTTTCTGCGTATAGGTCTGCTATTTCATTTCCGGAGATGTTACAGTGCCCTTTAATCCAGACAATCGTATATTTTAAATTGAGGGAAGCTGTTTATATTCTGGATTATTTTTATTAAATTGACGTTTCTAAATTTATTTATGGATGTTTGTTCGAGAGCCTCTATAATTGATAATGAGTCGGTTTTGTTTTTCATTTGTAGCCCATTCGATGGCCTCCAGAATCCCAGAGCCTCCAGCACTTATTATAGATGCTTCATCTGACATTCTTATTGTTTTTATCACATCCAATTGAGGTATATATAAGCTAAATGCGGCTCCCTTTTTAGTTTTAGATCCGTCGGTAAATGCCATGACGGAGTCACTATGTTCCAGCGTAATCATCTGAATGATCTGCTTATTTTGGTTGATGTTTTTCGTATATCTAGGTATGATGGTTGCTGTCACAGTTTATAAGCTTTCATATTCAAGATTAAAATGTAACATTGTGATGGAGTATTATTTCTCAAGGTAGCATAAGCGACTACAATTGGAAGATCCGTCTTCTTGGTCCAATATTGTTTTGTGTAATTTGCTTCTACTATGGTGTTTATGTTTCTTTCTAAATCTTTCATTTGGAGGCGTCTGATTTTATTCAGGTACTTCAGTGCTAAATATTCTCTCCGAAATTGTAACGGTTGCTCGTTGCATTCTGCTAGTACAGCCTATATTGCTCCTATAGCCATTCTAAGCGCTCTATTTTGAACTCGTTCAATGCATTCCAGTGATGTCTTACAAGACGTTCCATATAGAATGCTTCAATAATCCAAGATTGACCTAATGTAAGATTTATAAAAGGTAATCATAATTTTGGGGTCTACGCCCCATCAGGTTTTACGAATCTATCTTAAGATTTTAAATCCTTTATCTACTTTATCTACTATGTATTTGATGTGGCTTTTCCACTTTAATTTCGTATCTAAAATAAGGCCGAGATATTTAAATGTTTTAACTAATTTCTAATCCATCTACCGTTAAGCTTGTTTCAGGGACTGGTCTGTGGCGTGAGAAAATTACTAGAGCTGATTTACCCATGGATGTTGAAAAACCATGTTATGTTGTCCAATTTTTATATTTATGTACTAACTACTTTGCCGAGATTTGTATTGAAAGTTTATTCAAATATCATCTGTGTATTGAATAACGCTTCTTGGGATAGCATTATGGAGGGATAAGGTGTAAACATTGAATAATAAAGGGGATAAGACATATCCCTGGGGTAATCCCATAGATGATATTCGAGGCCCTAAGATGGCGTTTTCATTGTTTTTAATATATATATTTCTCTGCTTATATAACAGTCAGTTATGTTTTTTGTCAATCTAGCCGGTATTCCTGTTGGCAAAATGCTTTTCTTCTCCAGCCACCATTCTAAGCGTGCTTTTATAATCCGTTCATATATTTTAAACATACATGATAATAGTGAAATTAGTCCCCGATGGGGAGTTATTGTCTTTACCTGGTTTGGCAATAGGGTAAATGCAGATTTTCTTAAGGATATTATTATCACAGCCGCTTTTCAGATATAGATTGAATTTCTGGAGAAGTAGATTTGTATATGCTATACTACTATTCTCAATCATACCATAAGTAACTGATGGGCTTATTTAATGGATGTGGCCTATTCTGCGGGTATTTCTTCCTGGTATGTGGATTATTTTTAGTAAATGGGGGACAGTTTTACTAATGAACTCTTCGTATAATTCCTCTGGTATTGAGATTCGATTACTGCATGACCTATTGGCAATCCTTTTTATTCTTTTCCAAATCTCTATCTTGAGTATAGCCCCAGTGTCCATATCCATCTTCCTAGATGACGTTTTAGGTCCGATGATCACTAATTAGTTCGCACATGGAAACCCGTCCTCACTCTCTAGACTCGAACGGGACACTGACTTTTTGGCAATAATTAATATTTCAGCCTTCAATATGTTTATCTTGCAAAATTTAAAAATATAATTCTGCGAGAATTCGAAACAAAAATAACAAGTTCAGTTTAACTAATTTTATAAATGAGAATACATGTTGTGCAGGCTTTCTTGTGTAGATAAAGAGAAACACATTACTTGTTGATACTTAGCTAGGTGAGTCAATAGATTTACAGAAACGGCTTACAAAGCCTAGCACTAAATAGGACTTCGAAAATCGCATCATTGTTATCATTGTTTAAAGGTTGAAATATGTATTAACTAAAAATTGATGACTACTACTAAATATTGACATTATTGGAATTATTATAGAATATATCAAAATAAATATTCGACCACATTACATTAAATAACTGGAACCTAAAAAGCTGTTTGTCTATTTCAAACCCAATATGTGATCAATTAGAGGGAACACATCAACTTTAATTAATTTAATTAATTACGAAGCTAATATAATGTTAAATAATATGAATAAAAATAGTAGGAATTGCACCGAAGTTTAAAAGAAGACATAATTAAGAATAGGAAGAGGAATAGGATAATTAATATCACGCCAATTAGTTTATGCAAAGGGTGTATCGCATTCGAGACTAATGAAGATTGTACTAAAAGATATATGAAAAAAATTATTTAACTTGCTCATGTAAAAAAAAAACAGATTATAGCTTACAAAGTAACCCTCTTAAGGCAGAAAGTGTCAATGGTAAAATAATAACCAGCTCCAAAGGCTTCATATTAGCTCGAGAGTTTTCTTGGTTTATGCTACTATGGTGGTTAATAACTCTTAGAACTCACTTACTTACTAATATTAAAACGTATCATGTCTAACTGACCAAAATCCATTGGTGCTGTATCTCGCTTATTTTTGATTTGATTTGAATAAATAAAATATCAAAACAATATCAAATTAAATCATTTATAAAAGGCTTCAACCTGAACTGAACTGGATTTTTTTCGGGCATCCGGTATTTGAAAATTAACTTTTTTCAAATTCCTCTGTATATTTATTTCTTTATTCATCAGCAAGTATATTTTCTCCTGAATATAAACCGTATATTACCGTATATTACCCGTAGTAAACAATAAGCAGAGGTCATTCTAAATGTGTAAACATTGAATATTTGGAAACGAAACAAATTATCAAAACAATGTCAGTCAATGGTACAATATTGCAATGATTTTTAATAAGTAATTGTATAACGAAGTATATTCTTTTACCTTTTCCTACAGATCATTTTATTTCGAATATTTAAACATAAAGAACAACGAAAATGTATTTTAGTAGAGGTCAAATAGATATTGTCTTTAATGTAGCCCCATAAGAAGAAATCTAATGGATTTAGGTATGAGGATATAGGGGGCTATCAAATTGAACAGTTAACTCGAATCCACCAATCGCCAAAATTTTTATTTAAGAATTGAACCTTTATTCGTGCATTATATAATGTGTCTTCATCCTGATGATTGGTGTTCAACACTACTATTGGCAATTCATCCAGAAAATTACTTATATCATTTGATTACAGAGCGTATTATGTTTCTTGATTAAGAGTTAACAAAAAAGGGCTACTAGCCTGTCTTCTAAAATACTACACCACACGTTAAGACTAAATCGTTTTTGGAAATTATTTTCGACAATAACATTATCATATTTTCGACTCCAGTAACAATTGTTATTTCTATTAAATAAACCATTTTTGCCTAAAGTGCATTCATCTGACCAAAGAACGCGGTGATAAAAAATAGGATCTTCCTAAGACATACAATTCACTTTAGAAACAGAAACAAATACGTACAGTCACAAACATTCATAATACCTCATAAAATAGCTGCATATAATAGTATGGTATATAAACTAAGTAACATTCCGATGAATGAACTTAATTACCAATGAGAATTAAACAAATCCCTAACGTCTTTTCCAAAATAATACATTAATAATATTTTGAATAAAAAGAAGACATCAAATTTTTATTCAATATATCCACTAATTAAAGATAAACAAAATAATTTCACTTCAATAACATATTCAGAACCAGCCTCATTAAAATTTCGCGAATCTATTACAAAAAAAAATAATATATTTTTCAAATGAATAATAATATAAGTATTTTAATTAAAAAAATAAAGATATTCTAATATCCGAGCACAGCATAGTGGTGTATATACAGGGTCCTGCAACAGTGCGTCAAGCTTTCCTAGCGCCTTTCTCGTAAGAGATAAAAAAAAATGTTTCATATAAAAATTTATTGAATTAAAAATCTCTATGCCGTAAAATTATTATCAAATATACAGGGTGTCCCAATTTTGCGTTATAACAAAAGCAAACATTTTTTTAAATGGAACACCCTGTATATTTTTTCATTTTATAATTTGGATAGTATTTTATAACTTAAACCTTTTTTTGGTTTTTAATTTCGATATGGCATTTCCGAGTTATTGACGTTTTTCTGAAAAAAATGTAAAAAGCGGAGGTTCACAAAAAAAATTATTCTGATGTTGTATTTAAAATTTAAAAAATTTTATTTTTCCTATGGTTGGTCATAAGTACTGTTTATGTACCAGTGTTAAAAATTTTCACTTTTGAGGAACCCTGCCTTTGTATCAGACACGCCATTTTCTAAAATTTCAAATTGTCGTAACTCTTTTTTTTTAAATGGAATCATATATTTTTTTAAATTTTATATTATTCTACATCTAATTTTCTACAACGAAAATTAATAAAAGAAAAAAGCACAGGCTTTCTGCTAAATGATTAAACTGCTTTCAATTGCTCAGCACTTTTTAGTATTAAATCTTCAACCCCCTTCCCACCGCGGTAATTACTATTTCAACCACGTTCAAACCTGCAGTGATACCATTTCTTGGCCCAAACAAACTACAGTGTGGCAAAACAATTAAAACTTGAATATGAATTTTCAACTAATAAAAGCCCCATAAATTACTAAATACATTGTTTTTTGCTTGAAAGGGTGTCTGGAATTGTTGTAAATAACAGTGTTAAAATTCAATAATACAATATTTAGTAAAACTTTAAAAAAAACAAAGAGTTCTTCATAGTTCTTTAACCTTAATAGTTGTATGAATATTTCTGAGAAAGATTAAAAAAAATTGGAAGATATTGTACTTTTTTGTGCAATAAAATAAAAAGTAAATTTAATGCTTAAAACTTAAATACAAGCTATAGAAAAAATAGTAAAAAATTTTAATCGATAATTGCAGATAATTTAAATCATTTAGGTCACATATTCAAGATTATGTATTACACACACTAGTGTAAGATTTAGTTATAAATGAACTACTTGAATTACTAAACAATAAATGTTACTAGACTAAGATGCATCATAACATAATAGAGTGTTTTAAACAAGTTGAGGTACCCATACAAATAAATAATAAAGACAGGTATTCTTTCAAAAAATAATATTTAATGTAAAATTAAATAGAGGTAGGACAATATTCCTTCTTAGAAACATATTGTTACAGACTCAAATAAAACAAGAGCAACCATGAAGGGTTAGTAAACTTTCTCGACATAACCAATTTGAAATTCAAGGAAATTAATCAAATAAATTTTAATATTTATTAATTTTAATTAATAAAATGAATTTAATATGAATATGTCCCGAACAAGTACTTCCTCAAGGGAGTACCTCTGTTATATAACATTTTTTGTGCTGATATCTACAACCCTGATCCTCTCTACTTTATTCCATCCAAATACCTCCTGCAATTTGCAGATGACACTGCCCTAGCCACACATGCTCCCATACTACCTAAAGCCCTCCAATTCCTCCAAGAGCTTGTTGACTCCCTTCAACGATGGTTTGCAAAATGGCGCATTAAAATCAATCCCCACAAATCACAGCTCCTAATCCCTTATCACTGCAGCAATAATTCACCTCACAAAGTCCATATTTCCCAAACTGCGATCCCTCCCTCAGTTTCCATTAAGTACTTGGGCATAACCATAGATCAAAAAATTAATTTTAAAAAACATACAGCCATAACAAAAAGCAAAATTACTTCTAGGGCAAAATGCTTTAGATGTTTAACTTACAAAAACAATGTTATTAATACCAGAACTGCCGTAAAAATTTACAAGATGATCTGCCGCCCACTACTTGACTATGGTTGTGCCATCTATTCCAACCCCAGCAATCCAACCTCCCGTAATATTGAAGTTAGCGAGCGAGCATCCCTTCGTACCCTAACAAAACTCCGTCATCCTCTCAATCCTGTACACAATCCCTCCAATCAGCTCCTCTATGATACTATTTTAGTTATCCCCATCCTAGAACGTCTTCGATTCCTAGCAGAAAAATTCGCCAAAAATCCTTTTAACTTTCACATATTATCCCTATACTGTCTTCCTAGAAACCCAAACATAATCTCTAAATTAAAAAACCCACATTCTACCATTTTTGATTTCATTTCATTATTTCATGCATCTACTCACTAACGACTGACGCCATATGACTGGACAAGACAAGGCAGAAAGACCTCTGGTTGATAGCCTTTTGACAGATTAATAGATTAATACATTAACACATCATTCATTATTCATCATTTTAATGTAAATATGTACATAATCTGTCAATAAATATATGTTACTACTATGAATATGTGACAAAATATAAAATTCCAAACAAATGATGTGTAGTGGATGATATTACATAATCTTGCTCTAACCGTCTTATAATCTATTGTCTAATAGTTCAGTTTTTCAAACATAATTTACTGATTCACTTCAAGTAAATATGGATGTACGATTATTATATCAGATAGCAAACACTAGAAAAATAGTTGTTTCAATAAGTGATGTAGTTTGTGGTCTAAATAAGACTATTGTAGATTTGCGAAATGTTTTCGCATTTTTAAATTAGTAGTTAATTTTTTAAAACGACTTAAAGTAGTACTGTTAAATCTATTTTGACACATTTTCAATAAGATGGACTATTAATGAAATATAATATTTTCTTTGTATCTCTAATGTGATTTTAATATATTTTTTACATTTTATAGTGTAGTTTTAAAATGTTAACATTAAAATAATGATATATTTTCGTGACAGAAAATCTGAACATGTAAATTACTGACTTAATATTTAATAGTTTTTTAATTAAAAGTTTAGTGTTTAATTATCTTAATATCTGCTTCCTATTAATTTTTAGTGAGCTTTTATATACTTTGACATTTTAAATTAGGTTTTTTTTAGAAATGTATCCATTAATTTTAAATAAAATACACTAAATAAATTATGCGTCCCGAATGCAGCTGTTTGAACATAGGCTAAACCTTTCGTAAATCTACAACAAATGAGTCTTATTAAGACTACAAAACAAATTACTTTTTGAAACATCTACTTCTCTGGCTAATACCTCGACAGACAATGATACAAAAGTGTTACAAATAGCAAGGCTATTAAAGCAACACTAGTTTGAACGTATTTATTTCTGTCAAATAAAGTAAAATTTGTTGAAGGTACGTTAAATAGCTTGTGAGTGACTATGGCATGATAAATTTTGAATAAGAAATGAATTTAGGTTGATGTAATAAATTAGCAAAAGTCCATTCAAAGATCTGAAGTATTGATTATTAAAAATCTTTTTATGAAACAAGCATTTTATTAAGTAATTGTCTTATTTATATGTACATGTAATGTAACATTAATAGAAATATGTGAAATTCTTTATGCGATAGACATTTAACCGTATTCTAAACGTATTTTAAGTTAATCACAGATTATGTGCCCATGAACGAACGTTTAAAGCCCCATGAGTTCCTTTACTATGTAACGCGAAGACCAAGTGAATTAAGCCCCACTGCAGCGTCAAATCAAATCAAATGAAATTTATTCATGGAAATTGTGCTTTAAACAGGTGCTTACCCTAATCCCAAACGTAATTATTTCTGTTGGGTTTGCCGATCCGCCACAGGTATTATAGGTCAAAATGATTTCAACATTCAGTTAATGCTGTGAAACGTGCAATACCATCACGTGTAAGCTATTAATTCTCCCTCTAATGATTTTCCAAGTGAAAGGCGAAACTATATAAATGGAAAATTAATCTTTAAACGCGTACTAGGTTACCAACTGAAACGGGAAATAAAAGAAAACGAACAATAAATATAATTATTTTCTTTCTCTTAATATTAGAGGTATTGTGAAAGTTAATCTATAATTGCCTACATCATTTCATTTTAGGTCGCTAAAAATCATTTTATTTAAATATATACATTAACAATGTATACCAGAGAGTCTTATATTAATCAACACCTAATTCATACTATTCTGTGCTATATAAATTTAGATGTTAATATAATTATTACTGGGAGTAATTCAAAATAATTTAGTCATAACTATTCGTTACATTATAATTATAATTATTTATTAGAAGCAAAAATTATTTTTTACAGAATCGAAATTGACAGCAAAAATTTAGTTAATGTCCTATTTATGAATATGTGTGATATAACAAAATACATATCTGTCGATTAAAAGTGTTTTAATTATATACTTTCGACAAAAAGAGATAAGAGAAAAAATGTAATACTGTTCTGATAGTCATTTTGCCATATGACGGCAGCTACAAGTTACATAATTCAATCGGTAATGCTTTATTAGCAATCTATTTATAGTTGCTTTGTTATTTTAAGTTGTAGTTGATAAGTTTTTATAAAGTCTTTACGATCACCTAATAATAATAATAATAATAATAAAGTAAAATCACCCAATTAACAACTTTATTTGGCGAATACTAGTAGCGAATAAACATTATGAAGAAGTTCAGGTGATAAAACTATGTTTTTGTGGCGTATTAAATATTACAGTGTAAATTGATTATAAGTAAAACTGAACTCTTCTCAAAAACTTTATTCCTAGCATTGTTTTATTTTGATTACTAATTGTGATTACTTTGTATAGTTATGAATTTTTTATTTGTAAAGTACTAACAGGACATTGTAAAGTTTAAATAAATATTTAAATAAATAACAGAAAAACGTTTAACTTTTTTATACTACTTCTTATTTTTATACAACACTTTGTCTAGTTTCGAATTACACAGTTTGATAATGATTACTGTGTAATTCGAAACTAGTCACAAAGTGTTGTATAAAAATAAAAAGTAGTATAAAAAATATAACTTTTTTATACTACTTCTTATTTTTATACAACACTTTGTGACTAGTTTCGAATTACATAGTAATCAAACTAAGTTTGATAATGATTACTTTTTAATTGGAAACTAGTCACAAAGTGTTGTATAAAAATAAGAAGTAGTATAAAAGAGTTAAACGTTTTTCTGTTATTCATTAAAAATGTACTACGAAGTGAACGTCTCCAAAATTCAAGAAATATTTAAATCTAACATTAATACTATTCTACTATTTAGCAGGGATAAAAAACGAACAGACATTTGTATCTATTTGAAGAGATGTCATTATTAATAATAATATAGATATATAATATCTATTTGTTAGAAGTATATATTAATTTATATTGCGATAGATTTTACATAAACCAAGATTTATTAAATTTGTTTCGTAGAAAATTAGATCGATTTTGATTATTAAATTTTAATAGGCGAAATTGATTTAATTTTCTACTGAATACATTTAATAATAGCTAAACCAGGCAAATTTCCAAGTAAACCAATTATATTATATTTTAAAATATATTAAATTATTACATGGAATTAATTTCTCCCTCATGGTTCTCCTCTCTCGTCTCTGTTATATAAAATTTTCTGCGTAGACGTCTACAACCCTGATCCTCTCTACTTCAATCCTACTAAATACCTCCTGCAATTCGCTGATGATACTGCTCTAATTACACATGCTCCCACACTACCAACAGCCCTTCAATTCCCTCAAGAGCTTATTGATTCCATTCAACGCTGGTTTGCAAAATGGTGCATTAACATAAATCCTCACAAATCACAACTCCGAATTCCCTATCATCGCACCAATAACTCACCTTACAAAGTCCATATTTCCCAAACGATGATCGCCCTCACTGCTTTCGTTAGGTACTTGGGCATAACCATAGATCAAAAAATAAACTTTAAAAAACATACAGCAATAATTAAAGGTAAAATTTCTTCTAGGGCAAAATGCTTTAAAACATATGAAAATAGTGGTATAAATACAAGAACAGCTGTCAAAATATATAAGATGATCTGCCGTCCACTACTTGACTATGGTTGTGCCCTATATCCCAACCCCACCAATCCAACCTCCCGCAATATTGAAGTTTGCGAGCGAGCATCCCTCCGTACCCTAACCAAACTCCGACATCCTCTTAATCCTCTACACAATCCTTCTAATCAGAAAAATTCTCCAAAATTCCTTTCAACTTCCACATATTATCCTTATGTTGTCTTCCTAGAAATTCTAATTTAAACCCTAAATTTAAAAATCTTAATTCTACCATATTTGACTTTATCTCATCATTTCATCCCATTACTCATTAACGACTGACGACATATGACTGGACAAAACAAGGCAGAAAGACCTCTGGTCGATAGCCTTTTGACGAACTAATTCACTAATACACCATTCATTATTTATTATTTAAATGTAATCATGTGTAAAGTTTGTCAATAAAAATGTATATTATTATTAATTCCTTCCAAAGGGACTAGTTATACTATAGTTACTACTAAAACATCTTTATTCACAGAAGGAAACAAATTATAATACATGTAATGTATAAAATAAAATAAATTCTGATATAGTTGTCTTCTTCTGTTTCATGGCTATCGACCGGTGGTGTTTCAGCCAGTTCTCGTTCGTCAGTGAATGTCGTTATCAGTCTTATGAATCAAGATGAAATGAGTTGATGAATGAACTATAGTTATTAATTTACAAAAATTATAAAAGCCGAACAATTTGCCATTCAATAAAAATTAAAATTAAAAATATAAATTTTAAAAACTCTCATTATACAATAAGATTCGAATACGATGATATTCTTAAATTTACAATTATCAATCAAGTCTAAAGATATTATACCATTAAAGTACAACTCGTATACAGTTGAGTTATATGTAATAATAATAATAATTTATTTAATATAATTAGTGGTAAAAAACATAGTAATTACCACGTAGTAACGGTCGCCACCATTCCTATGTTAATTTATTTACTAGTATTATTCCACAAATATTTTAACAAAAAATAATAATTAACTGTTCTCATGAGTTATAACGAATTAAGCGCATAAGAGTAACCTGGCGACTACATCAATAATTAAGCAATGTTTTAATATCTACATTATTAGGTAATCGCTTTTTTCGTTACGCTTTTATTCGTGTAATTTAAGGTATTAAGTTAATCCGATATTTTCACGTACTAATTATAGTAAGAGAAATAAATGTATCTTGAAAGGGAAACGCCTTTGTCACCCAGAAAATTTAAAATTATTATTAAGAAAAATTAATAACTAACGTTTCTGCACTGCTGTCTTTCATTAACGTAAGAACTAGGAGATATCAGTTAAAATATATTTTCCTCGTACTGCTGTAAGTTCTGATATAAATGTATGACAATATGCATATATATTATGTTTTATTTTTATTTCCAATTTTTTTCTAATAACAATTATAATTCTTATGACATGTGTAGGCAGTAGTTAAGCAATTTTTTAAAATATGTGTGAATTACATAGGTAATCTTAAGTAATAAATTTCATTTAAGCCGAATAAAGCATTCAATTTTAATAAAAAGTAGTACAAAAAAGCTATACGTGTTTCTGTTATTCATTCAATCGTTATTAAAAAGGAAATTATATTTAACTTTGAAAACAAATTCCGGCTCAACCCTCATTTTTTGGATATAGATATTAGTCAAGTTAGAGTGCCAATTATTAACTACATTTAATTTATATTACGTGCAAATGAAAAGTTTAAATTGAGATAATCTGTAAATGTACCTACAATATCACAGGCACTAATATAATTTTCGTAAATAATTAGATCGATAATATTATATGTGGCAACTATTTCGTAATTTAAGGTATTCAAATGCCGCTAACCATTTGTTTTCTTTAATAAAGTGGTAAATTTGTTTATTAAATTTCTTGATAGATGTCCTACAAATCTTTACTACTAAAATGAGGCAATACATAACGGGTATTTTTTATGTTTAAGAATACTATCTTCTGTTGCATTAGCAAACATTTCCAGAAAATTCTTGATTATGAATATATGATTAATATATCTTCAGGGTATGTATGAAAGCATGTATTGCAAGATCAATTTAAAGTATTATAATCTTACATTGGCGATAAATGTACATATATAATAGTGTATGTTCATGATCGGGTGATAATATGAAGTAAGGCTTTTTTGGGATATCGGTCAAAAGAAGCATCCAAAATTCACTTAATGCTCTTTAATCCTTTTGCCAATATTTCGGGGATTTATATCCACTTAATCAGAGCGCTATAATCCTATGCAATTATTTAGAAATATTTACAATTTTAAATTTACGGTTACTTATAGATACTGAGGTAATAAAATATAAATTGTAATCAATTAAGGTCATAAATTTAAAATGACACTCAAATGACAAAACAATTATTGACGGGAAATATGGAACGGTAATTGGAAAGTAGGTAATTGAGGGAAACTGACACCAACATGGGGAGGAGTTTCATTGTCCTGAACTCTGGGAAGGTAATTGAAGTAGGTATGTATATCCGTTTTCGCATTTATTGCTTTATAATTAAATATGTGCTTTGTATTATGTACATGGTTTGCTAATGCACACGCTCCTTTCTTAATCTTAACGTCGCTCCTATGTTGTTTGAGCCTGCTTGATAGTGTCTGTAAGGTTTGACCTATGTATGTAGCTGGACAGTCAAGACATGGAACTTTATAGATTAAATCTGATGAATTAATCATGGGTACTTTATCTCTCAATTTTTCGAATAAACTTTTGACTGTTTTTTTTTTGCAAATTGAATTTATTCAATTTTTAGGGGTTTTGTCATCATAGGCTCCTCAACATACAGGATAGATATGTTAGAATTTGCTGTTGCAGATAAGTTAAGTCTGCTGTTTGTTGTTTGGTTGGTTATCTGACGTGTTGTAAATTATTATCTTTACCATTTTTTGGATATGAGTTCTCTACCAGTAACCTTTCTATTTTTTTTAAACTGTTATTAATTTATGTTGTATAACTTATTTTTCTTATGCTGTCCGTCATTGTTTTAATGGCATTTATTTTCATATTTAATATAAGGTATTACTTATAATTGATTTATCGTCCTGAACGAATTGATTTTTGACACCAATCACACAACAGCACGTTTTTCCTGGTACTTATGATCTTGGTGTCAGGGAAAGGAACGCTACATTTACACTCGTTCTCAACTGTAAATTGTATGTGTATATTATATTAATTGAAAATATCTACTACTAACTGTATTTTATCTGAAGGGACTGTACACACAGTTAAAAATAAATCTAATGATAGTTAGAAACAGGTATTGAGGGATTTCACATTGTTCACTAATATCAAGCCATCTTTTTTTCTCTATAGTGGCCAGTAAGCACCAAGGGGATGTTGGCAAAAAATGAATCACATTATAACTTATCACTACGTAATTGTCCGGCAATTGGTAATTGTTAATTTAGTAATTCAAACACCTAGGATGATAGCAATCCAGCCAGATAGATTTTCTGTGGGAGATCTAATAGAAGATGTCACCAGACGAAGAGAACATCCGTCTTTATGAATTTTGGGGAGCGCGTATAATTTGGGCTACACTATAATATGTTTTAGACGTTTTCCCGTAGTCTATTGTGGTGGTGGGATATCTATTTATTATCTTATAATAAGTAGTATCTGATAGTAGAAATATATTTCTTAGTTACGTGAAGATTATAGTAAATTGTATTCAAAATATTAGCACTTGCTTCACAAATTTGTTTTTATTAACTAAATGTACATTTCGAACACAAAGTGTTCCTTATTAATAGTTAAGTGACATTAAAAAATATAATAAACACAAAAGTCAAAAAAGTTGGGCCACTTAATTATTATGATTAAGGGGGAATTACTCTTTAGAAAATTCCACAATTCAAATTTTTTTTTTTTTCATTTTATTATAGTCCGGGGTTCTGGGGGTTTGTTTCGAAAATATGAATTTGAAATTCGTAGAAATCCCATAGTTACACAAGCTTAGGCTGCGGCGCGTTGAGGCGCGGCACTTATACCATCGACTGTTATACCTCAACTGTTTTTCTGTTTTATGGTCCCCCCTTGTCTCAATGGCCCCCCCTTGTCTCTATCACCACGGTACAGCTGAATAAGGGTTAGTTACTCAAATCAGTTGACCGTAAGTTCAACCGTATCAGTGCTAAATGTATTGCAAAGAACGCGTTTTTCTCGGAACAACATTTTGCAAGACGGGCGCACGTTTTTCTCAAAAACTATTGAACCAATTGACTTGCCGTTTGGCACACATATTGAAAGAACCTTCACTTATGGTTGGATCTAGGATTATTTTGATAGCTTGTATATTTCACTTTCAATCTGATGTTTTAGTTGAAATTTTTTCGGAAAAATTGAACTTTGATTTTTAAACAGCTGCCGTTTCTATAAAAATATGTGTACTTGTTTAGTTCTAGTTCGGACGATAACTACACTCATATAGATTGAAAAAATAAATTGTTTTTTTATTTTAGACGATTAGCATCGCCACAATCCGTGCGCCCGATTGGACGAGCGTCTCGCGCCGCGATATACGTAACAGCGCATAACTTGTATACATTTCGATTAAGTAATTCAATAAAATGTATATTGTTAGTTTAAACATGTCTTAATATGAGTGAAAAATCCCGATACTGTGGGTTTGATAGTTTTCACAGAAATAATTCCTAAAAATTACTCTCAAAACGCGCTTCAGAAGAGTAATACCCCCTTAATTAAATAAAAATAATTAAAATTCGGGGTGGGTTTAAAAGTTATGGTTTACAAACAGAAAAAGGTTTACAATATTGTTAACTCGGGCAAAATGCATGTATTAGTTCTAGTAGTGGATTATTTAACTGACTTAAATTTAAATTAAGTAATTTGTTTTCATGCTTTTTCATTTTGATTGCTTCCAACATATTTAATTTGTAATAATTTTATATTGTTGATTGAAAATCCATGACCTATGTTAAGTGAATGATACGCGACATGGTCAAAAATATTTAAAATGTCAGTCAAATGACCAAACAATTATTGACGGGAAATAATGACGATATATCAATTATAAGTCATACCATCTATTGCATATGAAAATAAACTTATTTAAAATAATAACGGATATAATAAGAAAAATAATATACTTGTTTCTCATTAATCACTTGGTGAAACATTATGTTTTTATATAGGTAAATTTAATTACAAAAACTATATAAGAAAAATAAGTCATACAACACTAATTAATAACAATTTTAAAAAAATATAAATAGGTTTTTGGTAGAGAACTCTTATACAAAAAATTGCCAAAGAGAATAATTTACAATACGTCAGACCCTAAGTTTAACTACCCAAACAACACACAGCAGAATAACTTATCTACAACAGCAAAATTCCTATAGTCTGTTCGTTGGATCTTTCGTCGTACGTCACAAACTATCGCTTCGAGAAACGACGCAAAAACATTCAGTCTGATAAAGTAAACCAAATGCGTTAGAAAAAGAACGCACTGTAAAACTTTCGTCGTTTTTTGAAGCGATAGTTTGTGACGTACGACGAATACTAAAAATATGTAAACATTAAAATTCCCAGTAAATATAATCTATATTTCACAAAATATATAATGAATGTTGCAGTAAGATCACTAAATAATAATAAAAAATTAAAATTCTTAATTTAAATGACCCCTTACTCACAATATTTTCAATGAGGTATATAATGACCTATTAAAGGCGTTCTTGTTGAGCTATGTATCTACAAAGTCAACCTGTTTAAAATGCATATATTAATAATAATAAAAATAATAACATTTATTGACGGTATATTACAATTTACATCAAAAAAATATAATATCGTTTTAAAATAAGAAAAAATTTAAAAAAAAAAACATTCATATAAGTTAAATATAAATTAAATGCCCATTAAAATTAATTATTTAGTCTTAATTTGAAAGTTGATGTCGATCCGTTGAATAGGTCAAACCAAGAGTGATTTCAATATTCATTTAACAGAGACATTAAATGAGAAAGAGAGTTAAAATGACCGATGCTAGTTCTGCGAATATTAATATGAAACAACCAATGGGTTCGAGTCTTTCTGTTAAGGACATTTACGTCTTAATAATCGAAAAGAGATGGAGAGTGCAGAATACTGTGTAGTGTGCACAAATTTAATATTGTTCGGCGATTCTTCCATTCCAATATATTTAGGGAAGTCATGATTCCATCGTATTAGCCAGATTGATGATGCAGTCCTTTGAGATGTTCGATACAACGTAAAAATTTTCTTTGCACAGCTTCAAGCCGATGAATATTAGTGTCAGTATATGGCGGCCAAATTGTTGCTGCGTATTCCAAGCGGCATGTAACCAATGAACAATACAGAGTCTTCACACATTCCCAATCAAATTCCTTGCAAATTTCGGCTCTTGCAATTTTCTCGAAATAAAGAAAGTATCAATTAATCTTCCATTTGATCACTGTTTTTATATTTTAAATGAGCTAATTTCTTTTTATGAGTTAGAGAGACTAGTTCTTTTGACATCCAAAGAGGCAAATATCGCATTTTTTGAGATACATATTTCTGGGGGACTGTCTGACAATTTTAATATGAACGTTCAATCAACAGATTTAAGGTAACTATTAATCCTATCATAATTCGCTAAATAGTATTGTTTTTTTTTTTTTCATAAGTTTCAGTAAAAAATTCTAAAAATATAGAGCGAGAGTTTGTAATATAAATGATTTGTGTGCTATAAAAAAACTATAAAAATTTATTATAACTTTGGCAGCAAAACTAATTCAACTTGATAAATCATCCCAAGTAATTTGGGGGAGATTGTAGTCACCACAAATGATTAAATCGATTGCAGAAGTAAATATAATTAATTCCACAAGAGGTATTAACTGAAGGTTAATTCTATATTAAATTTCACAGAGATTAAGTTATTTTTTTATAATAAATATTATTTTAAAGTAGAATAAACTGTACTTTTAAACGATTAAGTTTTACAAGACTGGCCAAAAATCTTAAATTTAGTTTATACAATTATACTAGATTTTTTTAGTTGATTTAAATAAAGAATTATTTTTGAAAATACATTGGAATCATTTCGATTACTACTTTGTATTATTTTCCATATTCAATTCCTTGAACTTACCTAAATATTTTTTACAAGACTTATTAATTATGTCTTAATAGCATTACTTTTATATTTTTCTACGTTTTATTAATAATAACAACAGCTAAAAGTCGTCTTTCCGGGGTGTACAAAATAACATAATTAATTGTTGTAGTTATTTTAGTATTAATAATAATTATAAAACATTCTTTATTTCAAAGTGTTATTACAATTAATATACAAGTTGCAGTGGCGTCATATATATCTTAATTCTAGGTATACCTTTTCTATTATATTAATTTATTTTACTATTCCATTTCCAGATTTATTTACTCACTAAGATAATAATTAGAGGCTAAGAGTAAGTTGGGCGTGTTTAACACATTTCTATTTAATTTTGCTTTATCAAGTGTAGATTGATCAAAATTATAATCAATAACATGCTTGTCTTCAGTTTAATCAGCGCTTGCTTCATAAATACATTTGCATTCCTACATGTTTTTATCTCTAACGAGTGATATCTATATTTAGACAAATTTGACAATATGTAATGTAATTCATTTTAAAATGTGGCCAATTTATTATTGATTGTATATAATAATAAAATATATAAGTTTTTTACGTTGTAGAATATTCACTAATAAATAGAAAAAACACGAAAATATTTTCGTAAAATCTACAACAAATAAGTCTTATCAAGACTTCAAGAACAAATCACTTTTGAAACACTAGTTTGAACGTATTTCTTTCTGTAAAATGAACTAAAAATGATTGAATGTACGTTAAAATAGTGTGTGAGTGACTATACTATTGTAATTTGGAACAAGAAATGAATTTAGGTTGATGTAATTAAAAATATTTATTATAAAATTGATTTTAAACATAAATAAAGACGTTTACTAAAATAAATATAATAAAATATAAATAAATTACTCAGATATGTACAGCAACTGACACAATAATGAAATATAATCGACTGAAGGTCTTATTTATACCTGCATGGATTACTGAATTCTACGGAAATAATTACGTTCGGGATTAAGGAAAATACCCACTTAGAGCATAATTTAATAATAAAATATATAAGTCCTTTACGTTGTAGAAAATTGACTAATAAATAAAAATTACCATAGTATAGTAACTCACAAACTATTTTAACGTACATTCAATCATTTTTACTTCATTTTACAGAAAGAAATACGTTCAAACTAGTGTTGTTTTGATAGCCTTGCTATTTTGTAACACGCAAATTACTTTTATATTATTCAATGTCGGTCGAAGTATTAGCTAGAGAAGTAGTTGTTTCAAAAGTAATTTGTTCTTGTAGTCTTAATAAGACTCATTTGTTGTAGATTTTACGAAAATATTTTCGTGTTTTTTCTATTTATTAGATTGTATATAAGTTTATTTAAAATGTTTAGCGCATCTAAGAGTTTTCCTATAAATAAAACACTCAAAGTTTAATCAAATTTATTCACTCATTTCAATGTAGTCTTTATTAAATATAGAAAAATGTTTGTAGATTTTCAGTTCAGTTTTGTTATTCATAATGTAATTCATATTATCTTGTTATAAAGTGCTATATGAAATATTCTTTTACTAAGATTTATATATAATCATTTTGTTTCGTTAAACTTAATGATTATTAATTTATTTAATTAAGTTAACTCATTAAACGCCTTATTTTATCGCCCACGCGATATTTCTTTAATTAAAATAAATGGTTATAATCTGTGGCGGTGAAACGCTTTGGCGCAATCCACTTCCGTCACCTTGTTAAATATAAAGAACCCTGCATAAATCAGAAGCAATTTCCCCGAGACTCCGGCTAGCCGCAATATCCAGCACTTATTGGTCACAGCAGTAAACCTTATAGAGTAAAGAGTTGCGACCGCTGTTAGTTAACAGATTGAATTCAAGAGGTTGAGTTATTGAGCGGACGATACATAATAAAGGGCCGATCTGGTCCTGATACAGAGTTCAACATGAATTGGTATTGTCTCCCCTAGTGATGCACTTCATAGTCTGAGGTCAGTTTTCATTAATCGGTCCCCTTAACATGCTCTAGATAGTTTCAGGGCCAAGGACCCCAAATACTACGCGACTTACCTTTTAGCTGCTAATTGTTATTTTGCGCTCGGCGCGATTTATGTCCCAAAAGTTGAGGTGATGAGTTCAGTTACCTTTCAGGTAAAAGTTTTCTTCTTAATTACTCTTCACCGTCGCTCGCAATGGGCAGACATAAACTTTTAACAGAGTTAAGGAGATATTTAATCTATTTACTAATTATTATATTATAAAACTCCGTCGACAATAAAAGTATAAACAACTATTATTAGTTTTTTTTAACACGGAATAAAAGTAAATTCAGTCTGGTTATTAAAAGTTTTGCGCCCAAAACTTTTATTATTTGCTCGAAACAAATTTCAATCAGAAAACTTTCCTTTGCCTAGAAATGAACACAATAATATTTCTCATGAACTTTGATAATGAAGTAGACATATCTATGTTTCTATATTTCAAAAATATTTATTTTATATTTAAGTAATTGCACATTCTCATACTTATTACGCAATTAGTTTCCCTTAACGCGGTACAATTTGCAAATTCGCAACTCATTTAGTTTTATAATATAAGAGACTTTTATTCAGTAAAAATTCCTTAGAAAATATTATTGAAAATTAATTTTAATTATTAATTACAGGTAAAATTAATAATTAAATTACCGTAGATTAATAGTTAATTATAAATGGCATATTAAAATCATTATATGATATTTCAAAGATAAAGTTAAAATTTAAGGAGGAAGGTGTGTGATTGAGCAAGCTAGGAAGAAAGATTAACGTGATGTTTTAGTAATTATTATAAACTTCAGGATAACGGATGAGGAGGAAATATATTTACCTTAGTCCTAATAGTTAATGGAAGGGGATAGAGAATAGGTACAAGAGGTATATGATAAAAGAAGACTGCATATATAAACGAAATGGCTTAATTTGAGGAATAAAGAAACGGGCGAATGAGTGAAAGGACTCAAAGTGAAGGATGAGGTAATTGAAAGAGTTAACGTGTTAGGTATTTTTAATAGAACAGCGAACATATAGTCAAAGTTATTAATTTACAAGCGGCTTGAAAATTAAGGAATGTGTGTGGGAAACCGAATTCAATGTATGGCATATACTTATCCTGCAATAATAATAAACTAATGCACTAAGTCGAGTGGGAAAGGTCATCTTGGTAAAGTTAGACGAGATGAGAACAACTTATTGGAGAAAAGGTATGAGTATTGTGTATTTTATATGAGTAAAGTAAATGATTAGATAAAATATGGGGCTGGCTTTAAGACTTGTACTAGGTTAAAATCGGAGAATATCATAAGAGCTATCGGTATGAACCTTTACTTTATGATTTATTATGGGTTATTATGCCATAAAAGTGTGTATTTCCTCTTTTGCAGTTTTTAACCCTTTATATAAGCAAATATTTTTATCTTTTTTGTTATATGCACATTAATCCGTGTAGTTTTATGTGGCTGGTAAACCCGACTATTTATACAATAACAGAAACGTATGACAGGAAAGTAATTTTTCTTTGATTAAAACATGCAGTGTTACTATAATAACTTCTTTGTAAGTACGTATTTTGTTTTTATTTTGCTACGGAAATAATAATACACTTTTTAATCCCTGTTATTAACCGACAATCGATTTCTTATTTTATCGTTTATCAACAGTATGTAACCACAATAAGACACAATTTACAGCCTTGTTTTTTGAATTCTTCTCCATCTTCGTATTTTATTTATTTATTTGTCAATGGTTATCTTTGTGTGGTACATAAATGAAAATTAACACCTTAAAAACCGCACATAAAATTATATTATTATATATATTTAATTTGAAAGCCCTTTAAAAATGCCTTTGTCATTAAAATAAATAAGTGACTGTTGTAATTAATTGTATTTTATTCATTAACAATTAAATAAATTTTAATTACGAAAAGCGGCATAATTGCGAAATTAAATGGAAATCCTAATTTATTTTACCCCCTGAAGATAAACGGAACAAAAATGAAATGTATTACCAAATCGCCTAACGCATCCTTTGTGAGGCATGCCGTCTTTTACCATAATTAACGCACGCAGAAAATGTGCTCTTATTCGATTTTCTACCAAATGTTTAATCCCTTTCAATTTCCGGCGTTATACCACAATTTTATGAGCCCGTCACAAGTTCATTTCGTAATTTTCGGGATGTATAGGTTTGGATGGTTGGCGGAGGTGATTGTTACCGCCCTGTAATCCTATCGTTGTATATCTTTTGTGTTAGGAATTTGTTGAATTTGCATTCGCCTCATTTAGATTCCTTTCATGTTGGCCCGACCGGCGGGGGCTAATCGTTAAGTGTGGCGCGAATGGATTAATTTATTTTTGGAAGAGATTCAAGCCGGCTGATATTTGAAATTGTAATTTGGGCATTTTAGAATTTCACGCTGGTAGAAAATAAGAAGAAAAATTACCTTAAAAATCGTCTAATTAACTGTTCGCTGTATATTTAGTTAAGAGTTTTACCATTTTGGCTAGAAAAATCTGCATTTCATATATAGAAATTGATATTTTTGGGCATTGATCATCTGCAATAATTAGTCATTTAATTGTGAAACATTAGTTTAAACATAAAAAATCTAGTATTTCAATATACTTTACCATGTCAAATAAGTTCAACCTTACGATAATAAAACACTTTGTGAACACATTCTTCAGTTTCGAGAAAGTGATTATAAAGTGTTTTATTATTGTATTTATATTTTCACATAACTCACCATTTAATATTCATAGTTATAATAATGTAACCGATTTTTGAAATCTTTTAGTTTATGGTAGAAATTAGACTTCTAAATGTATTTATATAATACATATATTCATAATTTATTGTCCAAAATGTATATTATATTTATATTTGCTATGCAATAACGTTTAAGTTGAATTATTATCCTTGAGATTGATACAGTTTTGATAGCCACTAGTGAACATAAGTCTGTAGCCCTTAAATTATTCTAAAATATCAGTAAATAATGAAATGATATATTTATTTACTCCAATATCAACAACTATCAACTATATCCTTTATATAGTCTTCGAAATAAATAGTTCATATAATGTAAACTTTTTTATAAAACCTGTAAGTATTTTGCTGTACCAACAACTTACTAGTTTATTAGTTTATTTAACAGAAATAAATACATTCAAACTAATGTTGCTTTGATAGCTGTGCTATTTGCAACACGCAAATTACTTTTGTATAATTCAATATCTTTCGAGGTATTAGCGAGAGAAGTAGTTGTTTCAATTAGTGATTTGTTTTGTAGTAGTAAAGATTTGTTTACATTTACGATTTACGTTTTTGTATTTTTATATAAATTATTAAATGAAACATGAATATAATTTCCGACTTTGTCACTGTCCCTTCGTGTCGGTTTCCTAACGGCTCCGAGCTAAGTTATAGTTATTAAATTATCCTATTAGCCTCTCTCCCGAAATGCACGCATATATGTTCCAATTCGCAACGAACTGCAAATATCTAAATTCATGCGCATTCAGATTCGATATGTGTGCCCTGGGGCAGGAATATATTGAACTGAACAGCATATGGTGAAAATAATATATTACTAAATTGATCAAGTATAGTATATAATAATGATTCAACCATCTCTGTTGTTATTAAGCCACTTATTAATTCTCCAAATACCGAAACTTAGATAGAAGAGTTTTATAGTATTTACCATATTAAAAAAAATATCGGAAAAAGGAAAAAAAGCCTCGAGTAAATATCCAATTCCAATTTTTCACCAAAAGCTGTTCCATTTTTTAACGATTAAAGCTTAACTTTAAAGTTTCATCGTAATAGCAATAATTTGTTTTTGAGATACAGCGCCCACCGACAGACAGACTCAAAGAATTTTTTTTTTTAACGAAAATATCCGTTAGTGAGGTCCCCTAAGTCCATTTCACATAATTTCCAGAAAAAAAATGTGTCATTGTGTGTGTGGTACTTTGTGTCTGTCGGTGGACGCTGTATCTGAAAAACAAATGATCCGATTGACATGAAACTTGAAAGTTAAGGTTTTATCGTTAAAACCCGGAACTGAAAAGCTTTTGGTGAACATTAAAAAACCGAAAATTGATTTTACTTGAGGTCGCTTTTGATTTTTTTTTGATATATTTTTTTAAATAGTAGAAATCTTTTCAAACAAAAATTAAAGGGAATGAGAAACTGAACAAATTTTATTAAAACATGTTTTTCATAAAAAGAATTCTTTATTTCTTTCGAGAAAAAAAATTGACACATTTTGCCAATTGCTAATAAACTATTGGAATTACATAAAGTTTATACATATAACCAATGATAATAGATAATTCTAAAGTAAACAAATTATTAAGAATAGACCTTTTACGTAAACCTCATAGTCTACGACAAAAATATAGGGAAAATATTATGATGGCCACATCACACTTTTTTTCCAGAAATTAATAGATTGGATTCAGGGCTCCTCAAAATGGACATTTCGTTAAAAAAAATTTAAAAAACTTTCACGAAAATTCTTTTCCCTACATATACTATATAGGGAAAGTAAAAATCATTCTGACACAGTCCAAGCCACTGTGGAAAATCCAAACCGAATCACTACTCACAATAAATGACTCCTTAACTTACGACTATACCATATTAGCTGATGATGGATAATAAAATTAATTCATGTTGTTATTGGGTAATGGAAGGCCATGGAAATTTAGCATTTATATTGGCACTAAAACTGTCTACTGAATTAGGTTATATTTTCTTATAAGTTTGCAGTTAAAAGTATTGTAAACGTTTTGTGAGTTGTTACCCGTTTTACTAGGCTGCAGCAGAAAACTCAAATTTAAAATTATTTATCGAATTTCAGTAGGTGAAGAAACAAAAATAGTGAGAAGATTACTTCTAAAATGTGCAATTTTCTAATTTTCGTGACTAGGACTTAATCGTAATGGTTACTGCAGATAGTTTATGTATGGCCAAATAACCCAATGCACAGTACATTTCTGATTTTAACCAAAATATTTCCAAAACGAAATTTTATAGAGAATCTTGTACCTACGTACCTACCTAAGTATCTACTTATTTTAAGTAAGTGGCTGTATTCTTCAGGCCGTTTTTATTTTTTTGCTTTATTAATATAAAAAATATTACAAAACTTTTTAAACAAAAGTTATAGGGAATGAGAAGCTAAACAAGTTTTATTTAAACATATTTTGCATAACATTTTCACATTTTTTGCCAATTACTAATAAACTATTGGAGTTACATGAAATTTATATAATAAATAAATAGAAAAAACACGAACATATATTCGTAAAATCTACAACAAATGAGTCTTATTAAGACTACAAGAACAAATCACTTTTGAAACAACTACTTCTCTAGCTAATACTTCGACAGACATTGAATAATACAATAGTTATTTAAGGTACAAGTGTAAAAAGTGATGCTTTATTGCACGAACTGGCGTTTAAAAACACGAGCGAGGAACGAGCGAGTTTTTTTAAAGTCAGGAGTGCAATAAAGAAACTTTTTACATGTGTGCCTTACAAAATTTTATCTTCGATCGTAAAGGATTTCAAAGAATATATTCTTATGAGTATTATATTATATTTTAATGTCATTTCAATAATTCAATTAAAGAAAACATATTTTACCCGCTGTGCACTAATGAAAGCGTTACTTAGCAACCAGTAAACAAGTTGCAGAAAGGTCGGTCGCCATTATTATTTATGGAAAAAATGTTCGCCTTATTGTAATCGCTTCGACTTGCATTAAATGAAATCTTCAGAGTTATTAAATCTGCCATTTGGTTTGTATTATATATTTTATTTATAATTTATTAGTTATTTGTATCAATTAATAAAAAAATTAAGTTTTTCGTCAAAATATATTCATCTGTCAAATTTGACAATTCTGTGCAATAAAAATAGTTTGACATTACCGTGCAATAAAAACGTAAAAAAGCACTAGTGCTTTAAAAAGCTACTTTTACAATGAAAAATGATGCAAAAAGCGTCTACTTTCTGTACGATCGTAGATAAAAGTAATTTGCGTGTTACAAAAGAGCAAGGCTATCAAAGCAACACTAGTTTGAACGTATTTCTTTCTGTAAAATGAACTAAAAATGATTGAATGCACGTTAAAATAGTTTGTGAGTGACTATACTATGGTAATTTGGAAAAAGAAATGAATTTAGGTTGATGTAATTAAAAATAAATTAGCAAAAGCAATTAAATAATTCAATACTCAATTTTATAACCATCTGTAGACACGTGTTTCGATATTTCAATCTCTTCAGTACAGCTTTATTATAAAATTGATTTTAAACATAACTAAAAACGTTTACTAAAATAAATATAATGAAAAATAAATAACTTACTCAGATATGCACGGCAACTGACATAATAATGAAATATAATCGACTGAGGGTCTTATTTATACCTGCATGGATTACTGAATTCTACGGAAATAATTACGTTCGGGATTAAGGAAAATACCCAATTAGAGCATAATTTAATAATAAAATTATTATGTCAGTTGCCGTGCATATCTGAGTAAGTTATTTATTTTTCATTATATTTATTTTAGTAAACGTTTTTATTTATGTTTAAAATCAATTTTATAATAAAGCTGTACTGAAGAGATTGAAATATCGAAACACGTGTCTACAGATAGTTATAAAATTGAGTATTGAATTATTTAATTGCTTTTGCTAATTTATTTTTAATTACATCAACCTAAATTCATTTCTTTTTCCAAATTACCATAGTATAGTCACTCACAAACTATTTTAACGTGCATTCAATCATTTTTAGTTCATTTTACAGAAAGAAATACGTTCAAACTAGTGTTGCTTTGATAGCCTTGCTCTTTTGTAACACGCAAATTACTTTTGTATTATTCAATGTCTGTCGAAGTATTAGCTAGAGAAGTAGTTGTTTCAAAAGTGATTTGTTCTTGTAGTCTTAATAAGACTCATTTGTTGTAGATTTTACGAATATATTTTCGTGTTTTTTCTATTTATTAGTGAATGATCTACAACGTAAAGGACTTATATATTTTATTATATAATAAATTATTGTAGAGAATTAAAAAGTGAATAAATTATTAAGAATAGCCTTTTTGCGAAAACCTCATAATTTGCGAGAAAAATATAGCGAAAGTAATATGATGGCCACACCACCATTTTTTTAGATGAAAATGAGGCTTGTCCAGCTGTACCGAATGATTGCCAAAAATCACTACACATTTGTTATCTAACTTTGTCAAAACAGGAATAAGCTGATTAATTAACCAATTTTGAAATAAGTTTCCACCCATTGTTTTATCATTATCATTTTTTTTTAAATTTAACAATAAATCACATCCCTTCAAAAAACCTAAGAGACATCCTGCGTGTAAAATTGTAAACATTGACCCATCACTTTATCACTTTAAATTTTGAATAAATCAGCTAACAAACTCACTACTAGTAATTATTTTTTCGGCGCGCTTGATAAATCAGGGAATTATCCCTAAACCAATCTTCAATAAGAAAACACAGATAAGCACGCCTGCCGTCTTTTACTGTACCACCGGAAATAAAGTAATATTTTCACTAGAATTTTGAAACTGAAAAAAATTTCTTTTTCTGAAAATTTGTCTGCAATATTAGTTGCAACGACGTGTTTCTGTTCACATAAAATTTTGCGACGTTTACCATTTTATACTTGTATCCCACCGATTTCAGAATTTTGTATAAAGTTGTGCTCCCTTGAAACTCTAAATTTTCTTGCGAATTAGCCAAAAGATAATCTGACGTAAAACATTCATTTTTTGAGTTATATTGCCAAATAAGTTGTTGCAGATCTTTCCTAAACATATGATTGGTAAAAATGTCGGGTTTAACTCTTTTATCAAAGGATGAGGTGCTTTCATTTTCGATTTTTTCCTTATACTCACCTATAATTCAATTTATGAATGAAAACAACTTAACTTAATTCTAACTTACTGAAAATATGTTTTGCAGTCTAATACAAAAATCGTCACGGCTGAAATTTGGCAGATCTTTTCTGTATTGAACATAACACTTTTTTATTGCTATTTTAGTTTCAGCGCTAATAATTCTTGGCATTTTAAAGAAATTTATCAGTAATTTTTTGAAAAATAACGAACTCTATCAAACAATGTGATCTCGTTTTAAATGAATGTATGATGGTCGCCGGAAATTTAGCAACCCGGTATGTATTTTGACAAGTTCACATATCGTTTGAGTTATGGAAAATTAACGAATAGTGTGTCCAACGTTAAAAAAATAAATCATGGCCACCCATTATCCAAAAACAACGTGAATAGTGTTCAGAGTCATTGCGATTTCATAGAATTAATATCAAATGTCATTATGTTATCTATGTTTGATGATTATAACTTACCCTTCGCTTAATTAATTATGAATAAGGTGTTATAATAAAATCTTCTCGTTAAAAAACAAATTAAATGTCTAATAGCTTTGGATATCTCAACGCACAACAAGTTATTATTATGTGTAATATGATAATGTTATACTAGAATACATCTCTCTAAATCGCTGTCTTAAATTCTCTCTTTCCCTAATTTACCATTTGACTTCCCAAAAAAAACATGGTTTAGCAATAGTAACGACTTCTTCCTTTTAGCAAAAATTCTGAAAATTAGAATGTTATAGATTTAATTATTTCTGATTTTTTGGAACCAATTAAAATTCATCAAAATTGAAATCAAAAGATAAATTGGCATTTCATTAAAAAAAAAAAAATATTACTACAAACAATTTTTGATTTAATAATTGGGAAAGCAGGTCCTATATTTATTTAAACATAAATGAATATTATGTTAGATGTTCTGTATCCAAGATTGACCCTTACAGCCGGGATATTTAAATCTTCTGCAAAATTATTCTCGTCAAAACGCTAATCATTTGTTGATCAAACCTCCATGGATGTTATGGGACTCGACAGACCTGTTGAAGAAAAGGGTGAATTTTTTAAGTTAAGTCAAAAATGATTTATTTAATTTGATAAGGTATTCGGCATTGTAGGCTATAAATAAGAAGTACTCAAAAGCAGTAAGGGGCTATAAGAAAGACTAGTTTTTCAGCTCTTCTAATTGAGATATTTTAGGCCCGAATATTTTATGACAGAGCTACATCCAAATACTCTTCTGTGACTTTTCCTAGCGTTGACAAATGTTAACATTTCTAAAATCTTTAAAATTTGAGACCATTACTACGTTCTTGTTATCATACCATTTGATCATTATTAATTCATCCTTTCTGTTTAGTTTATCAGATAAACCACGGATTTTAGTGGGCATTATTCTCTGAGGAGAAATATGGTGTCTTGAATTAATTATCCAACACTCCGCATGAAACGTAGATATATTTATCTCGCAACTATTACAACAAAAGTAAATTCGGTTCAGAAATGCGTTGTTCGAGCCTTGTTAGAGAATGATATCATAACAGTGGCCACTTTATCCATACAAGACGTAAAAATGTATCCCACTTTTCGTTGGTATTACTATTCAATTCTGGAGGCGGCATTTATTATCTTCTTTTTCACATAGTCATTTTCCACGCTGGTGCATTTTTATTTGGGCTTTTATGTTGGGGTCTATACGTTCAACGTCTTCATATCCCAAAATATCGAGGTTGGAATTATTATCAGTAGAAGCAGCAATTCTTCGTTAGTAAGAAATTTGGTAATTATTCTTCATCTATAGCATAGAGTGAAAAAATAAAAGTGAGGTGTTAATTAAAAAAAGTTTATAAACAAAGTACTAGTTCGTAAAATTAGATATACACTGGTGTGCACGGATTTAGTGCTGAAATGAAATTCCAGCCGCCAATCTACTTAATGACCCGACAAATCTAAGCTAACCTTAAACAGTAAAAGGTGGCTGTTTTGAAAGCTGCAATTGGGAGTGTTCTGCAATCAAATTTGTAGGTCAATTCGGTTGCAATTTTTTAATGAGTCCTCTGAAAATAGTCGTTCTTCACATCGAAAATCATATCAAATAATTCGTTCCTTTTCAAACTGTTCTTACCAAAATATAAAACTCAAACACGAATTGTTTTTTTGTATGGTACACGGCAAAGTAAAAAATGCGGTTACGGAAACTGCATCGTCTGGGCGATGTTACATTTGTACTGCAACATCCAAAGATTTTGACAGCATCGATCTATTTGCGAATAGATAAATTAGTGAAAATTATCTTTAATTTGACATCAAATTCGTAATCAGTGACCCCAAAAACCATATTGGAAACAATTTAAAGAATATCCTTACACGTCTTTTTATTTTGACCAGTTTTTTTTTTTTCATGCTTTTGCTCAATGTGCGAAGTATACAATCGAATAGTACGTTTTCCCAAAATTCTGCTATTCTTGTAGATGACTCGTCGATGTTGAATCATTCATCGTCTATGCGAGTATCGCTAGACAGCCAAAAATAATTTCTCGCTTTTGGACAATGTTGTATCTAATTGTGCCACAAACTATTGACATTTGCGCCATTTAATTAAAAAATATATCACCATTAATCTTATGTATTGAATTGAATACGATATAAGCAAAATAATTAATTTTTAATTGTAAGCGCGCGGATTAAGCTCCCATTAAGGGTTATAGAATCAATGAAGCCTTAAATTGTTTCTATTATGGATTTGTAGCTATTGGGATTTGTGATACATCACGCGATCTAGCTTGTACATATCTTAGTATTTGTTCCAATGTTTGATTTTCCTATACTAGTGCAAGAAGTTTAAACTATAAATAAAATAAAATAAAATATTGATGGCAGGTAATGATATTGTAGAAGAATAATCAATACTACTATAATAATTTTATGTAACGTTAAACCTATATAATTTATTTATATAAACATTACGATTTCTACATTACCGTAATTCCAGATCAGTTTATATATCTGTAGAAATAGAAGTATTTGAAAAATTAGAACTTAGCATGATTTATTTCTTTAATAGTATTAATGCTATTTAGTCAATTTAAATTGTTTATATATCGAAAACAAAAATAAAATCTTGCTTCAGTTTTATCTTAATTCACAATAAAAATATCATAACGCGACTGGCTTGTTTTTAATAATTTTTATTAATAAAATATTCTAAATGGCCAATGACCATGAATAAATTAATAAACAGCGGACTGTTTTATAAAAATATGATAAATCTACTTTCGTTAAGTATATTATTCAATCAATAAACATTAAACCACAGCTGCATATAATATATTCCATACAATCCATGTTTCCATTTTCAATTCCAAAACTGTATAGAGATTTCCGTCAATTACCATTTGTAAGTTCATAAAAAACAATTTTTTGTTTTGTGCAGGTGGTCTAAATACTCGACAAGTTTAATTGTTTGTGTCCATTATTTTATATAAATAATGCACATAAGTTTATTATTTTAATTGCTTCATACGACACCCAATAGAAATAATGGGCCAGTACCTTGAAACGTCATATATGAAAGCACAGCTTTTGCAATAACTCAACCCGGGCAAAATAATAACTGCCTTGATTAATGAAAACAGTTGTGTATGAAATGAAAATATTGCGTAATTTATATTGCCAGACCGCTGTTCGTGATAATTTATATATTGACAAAAAGGGGTACAAAATGTATCATATTTCGTAGTTTCAGCACAAAAAATTATGTTTACATTAACCGGTCCCACTTTTCTGCACACGAATGTTGTATTCGTACAATTTATGTTTTCCGCGAAAAAATATTTTCTATTCAAAGATTTTTTTAACATATGATCCATTGTCAAATAAATTGCAAAGGCAAGGTTGTTTATTTTTAAATTATTAAACATAGCTAACTGTCGTTTTATAATAATAAACCAAAATTAGCGTTTAATATAGATAATTTAACTATATACATATACATAACAATGTATGTCTTATTTTAATATTTATGTTTCGTTTCTTTATGGTGTTTAACACTATTATCTCCAAAGAATAGTAATAATTCTTTATTTTTGCTTATAAACAGTTACTTTTTCTATATGTTGATAAGTTAAAGCTTGTAGAAACCTGACGCATTTTTCACTCTGATCATGTTTGTACTTGTCACTTTGAAAAATAAAGACCTATTCTATTCTATTCTTCTATTCTAGAACAATTATGACTAACAAACAAATAGAATTCCAAGAAGATGCAATAAGTGTAGTGAAACTTCGCTTGAAGAACAATCTTTAGTTAAATTTAAGAATAAATTTAAAAATACGAAAACATTTCGTGTATCTACAACAATGAGTCTTACTAAGACTACAATTTAAATTTATTATTTAATTTTCTTCAACGAACTAAAGGATTTTAATACATTTTATTAAATTTAAGAAATCAAAATATATATTTTAATTATACCGTATGTCTCAGATGAGCACTTATCATAGGGCATTTACATCTAAAATTTGTATTGTTAATTTTTATCTCATACATTGCGTTAATATAATCGGAATGAAGTTAGAGTTATTATATCACTTATTGCGTATTATTTATTATTTGTGAAAAACTAGCAACTAATATCTTATAATAAATAATAGTTGTCATGAACTGTCATTAGAGAGAGAACAACATCTTTATTTGGACAAACCAAAATACATTTAGAACAAATACATTTTAATTTAAAATAAGGGTTAGTTCTTCTGTTTGAGCTATCGACCTTAAGTCTTTCTGCCCTGTCTTGACTCTAGTTTATATAAAACAAAGAAACATTGCTGTCTAGCTTAACTGTCCGGATCATTGGAATAACCATATTTTAAATTAAGGTGTTAAGTAAAACTTAGCAAACCAAAGAAAATATGCATCTAAATAATCCATATTAAGTAACATAATAATTCCAACTTAATTCTGATTATATTAACGCAAAGTATGAGATAAAAATTAACAATACAAATTTTACATCTAAATACCCTATGATACATGTGTAACGTTACCCTACGACGACGACAAATTGGTGACGTTATTCTAACGATTTCACCGATATCGTGATGTGTCGCTCGTTACTAGGTTCTTTTTGTTGATTTCTTGGATTCGTTGATGAAGTCACAGTTACGCCAAATTAGGTCCGATTACATAAACTTTAAAATTTTGATGTAACTTTTAATTTATTGGAGAACTGTAGTAATTATTACATGAATTGTTAAGAATAAAATGTAGACTGATTATTTCTAACTATCTGCGTAGAATTGATTCTTAAGACTGACTGCTTAGGACTAACTGCTTAGGCTGACTGCTTTAGACTGACTCTCTAGACTGACTGTTTAACACTGAATCAACCCCACTTCTTTGAGAGCGATGACAACATTAAAATATAATTAGCAAGCAAAACATTGAGAAACAATTTCTAGAAAATAAAAGAGAAAAATATTTATTTATCGTTAATGTGTTCTGGACTGGACCTTAATGGTATTTACGAGTGATAAAGAGAAACGCGGAAAATATTTGTATTAGAGTTAATGAGCTATTTGCTATTCCCAATGTTATCTATGCAAAGAGATGATTAATAGTAAATTATACATAAAACAATAAACATTTAAATTAACAAGAAATATGATATACAATATATAATTATAATAAATCTGAAAATAGAAAATAAAATACATTTTTTCGAGGTTTTCTATGGGGATCTCGGAAACTATAAGAGATAGAGAAACGGTTAAATGGGGAAAGAAGTGTAGATTTATAAGACGAATAAAATTCCAGTTTCAAAGTTTTCAAAAAAGTCAAGGGTAACTAGATATTTTGAAAAAAGTAAAAAGTGCCAATTTTTTCAAATCAATTTATCTCGATTATTATAAGAGATAGAAAAAAACTGTAAAGGATAAAGTTTTAGATAATTTTGTGCAAATTAATAAAAAATAATCTATTATTATAAACAACTGCAATTGTTTTACTTTCATCTTTTTCATGACTACCTATTTTTTATTTATAATAAAATTTAAAATTACTATAACTCACTTATTTTTAGAAATAACTATGTCGTATGTCATATTGGATTAAAGAGAAAAAATTTACCTTTTGAATGAGGCTATAGCCAACTATGGTTTCCATTTAAAAAAATGTAAGTTTGCGTCATATCTCGGAAAATAATGGCGACAAAAATTTTCTGATTATTTTTTATTAATCTACATAAAATTATCTAAAAGTTTGTCCTATGCAGTTTTTTTCTATCTGTTATAATAACCGAGATATATTGATTTAAAAAAAATGACACTTTTTACTTTTTTCAAAATATCTAGTTACCCTTGACTTTTTTGAAAACTTTGAAAGTGGAATTTTATTCGTCTCGTAAATCTACACTTCTTTCCCCATTTAACCGTTTCTCTATCTCTTATAGTTTCCGAGATCCCCATAGAGAACATCGAAAAAAACTTACCCTTTATAACGGGTGTCCAACAATTATTGCATTCCCGGGTGGCGTTGGAATTAAAAACGTAGGTCGATTCTTACATGTGCCAAATAATGACATTTTAATTGTCAAACATAATTTAAATGTGAATTTAAAGTGTTGTTAACTTTAATAAGTAATTAGAATATGTTTGCGCAAATGCAACATGAAAAACATTGTCAACGTGGATAGTGATACCATAATCTGCTGTTTCGAAAAAGATCAATGTGAGAGCGACGACGTAGACATCGAAGAAGATCCGGACATTTCCTTTAATAGCGGACAGACTGTTATCCAAAATAATGCAGAAATAGAGGTAAAATACCTTAAATATTTATTAAAAGCAAAAGAGTCCTTATTTGTAATCTAACAAGTAACGTATCCTTAGATGGATAGATTAAATAAAATCAAGTTAATACTTGATGCGCTGCACTCTTGATGGAAACATATATTAATATTGGGTAAATAGTAACTCTTGTTTTGTTCCATATTGTTTTTATTTTCATTTATCTGACACGTGTTTCGGTCTTCGCAGACCATTATCAAAGTTAAACATTTGATAATGGTCTGCGAAGACCGAAACACGTGTCAGATAAATGAAAATAAAAACAATATGGAACAAAACAAGAGTTACTATTTACCCAATATTAAATAAAATCGTTAAATCAAATCATAATAATGCAGAAAATTACATGTACATCGCCAATTACGAGTATAGCAATATATGGCATTGGCAGTCCAGCCGTGTACTCCACAACAGAGACCGACGAGACAAAATCCGACGAGACAGTATCAAAAAAAAACGCTCACTGAATTGTTTGAGTTGACTCAAAATAAAACACTAACAGCTGGAAAGGCTGACAGGTCATCGAACGGAAATATAAACGATGAAAAACAAAACAAAGTGCACGGGTAGAAATAAAAAAAATAATTCTAATGTTTCATCCAATAAACCAACTTTAAACAGGACATATGGAAAATTTAATATTACAGGAAAGAAAACATATAATGATGGAATAGCCTCAAATAAAAAAAATGGTTTCACATTGGCAAATATAATATTGACTATACTGAAAATAAACTTAATACTTTTTACTAGCCGCAAAATTACGTGGAATAAAATTTAGGATTGAAACGATCGAACGCGTTGACCGAAATACAAATGATAAATATAAATGTTTCAAAATCGGCGTCCCCAATGAATTTAGCAAAGATTTACTAGATCCTAACATATGACCAGAAGAAATCAGCATATCTGAATATAAGCTTTTCGGAGATCTGCGAACCGACCAAGCACGAAATTCAACAACAAACATTAATTCTAATTTACTACATGATAAGAAGCGTCACTTAAATATTATATACCAGAATATTAGAAGCATAAAACGGACGACATAGTAGCTGCAATTGACATGATAAGAAGCGTCACTTAAATATTATATACCAGAATATTAGAAGCATAAAACATAAAGCATATAAAGCCAATGTATTGTGCTTTACTGAAACACGGTGTAACGCAAATAATGTAAATTACGTAATTGTTCCAGGATTTACTATGACAGCCGACTTTACTTGCAAACAAAGCCAACATGGTGGATGCGTGATTTTTGTTGATGGCTCACATAAGTATGTGAAGCTCAAAAATATTTTTGATTATTGTAAAGAAAATGAATGAAGTAGCGCTGGTTGTTCACTAATAATAAACAATATAAAGACGGCAATAATATATGTATATCGACTACCTGCAGGAAATATTAATACATTCTTAGAGAACATGAATGAACTCTTAATTGATATATAATAAATAAAATACATCGTCAGATTACTTTATGTGGCGATTTAAATATAGACTATCTGATAAGTAGTCCAGATAGGGCACTGTTGAATGACATATTATCTTCTTTTAAATTAGTGAATACATTGAAGGAATCAAGTCGGGTACAGATAACTGACAGATGGGTGGCCAAAACAGAAATAGATTATATGGTCACAAATATACAATGTGATGATGATGTGTTTCAACGTTAATCTACACCTCTCAGACCATCATGCACAAATTATGGAACTATGTATCAAGACCAAAGACAGGGAAATAGACGAAACTCAAAAATTTGTAAATGTCCGGCAACTTGAGGACACTAACTTAAGTGAGTTGCAATATTACCTACCAGAAACGAATTGGGATTTTATTGAATCGGATAACGAGAATTGCTACACTATTTCAATGTAACATGTCCTGTAATAAGAAAGCGGTGCATGAAAATTAACAAAATGTGAGTGAATAATGCAATTAGAACTTCTAGTCAAAACTTTAAAATAACGTTTTTTGTTTTTGACAACTATTGCTAATTGCTAATAAACTATTGGAGCTACATCAAATTTATATAACCAATAATTGTAGGGAATTCAAACGTGAACAGATTATTAAAAATAGTCTTTTTGCGTAAACATCATAGTTTTCCAGTAAAATATAGAGAAAGTATAATGATGGCCACATCACCATATTTTCAAAAATCTACGAACTTTTGATTCATCTATCACTTGGTGAAACATATTTTAGCGATTGGGCAAATGTGTAATTAATTAATTTCACTTGGTTTTATTTGTTTCACAATTTTTATTTATTTCACTTCCCTAACTAGTTTCGATCACCATATTTTCAAGTGGAAAGGTATGTTAAGTGACACTTCGTTTGAATTATCTCTTCGAAAGGAATACACTACGCTATTTCTAGAATATTTTCAAAGCCCATGTGATACAAAATAAGAAAACCAATTTTACGTTGAACATGTATCGACGTAAATTTGTACGTTTTTGACATGTATTTTTATGTTTTCGAACCACGTTGATTAGTTACTAGTTATAATAATAGTCAACAAAGCAGTCACATATGCTCGTCAAGTTGTCAAAGTAGTTTCTAAAACGGTGTATTTAACCAAAAATCTCCGTATCGAGATTCTGATGATGATCGGTTACGGTAACAGAAGACGAAGTCAGCTTGAGGTTGCTCAGTTATTTCGAGAACAGCATCCGTATATACTATACAGTATCCAAGGTACCATAAGCAAAATTGAGACACAACAAAACAATTTGGGTCATGTTACAGTTGTGCCCAGATAACCAAATCCCACTGTTGAAGCAGATACCAGGCTAAACGTATTATTAACTCTTTAAGAAAATCCGGTGACTCCGGCCAGGCAACTGGGCAGTGACAACGAGATTAGTCATGTTACTATTCTGATAATTCTTAGATCAGCCAAGCTGCAACCTTACAAAATGTAGGCATTCCAAGAATTAACGGAGCTTGATCCGGATCGCCGAAACATCAGCATCAATTATTTTTTCCGACGAAAGTACTTTTACCTTATATGGTATCGTTAATCATCAAAATTGTAGTTATTGGCATAACCCTCATTGGATGCGAGAAACTCGTACTCAGTTCCACAAAAATTGAATGCATAATGGTAATCTTAATGGAGCAACATATCTTATGTTTCTTGAAGACTACCTCATGTCATCGTTAGCTACTTTATTTCCAATTCTGTTAGATCCGGATTTACCTGATATGCTATCAACAAGACGGAGCTCCGCCCCATTATGCTGTGATCTTTCGTAGATATTTAGACAAAGTTTTTCCCAATCGATGGATTGGAAGAAGATAATGTCACATTGAATGGCCAGTGATATCAAGTCTTAGTCTCCTTGACTTTTTTGTGGGGATATCTCAAAACTAAGACTTATGTAACAAAACCGAACAAGAAAGACACAGTGCCATTTTCAACATTTGTTGCATTAAATAGTAATCAAGTTATAAAATTGGTTTTCCTTTTTTATCACGTATGCTTTAAAATATTCAAGAAATAAATAGTGTGTTGTATTCCTTGCGAAAAGATCTTATAAACGAGGTGTCACTTGACATACCTTTCCATTTGAAAAAAAAGGTCGGAGGTGGCTGTGCGCTTCCGGTAACAGATAAACAAACAGCATATACATAGAAATGAAGGCAAGAAAAAGCAATACGTAACGTGTTTCATGATTTTTTGCAAAAATCCCTTATTTCCAAGTAATGCATTTTATTCCAGTTAAAGTTTCCATCCTGTATAAGAGATTATAGTGGGAAATTACGTTTAAATTTAAGGTAACCTGTGTGAGTAAACTGAAGTAAACTAATTGACAAACCAGACCTTAATATGCACTGAGTCTCAGAATCTTTATTTCGTTTAGCTTTATGTTTAGTTTTGTTTTACACGAAACGAGATTTAGAACGCATAACCCCGTTAATCGATTTATGCGACATGCAAATATTTTCCAAAATAACGTTAATTTTGCTCTATTCGCAACCACATATGAATATTTTAAAAAGCTTTTAGGCCATATGCAGTTTTCACATGCTATTAAGTAATCCTATGCGCATGTTAACCTAATTTAATTTATGCAATAATTTATTTAATTTTATTTATAAATATATTTAATAATTTTTTAAAAGTAACATTGTTATTTATTATCCGGATTTCCACCTTTTTGGCTTATCATCATAAGTGTAATTAGTAAGGTAGCTATTTTATTTTATATAATTTTCATATTTTGCATATTGTGTAAATTTTCTAATGGATACTCCAGAAGATAGGGATTGTGAAGTCACCGAAACGCGAGAAGAAACCTGACAACACACTAACACACACACACCCATGAAAAACTCAAACGAAACATTCGCCATCTTGAGCAGCTCTAGTAGTTTAAAACTACAACCATCTATCTGTACAGATAATGGTGACCAAAATATGAACAATTTTGTCATTGTAGAAGAGTTTAAAATGTTCACAAAATTTACTTATTATAGTGCTATAAAATTTTGTAATTCATTAACTAAAAAATATAAAACCTATTAATAATTAATGGTAGGAAGAATGTTATGTGTATGTTCAACTCAAAGTCTTTTACTATATTAGACTTGTAGAAAATGTATTTATAATTATGTGCACATGCATATTAATATAGTATATTATTATTATTGTTATAATGATTGAGTGGTACAAAATATTGTATATGAATAATATATTATTTTATGGTAATTATAGAGACAGCGGAATAACCTATATAATATTTACATGTTTAATTCTGAGATCACGAATTCAATTAATGAATATCAGGCCTTACAAATCTTGTCTAATTTGCTAATTTGTTCATTAATTACTAATTTGTTATCAGCTCCATTTAGATTACAGATTTAGTTGTCTATTTATGAAGATGTTGCTTAAATTATCCATAAGATAATGAGCCACAACTGCGGATTATTCATCAAACATGTGTATATTAGATAAATGTCAAGTGTGGAAGAATGAATATTTAATGGCGGCGGGCAAATACCCGAGCATTGTACAATATTTATTAGCAAAGGTCCCCTAATGTAATTAATGGGCGACATGAAAAATAAATAAAGATATCTCATGAAGATTATGTATGACCTAGCCCTTTATTTAACGGCCCTCGACATTTGCGTAATCATTTTTTTATAATAGATATATGTCATAGCTACGACAAAAAGCATAGTTATCTATTGCATATATGAACAATTGAAAGAAAAAATAACTACACGATATAGTAAACACAATAAATATTGGATCACAAATTTGAATGCGAGTTAAATTGTTGTCATAAATATTTATATCCTAATTATAGAAATTATCATGACAGCATGTTGTTTGTTTATTAATATCTAGTGTAATTGTTGTTCTAACATGTGCTTTTATTAGATTTTTATAAAAATTAGGATTAATATTTTATGAGACAAATACTTTTGTAAATGACCCATATTCATGATAAATATTTAGGTATACTTTTGGCAATTATCAATAGTTCAGATTTAGATTTAAAATAAAATAATTTTATCTTTTTAGAAATTTTATTTAATCATTTTCTAAAAATAACTTAATTGTCGAAATCAGTAATTATACTTACCTTTATTTATTTTAAAATGTCTATTTCTATATTTATATGTGTAAATATGGAAGTAATTTACACATCTAGTCTTCCAATAATGACTTAAATGTTGTTTTTCAGGGCCACGTTTGAAATACGTAAACGTTAAGCGTAAAATCGATAAATACAGCCCTTTCTTGGAACTTACCTTAAACAGACACGAGGAATATATAAGGAATCATTCTATTGAGATTTAATTTTCTTGGATTAAAATAGGAACTTTATTACTATAAATAAAAGCAATTCGAACAGCCGAAATGCATTTCTCTCAGTCGTAGTAATAGTTCCTTGTTTGGTTAATATTAATTAATCTTTCATTTTCACTGAAATTATTTTTAGGAATGCTATACAGGGTGAAAACTTTAATTTGAATAAAATTCATAACTTCGATATAGGCGATTTTAGCAAAATATCCCGAAATACGTTAAGTATTGTTTTTCTTGTCCTCATTTCTATGTATATGCTGTTTGTTTATCTGTTCCCGGAAGTGCCTACCGATCTCTGACCTTTTATTTTCAAATAAAAAAGTATATCAAGTGACACCTTGTTTTAAAGATTTCTTCGCAAGGAATACAATCCACTGTTTATTTTTTAATATTTTCAAAGCCCACGTGAATAAAATGAAAACCAAATTTATGAATTTTATTCTAGTTTTCACCCTGTATAAGATAATATTAATTTTAGAGAACAACCTGAAACAAAAATTATTGTAATAATAAATGGAATAATAATAAAAAATATTATTCTGAAGATACACAAATATTGTAAATAACTTCATAATCAAACAGCAATGAAAGCAACACTAGTTCGAAAGTATTTATATCTGTCAAATAAAAAAAAATGTACGTTAAACACTTTGTGAATGAATATATAGAGAAAAATTACGAACAAGGAATAAAACAAAGATATCCAATAATTTAACTACCATGTTAATAATCAACACACACGTTGAACAACAGGTAATTTAAATTGTGACCTTATTCACTAATCCATCTCAAGTATATATTTGGACTATCATTTCAGTCAATTCCATTCAAATTCATAACTGTTTATTATATTGTTTCAACTATATTTATTTTATTAAAGGTTTTATTTGTATTTAAAAATCACTTTTATAGCAAAACTGTACTGATGAGATCGAGAGATCGAAACGCGTGTCCGCAGATAATTTTAAACTTGATTGTTATCTTATTTAATTACTTTTTCCAGTTTATTACATTAAAAAAATAAATTATAGTTCACTATCTACAACGACCTAAAGGACTTTTACATTATTTCTTTTTCCATTTTGAATCGTTTAGAGAGCTATAAGCGCACTACTAGCAGTGCGTTTATAGCTCGTACAGTATTTAGCCTAGTGCAATTTACATTTTCAAGGTTGATACTTTGATATTTTCAACGCAACCAACCCTTAAATGTTAAATATCTAACATTCATTTATAACAAATTTAAATAAAAATCACGTGAACACTCCTAGCTACGCTCGTCGTTTTCTAAACTCGGAGGCGTGCAAAAAAGTCGCGCTTATTGAACTCGTTCTTTAATAAACAATTATAGATTATAATTTTTAATATATGCATTGATTATTTATTTAAAACTCTTCTTGGCTAAGCTATCATTACCATATCAGCCAATACCATGTTATTCGAACGGTGTATATATAAACTTTAATTTTTGAAGATGGCATTAATCGGCTGGAATAAAAGTATCTATAGTTTTCGTTTATATATTTATTTATACTTCTCAATATTCCAATAATTTGCCTGATTTGCACGACTAATAAAATACGTTATCAATGTTTCTGCACCAGGTGATGTTATTGATTAATTTTATGATCAATTTTGTCTATGTAACAATTTTTTCCAATTTGTTAATAGTGTTTCCCTTGTCCGCTCTACAGATTATAAGGTCATTCAGCTTGTATTTTATTTTAAGCTATTTAAAATTTTTTTTGCCATATTATTTGTTGGTTACTGTCTAATTCTTTTTATAAATTGAGTTCTTCTAATACTAGAGTAACATGTACAAATATCAATAAAATGTATTAAAATCCTTTAGTTCGTTGTAGAAAATTAAATAATAAATTAAAAAATACGAAAACATTTCTTGAATCTACAACAATGAGTCTTACTAATACTACAAAACAAATTAATTTGAAACAACTACTTCTCTAGCTAATACTTCGACAGACATTGAATAATACAAATTAATTTGCGTGTTACAAATAGTACAACTATCAAAGCGACACTAATTTGAATGAAATTATTTCTGTTGAATAAACTAATAAATGATAAAATGTACTTTATATTGTTTAAATGCAACTAAAACATGAAAAATTATGAAAAATTTACTATTTTATTATTATCAATTATCTGGACTAAATCATTAACAAATATAATAAATAATAAGGGTCCCAAAATACTTCCTTGAGGAATTCCAATGTTTAAGCTGCAAGTTGAAGAATAGTAAGCTCTACCATTGTTAGCTTTTATTTTTGTTGAATGAGTTCTATTGCTAAGATAAGATGTAATCAAATTAAGGACTTGACCACGCAAACCTTAGGCTTCTAATTTGGAAAGTAATAACCTATGATTTATACAATCAAATGCCTTTGTTAGATCAAGCATAACACCACAGGTTATTTTTTTATCGTCTAATGCCGATAATACTTCATGGAAGTATTCAAAAATCGCTGTTTCAGTACTCTTTCCTAATATGAATCCATGCTGATTAGACTCAAAGAGTTTATGTTTATTAAAAAATTCAACAATACGGATAACAATAAGTTTTTCAAATATTCTAGCAAGGCAAGATAATATATGAATGGGTCGATAGTTCTCAATATCTTCTGAATTTCCTTTTTTAAATATAGGTGTAATTATTGATTGTTTAAGGCTTTCAGGAAAAACACCGTTTTCAAAACAAGAGTTAATAATATGACACAATGGAGTTGCAATTAAATCAATGCAGTTTTTTATTACTATTATAGGAATTTCATCGTAACCTGCACTATATGAATTTGAAAATTGTTGTACCACACGTATTAACTCGGGTTCAGTTACAGGATAAAGGCACATCGAGTAGGAATTTCTTTTGACATTGAATATTTCATTGACATCTTGTAAATTTGAAATTAAATTATCTCCTATTGTATTAAAGAAAATATTAAAGTTATTAGCAAGGAATTGTGTCTGCGCAGTTTTTGGTAGTTTGGTGTTCTTGGGCTTGTATATGTTTTCTGTTATGATTCTCCATGTCGCCTTTGACTTGTTACCTGCAAATTGCAATTTATTTTTAATTGACTCATTTCTAATGTGTTTTAACATTAATTTATATTGCATTTGTTTCGCTCTATATTCTTTCTTTAAGTTTAAATTTACATTTGAAGCAGTTTGCAATAAAACTAATTCATTCCTACATTGATCTAATTGAGGATGTATAGCAAATCAGTATTTAGCATTCTGTTTTTTGATCACTCTTGGAAAATAGCTATTAAAATACCTGATCATTGTATTAGATAGGTTTGCAAACATAGAGTTCACTGTGATCGATTGATAAATGTCATTAAAATTTTCTTGACAAATATTGCTAAGAAAATTACATAAATTTTCATTATTTATGATTCGTACATATTTAATATGATCAGAGTTGTCACTGATTAAATTAAAACTTAATAATTGAGCCATGTGATCTGAGTAACCTGTATTAATGACTTTAATGTCATTAATTTTATCAATATTTGTAATTATATTATCCAAACAGGTGCTACTGGTATTACTAATACGTGTTGGTTGTTTAATTAGAAACCTAGCGCCATATTCATAAATAATATTTTTAAATTTTTCGGCTTCATAATTATTATTTAAAATATCAATATTGAAATCGCCCATTATAAAGAAGTTACAATTATGATTATTAATATATTCTAATATTAAACTGAGTTTTCAACATCCGCTGCAGGTGGTCTATATATACAAATACAATAATATTCAATATTAGCTATGTTGATTATACAGCCTGTAGACTCAAATATTTTTGATGCGTTTATATTATTAACGTATAGTATGGGTGTTGTTACCATTGATTCACTACAGTATATTGCTACACCACCGTGTTGCTTATATTCTCTGCATAATGCTGATGCCAATTGCATACTTCTAATATTATATTTGGATAACTGATCCGTTGATTGCCAATGTTCGGATATTCCTAGAATTATTTTCCATTTTAGGTTGAATATCAGTTGCTCCAATTCCATATGACAATTTCCTAAGGATTGCAAGTTTTGATGCATTATATGAAGCGTATCTACCTCGCTGCATGACCGTGTCATATTTCGTTCGATTTTCTCTTGTTGTTGAAGAAAAAACGATTCACTTGAGTTCCAGCAGGCCAAATTTCGGGTTTACAGATTTCTTCTAATTTATCAAAATTGAAAGTGATTTTAAATGATGCGTAGCTATCTGGATGTTTCGAAACCAATTTTGTGCAATCTACTTGAAAACCTTGTCTTTCTAAGTACTCCTTTAGCATATCTTCTGTTGTATCTTTTACAAGTCGGTAAACATGTAAGTGAGCCATTTTTCCAACTGCTTTTATTACAGTTTCCTGTGCGTTTCCTGTGATAAGCTGTTGGATCTCTTCTTACGATATCGTACTTCTTGAAAATTTTCAGCATTATTATTAACAATAACTGCTTCATTTCCCTCCATGGGTGACATATTTATCAAAATATTTGGAGAGGGGTTTGACTTTGTTTCCTTACTTTTATCCTTTGTAGGTACCTGTAAGGTATTCTTATTATTTACTTTTGATGCCACCTGTTGGTCCGAATCCTCAATACGTTTAGCCGCAACTTTATTTGCATACGTATTAATGTTTGTATTAGTAGGGTCCTTTTTGTAATTTACAGATTTCTCCATTTTGAGTAATCTTATTACTTCATCCTTTTCAATTATCAATTGTTTTAATACCTCATACTTCTCGTCCTTTTCAGCAATGATTTGCCCCAGTAATTTTACCTCTTCTTTAAGAAAAGCGTGTATTATGTCCTTGTCCATCCCAGAAAATATAACCTCACTACAACCACCTTCCACTTGATCACACTTTTTTATATGGTGTTTTAAGCATCCTGGATGAACTGGATTGCCACAATTTTCGCAATAACACGGATTTTTCACTTTGCGTTTGCACGAAATACACTCTTCCCCTTGGAAATCACTATCAGCTTCACTACTTGCTTTGGACGCCATCGCTGTTTAAGAGGTTAAAGCTGTACTGAAGAGAGCGAAATTTCGAAACACGTGTCTGCAGATGATTATAAACTTGAATGCTAGATTTTTTAATTGCTTTTGCTAATTTAATTTAATGAAATCAGTTTAAAATTCATTTTTCATAATTTTTCATGTTTTAGTTACATTTAAACAATCTAAAGTACATTTTATCATTTATTAGTTTATTCAACAGAAATAATTTCATTCAAATTAGTGTTGCTTTGATAGTTGTACTATTTGTAACACGCAAATTAATTTGTATTATTCAATGTCTGTCGAAGTATTAGCTAGAGAAGTAGCTGTTTCAAATTAATTTGTTTTGTAGTCTTAGTAAGACTCATTGTTGTAGATTCATGAAATGTTTTCGTATTTTTAAATTTATTGTACAAATATCAGTTTAAACTTAACAGTTTTTTTGTTAATTTTTATGATATTTTTGTTTGTTGAATGATTTTTCAGTATGTGTTTCCATATGTTTAGGAGGCGTTGCGAATCGTCTCTTTTATTCATTGATCGTGGCCGTATTTCTATTTTCAATGCTCTCGTATGATACGTGTGTCGAGGTATTTCGTTTTGGCTAATGTTTTAGTGTTTGTGAAGTTTATATGATGTATGGTGGTACGTGGTGTTGTGCCAATGAAGATGTAGTCTGTTTTTATTTTACGGATTTCTTGTGTTCTTCTATTCTGGCTCCAATACGTATGTTTGTTTGTTCTACATATGTCTATGTGTTTATCTGCCAAGTTCTTGATTTTTATTGTGATTGTGAAGGCCGTTGTTATGTTGGGTTTTCCGAGGATGTGTGTGATTTTATCTGTGGAATTTTTTTTTATATGGATGTGATGCTTTTGTTGCAGATGGTTTGTTGTTTTTTTTTTTTGGAGGTTTGGATTTCATAACTTTATTGATGTGATGTGAAGCCATTTTGCATTTTTAACGGTTTTTATTTCTATGTTTTGTTGGATCTGTTCGATGTTCTGATCGGGTCATTTAGGTTTTGATTACAGAGTTTAATTGTGATGGTGGTTGGATTCCAGGTGTAGGTATCGGTTCGTATGTGTTTGTCTCCCTGGTAGACTGTGTGTTCTATTGTCTCTTCTATTTTTCGAGTTATGAGGATATCGGGAATGGACTTTGGTTGTGCCCTTCCACTTCAATGAAGAATTTAATTTTGTTGTCTATTTATAATAGCCATATGTTTGAGAAACAGGATGGTGGTGAACATTACTATGTGGTATTTAATTTTTAAACGTAGGATAAAATAAAACACTATCACTATTTTCTGTTTTCTATCACTGTATAGAGTGGTAAAAAAACATACATTCCGCTGTATACAGTGGTAAAAACATAGAAAATAGTATTACTAATGAAGGTTTAAATTAAATTACACTTGGTTTGTTTCACAAAGAAAAGTTTTCTTTTGTAATTCACTCTTGATAATGCCGTAAAAAGCGAAACTAGTTGAGTAAATATAGAAAACTTGTGAAACAAACCAAGTGTAATTTAATTTAAACCTTCATTAGTAATAGTTCAAAATGTTTCACCAAGTGATAAATGAAAAAGTGATTAAAGAAATAGAAAATAGTGTTGTATTTCATCCTACATTTGTCATGTATTTGGTGTGTGTTGTACCATATCTATTGCTGTTATTTCAAAACTTTTCCTTAATATGTTGGGTAGGATAGGGGAATGAGGTGATCCCATTGGGGCTTCTTCGATTTGCCTATATCTTGTTCTTTTTTACAGGAAGCATGTGTTTCACGAGCAATATTTTATGATGTTAAGCATGTGATCCGGTATTGCGTGTTTCGTTTTAAAAATGCTGATTGTTTCATCTATTGATACCTTCGCGAATAGGGTGACGACGTCGAAACTGACTAAGATGTCTTCATGGTTCAGTTTCTTGTTACTTTCCCTATACACGTAGTATATAGGGGGAGTATTGTTTTCGTGATTTTTTTTTGAAAAATTTTTTTTGCGGAAATATCCGTTTTGGGGTCCCCTGAACCCAAAAAACTAATTTCTGGAAAAAAAAATTCTGTGTCTGTGTGTGTGTGTGTGTGTGTGTGTGTGTGTCTGTCTGTCGGTGGGTGCTGTATCTCAAAAACGACTTATCTGTTCGAGATGAAACTTCAAACTTAAGGTTTTATCGTTAAAAACTGGAACTGAAAAGCTTTTGGTAAACATTCATAGACCGGAAGTGGATGTTTACTTGAGGCGTTTTTTTGTTTTTTCGTGATATTTTTCTAAATATAAAAAATTTAAAAAAACTGTTCAAACAAAAGTTAAAGGCAATGAAGAACTGAACAAGTTTTGTTTGAACATATTTTTCAAAAAATTCTTAACTTTCGCGCAAAAAAATAAAAATTGAAAATTTTGATATTTTTTTCAAATTGCCAACAAACTATTGGAGTTACATGAATCTTGTATTACAAATAATTGTAGAGAACTCAAAAGTGAACAAATTGTTAAGAATAACATTTTTGCGTACACCTCATAGTTTTCGTGAAAAATATAGGGAAAGTACTATGATGGCCACATCACCATTTGGTTATATGATTTCTAAAAAGTGTGTGGAATATTTTACATATGACGTCTCCGCTTCTGCATGAGGTTGTAGTTTTTTTGTTTGGAATTTGACCGGCGGTTGTATCGGTGAGTAAATTGAGCTTACAGTAGGTTTTTTTTTTTTTTTTTTTTTTTTTTTTTTTTTGATGCAAGGAGAGGAAATCCATCATGGGACGCCCTTTTAGTAGGGCAGTGTCGGACTCCTACCGATGCCATTGGATTTTCCCAGTCAAGGACATAAGCGAGGAAATCGCTAGATGAAATTAGTCTATATTACCGATCGTCCTGCGTAACGCTCTCCTCGAAGGGGAGCAGCGTCACCGAGCGGTTCACGGTGGCTCATTGGGAATTCTGGTCTAATTGAGTACCAATTAGAACATTTCGGGGCCTTCGATGTTTTGCATCGAAATCGTATTTTGGAAAAGTGATCCCAGAGGGGGGATCATTGTCAAGCTTATCGTAGAAGGCTACTGCAGTCTCTCGGATAAACTCCATCACACTCGGTGTGGATGTTTCTCGATGGATTTGAGTGTTCCGCATGTAAGGCGGAGCATTGAGAACTCTTCTTAATGCAACGTTCTGATGACGTTGAAGTCTCGCGATCTGAGTGGGCCTGCAGTAGCCCCATACGGGTGCAGCGTAAGTCAGCTGTGGCCTGATGACCATTTTGTAGAATTTAACCCTGGACTTATGGGCTAACTTGGATTTTTTGTTTATCAAAGGCCACAGCTTTGACAGGGTCGCTTTTGCCTTTTGAAGGGCGTGTGAGATTGTTTTTGACCATCTTAGGTGTTGGTCGAAGATTAGACCGAGGTATTTAACCTCGTCTCGGATTGGAATTAATGAGTCCCCAAAGGAGAATTCTGGGGAGTCAATAACTCGATGTTTATTTTTGCTGAAGTGTACAGAGACACTTTTATCAGCGTTTATCGCAAGCCGCCACTTGTCGGCCCATTCCTCGTAGGAGTCTAGGGCTTTCTGGAGAGTGGTCTCCAAGTGGGCGGTAGAGCGCCCTCTGTACAGAAGGGCAGTGTCGTCAGCATACTGAGCGATCATGACCGGAGCCAGATTCGGTATGTCGCTAGTATAGATATTATACAGGGCCGGAGAGAGGGCAGAGCCCTGAGGAACACCTGCTAATATCGGACGCTGAGTGGAAAACTTGGAATTTACCTTAGTACAGAACTTCCTGTTACGAAGGAAGTCGTACAATATCCTTATTAGGTATTCCGGGTAATCGAGCCCTATCATTTTATAGATAAGGCCGTCATGCCAGACTCTGTCAAACGCCTTTGAGACGTCAAGGAATACTGCAGCAGTGTCTCTTTTGATGGCAAAGCCCTCAGAGATGTATTCGGTCACCCTCAGAAGCTGATGAGTGGTAGACAGGCCAGCTCTGAAGCCGACCTGTGAATCTGGAATAATTTTGTGGTCTTCAGTGAAGACCGAAAGACGAGCTAGCAGGACCTTTTCGAGGAGTTTGCCTAGGGCACTAAGCAAACTGATTGGGCGATAATTTTGGGGAAAGGTTGGTGATTTTCCCACCTTGAGAATGCTGACCACAGAGGCCAGCTTCCATGCTGATGGAAATACACCCAATCGCATCGAGGCATTAATGATGTCGAGAAGAGCAGTTCTACCCTTTTGGCCGAGATTTTTCACCATTAAGGTGGAAATTCCGTCAAATCCGGGGGCTTTCCGATTTTTGGGCCGTTTTATCAGACCATCGAGTTCTTCCGGGGTGGCTGGTTCACAGTTCCACGCCCGGTCTGAGTTAAAAATGTAGGATCGGACGGATCTTTTGACTTCGTCGAAGAAGTCATCGTCGTCGCCAGGGTTTAGCGTGAATTGCCGCTCCAGGGAGTCGGCGAAAGCTTCTGCTTTGTCAGAATCGGAAAAGGCGAGTCCTCTCTCGCCGTGTAACGCGTGGCTACAAGGTTTACCTCTCTTGAGTCTTTTGAAAAACCCCCACATAGAATGTGGGTACTCATTGAACGATTCGAGTCGCTTTTCCCAGCGCTCATTACGCAGGTCGCGTAATTTGTCTCTCACCCGGCGAGCGAGTTGATTGGCTTCCGTACGGAAGGATGGATCTCGGGTATTTTGCCATCTGCGGCGAGCGAGCTTTCTGTCCCGGATGAGAGCCTTGAGCTCAGGGGGAATATAGAGAGGATCAACCTGTGAGGATGTCCTGCTAGATGTAGACTCTTCGTGAGCCTTGAGGATGACCGAGGAGAGCCTAGAGACGGCTGCGTCGAGGTCAAGTGTCGAGTTGATGACAGGAAGGGGAGAGATAGAATTTTCCACCTTCGTCTTGTAATTAGGCCAATTTGTTGATTTAATCTCTCGAGTCGGGCTAGGTGCTCCGACAGCTATGTCTAAAAAGACAGGATTATGGTCGGAGCTGAGTTCATCTGAAGACCAGATGTCGTGGTCCCAGTCGACATTCGAGAGAACGGCTATGTCAAGCACATCAGGCAGGACGTTAGAGTCTCTGTGGAAAAAAGTAGGACTTACTGGGCCGACGGCCCTGATATTCAAGTTCGAGTTGTTGATGAACTGTCTGAGGATTCTACCATTACGGTTAGTAAGTCTGCTGTTCCATTCAGGACTTTTGGAGTTTAAATCGCCCGCCAAGATGGTTGGCATGTTGTCGTTAAAGACAAGATTTAGGTCATCATGTGTTATTATATGAGATGGCGAATGGTATGCCGAAACGATTTTTAAGTGTCCGTGTTCTGTATTCAGAACAATTGCAGTAGCATTTAGACTCGATAAATTATCGAGCGGGAGCTGTGAGTGGTCTAGCCCCCTCTTAATGAAGATGGCGGTACCGCCATGACTTGGGTCGATGTCATTGACCTGTAGGTAAGTGGTATAACCTAGGACTCTGGGCCTCAGGCGCAGGCCGAGACGAGTTTCGTTCACCAGCATGATATGAATATCATTCTCCTGAACGAAAAGTTCGAGCTCGTCAATACGTTCTCGAAGCCCATTCGCATTCCAGAAAGCAATACGAAGGAAGTCTAAGTGGTTTGTCAAGTCCGGTATTTGTGCAGCCATTTGGGATTGTCAAATGGAAGAAACTGCACTGGCCATTTAGTTGGCCGGAGCGAACGCTGCAGTAACAGCGAAAGCGATGGTAGCCCGTTCGGCGTCGGTATGCACCGTTGCCAGGAGCTTTCTGAGGAGCTCTTTTTGCTCGTCGGGAGTTCGGGCAGCGGGCTGTGAGCCCGGAAGAGCCGGAAAGTCTTCAGGTGAAGAAGTGAATTGGGCGTATGATACGCCATCACGTCTTTGGGCGTTGGAAGCCCTTGAGGTCCTCTGAGAGGCCTGAGAGGGCTTGTTGCGCCTGGAGTTTGCGAACATGGGGCAGCCACGATAGCTGGCCGGGTGTTCGCCGTCGCAATTACCACATCGAGGAGTGGTTTCTGGAGTGATAGTGCACTCGGACGTGTGGTGATTTCCTGCGCATTTGACGCAGACGAACTTAGCCCTGCAGTAACGTTGGGCATGACCAATTTTCTGGCATCGATGGCATTGATTAATGCCTTTAGATTTAAGTTTCGGTTCGACTTTCACCGTAATCCCGTTGATGCGGATAATGTGGAATATCCTTTTACCCGCATCGGATTTCTGTACGTTAACGTACATCATTTTTAGGGTATTGCCGTTACGGCCTGTCATGCGGTGAATTTCGATCACCGGAATACTGTCTGCGATAAGAATATCGCGAAGCTCGTCAGTTGTCATGTCGAGGGGGATGTTACGCATGACGACTTTGAGGGTTTTTTCCTCTTCGGTAGGAAAACTGTGATATTCGATATTCTGATTGTCGAAGAACGCTGTCACCTTCCGGAAATCGGTCGGTGTAGCGGTCTGGATACGGATACCCAGAGGAATAAGTTGTGCTCTAACGACACTAACTCCTATCGAGGTGAGGTGACTGGCAATGGCGGACCAGTTGGACTGGGACCGCATGACGATGTGAGGCGGGCGTTTTACGGCGGGTGCCTGAGGGGTAGCTTGCTGCGAAGGAGCAGCAGGAGACGAGTTGCTGGCTGTAGGCGCAGCGGATGGGGTATTTCCCGATGTAGACGGGGAAATATTCGCAGACGAGCTAGGTTTTGGGGGAACCGTCGCGGATTTACCGGCGGGAACCGATGAGGGGGAGCTTTTTGCGGCGGGATTTGCGCCGGTGGCTTTCTTTGCCGGTAATTTACCGGCAGATGAGGCCGGCTTTTTGCCGGCGTGACTTTGCTCGTTGTTCGAGCTGCTAGGGGGGGCCGGGCGCTTAGACGCCTGGGAACGCTCCTTTTTCTGGGCGTATTTGGGTGTCATCCACCCATCGGAGTTGTCCGAGGTTTGAGAAGCACTGGGCTTCGGCTCAGTCAGTGTGGTTGCGACGGAAGCACTGGGCTTCGACGCGGTCGAGTTCGGTTGAATTGCGACGGAAGCACTGGGCTTCGACGCGGTCATATCGGGTTGTTGTCGGGCGGATTGCTCTTTAAAAGCTCTTAGTTCCGCCATTAGACGGCTAACGTCGTTTTGGAGCGATAGGACGTGCTCCTTATAAAGCTCGACCTGTCGGTCTCGCTTGTCTAGCTCCGCTTGATAGTGTGCGGGGTCAATCGGACTTTTTAAGTCCGAATAGATGTCTATAGTGGGGTCACCCACGTCCATCTCCATGATGGACGTGGTATATTAACGATTTAACTGTTAAAGTTTGGAAAAGCTCGGTCACACGAATGTGCAAGAGAGAGATAGCTTGGACGGACGGATGCAGGAATGCGTCTGTACGCGGCAGCAGTTCCAATGAAAAACTTTACAGTAGGTCAAAGACGATTTGCTTATTTGTAGATTTGTGGCAATCCATATAATTTTGGGTATCTAGATGATTTTTTCCTTTGGATAATCGCTTTCTTTCTTTCAAGATTTAATGGGGAAGCGTTGACCTTGGCGTTTCTTGTTTTTTTCCATGTATATGGTCATATCCATCGTAATCACTGTGTAAGTTAAGTTAGTTAATATGGCTTGCATTTTTGCTTCGTAATCTGATTTATTTAGGACTACAGTCACATTACCTTCAGCCTCAGATCCTTAAGACCCATTCTGACACGGCCACTTCGTGGCGCCACAGAGAAGAGCTGCAAGTGACGAAGGCATCTTTTACCTACAGATGACAATCATACGAAGCCACGCCACAGAAATAGTCGCGCCACGACTTGGTGCGGCTGCTGGCAAAGTATAGAATCAAACGGATGCATTCACACAAACGGGCGTTTAAAGCGCTTCTCTGTGGTGTCATGAAGTGGCCGTGTCAGAATAGGTCCTAAAATTATAATCTCGTTATTTTTATGAAGTTATTTTAATGCGTGAAATTATTCACGGGTGGAGTTGTGTTTAAGCGGCTTTGCTTTACTTGGAATGCGTGCGATGTCTTATCTTATTATTTCTGCTTCATCAGGATTTAATTTTCTGATCACTGTTTCGATGTTACAATTAATTTTATTTGTCGGATGCGAAATTCGTTCCTTTTTCTAAAATACATATGGATGCTGATTGTTTCATCTATTGATACCTTCGCGAAGAGGGTGACGACGTCGAAACTGACTAAGATGTCTTCATGGTTCAGTTTCTTGGGTTATATGATTTCTAAAAAGTGTGTGGAATATTTTACATATGATGTCTCCGCTTCTGCATGAGGTTGTAGTTTTTTACTTTCCCTATACACGTAGTATATAGGGGGAGTATTGTTTTCGTGATTTTTTTTTGAAATTTTTTTTTTGCGGAAATATCCGTTTTGGGCCCCCCTGAGTCCATTACACTAATTTCTAGAAATTTTTTTTGTGTGTCTGTGTGTCTGTCGGTGGGCGCTGTATCTCAAAAACGAAAGATCCTTTTGAGATAAAACATTAAACTTAAGGTTTTATCGTTAAAAACTGGAACTGAAAAGCTTTTGGTAAACATTCATAAACCGGAAGTGGTTGTTTACTCGAGGCGTTTTTTTGTTTTTTCGTGATATTTTTCTAAATATGAAAATTTTTAAGAAATGGTTAAAACAACAGTTAAAGGGAATAAAAACTGAACAAGTTTTATTCGAACATGTTTTTCATAAAATTTTTAACTTTCGAGAAAAAAAATAAAAATTGAAAATTTTGATATTTATTGCCAATTGCTAATAAACCATTAGAGATACATGAAACATGTATTACAAATAATTGTAGAGAATTAAAAATTGAACAAATTATTAACTATAACCTTTTTACGTAAACCTCATAGTTTTCGAGAAAAATATAGGGAAAGTACTATGATGGCCACATCACCATTTTATTTATTACTTTCCCTATATACGAAGTATATAGAGGGGAAGTATTGTGATCGTGATTTTTTTTGAAAAAATTTTTTTGCGGAAGTATCCGTTTTGAGGTCCCCTGAGCCCATTGCACTAATTTCTGGAAAAAAATTATTTGTGTCTGTGTGTGTGTCTGTCTGTCTGTCCGTGGGTGCTGTATCTCAAAAACGACTGATCCGATTGAGATGAAACTTTAAACGTAAGGTTTTATCGTTATAAACTGGAACTGAAAAGCTTTTGGTAAACATTCATAAACCGGAAGTGGGTGTTTACTCGAGGCGTTTTTTGCTTTTTTACCGATATTTTTTTTAATATGAAAAATATTACAAAACTTTTCAAACAAAAGTTAAAGAGAATGAGAAACTGAACAAATTTTGTTAAAATATATTTTCCATAACATTCTCAACTTTCGAGAAAAAAAAATAAAAACTGAAATTTTTGACATTTTTTGCCAATTGCTAATAAACTATTGAAGCAACATGAAAGTTATATTACAAATAATTGTAGGGAATTCAAAATTGAATATATTATTAAGGTTATTTTTGCATAAACCGCATAGTTTTCGAGTAAAATATAGGGAAATTACTATGATGGTCACATCACCATTTTTTGTTTGGAATTTGACCGGCGGTTGTATCGGTGAGTAAATTGAGCTTACAGTAGGTCAAAGACGATTTGCTTATTTGTAGATTTGTGGCAATCCATATAATTTTGGCTATCTAGATGATTTTTTCCTTTGGATAATCGCTTTCTTTCTTTCAAGATTTAATGGGGAAGCGTTGACCTTGGTGTTTCTTGTTTTTTTCCATGTATGTGGTCATATCCATCGTAATCACTGTGTAAGTTAAGTTAGTTAATATGGCTCGCATTTTTGCTTCGTAATCTGATTTATTTAGGACTACAGTCACATTACCTTTAGCCTCAGATCCTTAAGACCCATTCTGACACGGCCACTTCGTGGCGCCACAGAGAAGAGCTGCAAGTGACGAAGGCATCTTTTACCTACAGATGGCAATCATACGAAGCCACGCCACAGAAATAGTCGCGCCACGACTTGGTGCGGCTGCTGGCAAAGTATAGAATCAAACGGATGCATTCACACAAACTGGCGTTTAAAGCGCTTCTCTGTGGTGTCATGAAGTGGCCGTGTCAGAATAGGTCCTAAAATTATAATCTCGTTATTTTTATGAAGTGATTTTAATGCGTGAAATTATTCACGGGTGGAGTTGTGTTTAGGCGGCTTTGCTTTACTTGGAATGCGTGCGATGTCTTATCTTATTATTTCTGCTTCATCAGGATTTAATTTTCTGATCACTGTTTCGATGTTACAATTAGTTTTATTTGTCGGATGCGAAATTCGTTCCTTTTTCTAAAATACATATGGATGCTTCGTCGAGAACGTGGTTTGATAGATTATATACTGTTTTGGGTTTTGTTATGGCCGGCAGTCTTTTGTAATTTTGTTCTAGATGTTTGAACTTTTCTTTTTGTTTGTTGATTTTTGAATTTGTTTGGATTCGGCATTGAATTCGGAGATATTGTCAATTTTATTCCATAGCGAGGCGTGTATTTCGTTGCTTAAGTATAAGTGCTCTTTTAGTAGTTCTTTTGCGGTTTCGTCTATATTGGTTTTCTTTGTGTTTATGACTTCTCTAAGTAGGCTGGAGCTTGAATTATTTAGGATTCGACCTGTCCTTAGGGTACTGATATGGAAGCTGAGTTTACAGGACGTGGTGATAACGTTTTTATCTCTGCATCGTCGAAGGAAGGCCAGGAGTAGTTCGAATTTCTTGATTTGTTGGAAAATATTCTCACCGTAGAGGCGTATTCTGTTTAATTTGTTGTTTTCGCGGGTGCGATGTGTTATATTTGGTTTTTGGGTTGTACGACGCGTGGTTTGTGGGAAGTTTTCAGGACGTTTCGATGATCTCTCTGCCATATTTTTCAAGTGGTTTCTCTTGGAATATTCAAGGAAGTACTAGGCTGCTGTCTGATTGCGCCTCCCAAACACATCGAAACACATACTAAAAATTCATCAAACAAACAAAAATATCATAAAAAGTAACGACACAAATACGATCGACACACATATTTTTCTACAAACAACCATAAGTAGACCACTCACACGCAGCTAAACAAGACGTAGCGCTGGAAAGGAGACACCGATAGGTATAAATAGACGGCCAACCAGACAGCAGAACAGTACTTCCTTGAATGTGTCGGACAGCATTAGTAAATTTTGTAACTTGGTACTGCCTATGGCAAAAATAAGCTAGTCAATCCATCATTTATGAATATTATTATAGTATACGTATTTATATATACAGTAATCTTTATTTGGACAAAGTAATACATACTAACAATAACAATCAATATGAAAACAAATAAATGGTGTTAGTCCGTCTGGGCTATAGACCTGCGGTTTTCCTGCCCTGTCTTAATTTAAGATAAGAGAAAAAAGTATCTTTGCTAGCTGGCTGAACTGTTCGGATGATTCGCACAAATGAATTGATGAATTGTGAGAAGAGGATGTTGGTATTTAGAAGGGATATGTGGATTGCGAGGGATACAGAATTTGGTTAACAGAGGTTGATTGTGGGTAAGTATTTATAATTTCCACTATTTACAATATTTGATAAAGAACTAAACTATTTAAAACAATACGTAAAATTTCTCAAGTTACTAAATGCATAAGTGACATGATATTTTTCCAAAATATAGCTATATCAGCTTTATATACAATATTATCTGATTTTGAAATAAAACAAACACGTGTTAATATTCTATTTTTGTTTCACCAAGAGTGCCATGAGCAAAGCATTTACCGTATTATATACAATCTATGTATATCCTTTACAGAAAAATAAAATATTTGGTCTGTGGAGACCCATTACAAGAAGACTAAAAATAAAGTTCTTTTGGTACTAGCAAAATATTTTAAAGGTCATTTAGTTGCAATAACTATAAACAAGGATAAATAAATAGTTGTATACAAACAGGTAACTGTATTATTTTATTATTTAAAAATAATTTTAATTCATGAAGAAAAGTTCACTATAAAATATGTTTAAATGTTAATTTATATTTTATATAAGATTTCTTTTTATCAATATGGTTTTATTATTATATTAAGGCGTTTAACTGTTATTATTAACATAAATATTTTTTCCTTATTAAATCTTTAAAAAAAGCCTAATATGCCAACGTTTTGAAAAAAAAACAAATTATCTAGTATATTCCGTAATAGTTTGAAGAGTTTTTGAAGACCACAAGCTCACGAGGGCAGCTAAATTGAAAACGAAAGCTATAATAATAATAATAAATAAATTTACTTCCCAACAGAAAAACTAAAACAGGAAAATTCATAACTTATAATATACTCTGTTTCTTAACAGAGTTGTTTTGGTAATATGTAATTTGTCAATGATCCGGTAAATTTTTGACAATATTTTCTTACAATACAACTATTATTGGGTTTACACTTAATAAATAAATTATTTATTCAAAATTTTCTTAATTTTTATAATACCGGCTTTCAATAATCAACTTGAACATGGTTTCATAATTAATTGTATTGTACAGGGTGATTCATTAAGGGTGGCCACTGGCCGTATCTCGGAAACCGTATATCCTAGAATTTGGGGAAAAAAAATCTAATAACATAATCGGCCAAAAGAAGCGTTAAAATTTTTTTAATGCGTAGCTTTCCGCTAGGTGGCGCATTTTATCATTTGCATAATTAATTTGCGTTTTTACAAAATATTACCGCATTAAGGCTAGTGAAAATTATCAAAATTAGAAACTACTGTACTTGGTTTACAATTTTTGCTTAAGTCATTTTTTTCTATCACCTACAGTTAAGTGGTGGGGGAAGTATACTTTGGTTTACAGAAAATGGTCTGTTACTTCCGTATACCTTAACCGATTTTCACAAGCTTAGGCTCAATGGAAAGAGTATTAGAAGTTGATTACAAAAATAAATAACATTAACACATTTAATCTATGCGCTGGCAACTAGAGGGCGTTATGTAACACTTAACCCTATTTATGTATTTTTCTCAGAAATATCAAATGGAATGATATAACTCGAAGCAGCTTACAAAAAAGAAAATTAAATTACATATTGTTTCGTCAAAACCGCAAACTGATATCTCTTGTCATTCCAAAGATATTTAGATTTTTTTAATTTTCGTTGTTGTTTTTCGTTGTTTTTGAAGTGTTGGTTGACCCTGTAAGTTGTAAGTGAAAACATACTGCTACAGTCACATTTCAAAAAAATATCAAGTTAAATCGAATGGCACAATATTTATTAACATAATTAATGAAAAAAAAATACAAAAAACTAAAATTGATAACTGCACCCATTACTTAGTTATTTTAGGTACTCAAAATGTTTTCCATCATTTGCTGTGCACAAATTCAGTCTTTCTATAGTGGAATTGACACTGGCCTCAATTTCAGCACCAGAAATACCTCTTACTGCTTTCCGAATCCTTTCTTTCATATCCTCACGTATAGTTGGACGTGTTTTAAAAACCAAATCTTTAATTCTACCACATAAAAAGAAATCTAAAACCGTAAGATCTGGTGACCTTGCTGGCCATGGAAAAATACTTCCCATTCCAATCCAATTATTTTAAAATACAATATCTAAATAATTTCGGACACCTGCGGCAAAATGTGCTGGGCAGCCATCTTGTTGATACCACATGTCTAATCTGTTACGAATTGGAACGTCTTCTAGGAGGATGGGCAAATCGTAAGTTAAAAAAGTACCTTTGGCCCGTTAATTTTTCTTCAAAGAAAGAAGGTCCTATTATCTTCCTATTTAAAATACCACACCACACATTTATGCTCCAGCGATTTTGGTAATTGACTTCCCTCTGCCAGTGTGGATTTGTTTCTGACCAGTAGTGACTGTTGTGCAAGTTAATTTTACCAGAGCTTAAAAATGTAGCCTCATCCGTCCATAATATTGCAGATAGAAATTGTTGATTATCATTTAACATTTCTTTTAACCAGTTGCAATAATCCAGTCGTCGATCAAATCTATGTCTTTTAACTCTTGATGTAAAACAACATGGTAAGGATGCATTTTATGTTCTTTTAGTATTCTATTCACCAAAGAATAATTTAATTCTAGATCTCTTGCAATTTCCCTAATACTTGCACGTAGTTCAGCGTTAACGTATGCCAAGACGTTAATAACATCTTCTTCATTTTGTCTTCTACGTACCCTATTTCTTACCGAAACAGGTTGAACATTTCCAGTTTTTCGTAATCGTTCTGCCAGTCTTTTAAAAACTTTTATTCAATGACGCCGTCTTTCAGGAAATCGTAACCCATATTCTCTTTCAGCAATGACTGCATTTTGTAGACTTTCAAAATACACTGCTAGCATATCATATGCTTCTTCATTTGAAAAATAAAGCATTATAATAAAGTTATTTTTCAAACGTTCAAATTAACTTTGACAGCAACAACAAATTATAAATAAACAATCACAAAACAGAAATGTCATTTCCAAAGGTGACTTGATTACTTTTACAACATCTATCTAAATATCTTTGGAATGACAAGAGATATCAGTTTGCGGTTTTGACGAAACAATATGTAATTTCATTTTCTTTTTTGTAAGCTGCTTCGAGTTATATCATTCCATTTGATATTTCTGAGAAAAATACATAAATAGGGTTAAGTGTTACATAACGCCCTCTAGTTGCCAGCGCATAGATTAAATGTGTTAATGTTATTTATTTTTGTAATCAACTTCTAATACTCTTTCCATTGAGCCTAAGCTTGTGAAAATCGCTTAAGGGGTTAGGCCAGTCTAGGATTTTAAAAAAATCGAAATTTTTATTTTTGCTTAAAGTAGACTTTAGGGCCCTAAAAACATTATTCAATCGGTAGAATAGTGAAAAAAAATTTTTCCCTGTCCAATCCCCTGTAGTGTCGAAGCGTTCGGAGCGGGCGACGAGCGCATTACCTACCTACCACCAGGGCCTGGTGGCTCTAATAGTTCCCCAAAAGGTCGTTAGGAAGTGCTAGCTCATCAATAAAGCTGTATGTCCACGTGTCCATGGAAGGTGAAATGTACGGCCCAGGAATCACAGACTAAATGTATAACAAAATTTTCAGCACGTAAAACTTTAAACACGTTTTTCTCGAAACTGCATTTTTCAAATCGGGCGACGATGGTACTCGGAGACTATCGCACGTATCCACTTGAAATTTTAACTGTAGCTTCACAGTAACATTATCCAGTAAACTACGTACGATTTTTTTGTTATCATTCTAACTTTTTTTCTAATAAACAATTTACTGCTCATTTTTCGGTCAAATATTGAACTTTTTTTTTACAAGTCCGCCATTTTGCGAAAAATTGATGTAAAGCTAAAAGCGTACGTACTTTACTAGCAAGTCTTATGTAGATTAAGATCCCGTTATTTATTTTGGTTCAGATAGAGCGAGTTCCTAGAATCACCGTCGCCCGTAGAGGCCCTCTTGAAAAAGGTGATTCCGAAGAATGGCCCAGTAGCCGCCATTTTGTATCAAAATGTCAATATAAAATTTTTTTATACATTAAAATACATGTTTAATAAAGTTCGAAAGAGAGAAATTCGATTCCTTTTTCCTTACTCCCAGAATAAATTGTCAAAGTTAGGCCTTTTTTGAGGGCTCTAGACTGGCCTAACCCCTTAAGGTATACGGAAGTTACAGACCATTTTCTGTAAACAAAAGTATACTTCCCCCACCACTTAACTGTAGGTTATAGAAAAAAAATGACTTAAGCAAAAATTGTAAACGAAGTACAGTAGTTTCTAATTTTGATAATTTTCAATAGCCTTAATGCGGTAATATTTTGTAAAAAACGCAAATTAATTATGCAAATGATAAAATGCGCCACCTAGCGGAAAGCTACGCATTTAAAAATATTTTAACGCATCTTCTTTTGGCCGATTATGTCATTAGAATTTCTTCCCCAAATTCTAGGATATACGGTTTCCGAGATACGGCCAGTGGCCCCCCTTAATGAATCACCCTGTATATACAGAATAGCCATCAACAAATAATAATTGCAGTATAAGGATGAACAACATACTAAAAAATTTATATCCGACATACTTTTTAAAACATATTTTTAATCGGCAATTATCTGGGAATTTTTTTGTTCTAATTATAGCCGCTTGCATGTAGGTTAATTAAATGGCAGCAGTTAGCTTTGTGTAGAATTAGTATTAAGAGTCTAGTATGACATAACTGATAATACGATAATGTCTTATCTCCTCTGTCATTATTATATTTAATAACAGCACCTCCATGAATTTTTTAATATGTGTTCGTTGAAGAGATTATAAACATTTCCAGTCATTATACTAGTAATGAATATAATAAAATTATAAAATATGTTTATTTAATCATGCCAAAAGTTTACCTAATCTTAGTATTGTAATGCGAATTACTTGATCCGAACCATCATATTTACTGCTTAAGATTGGATTGTCTCTCTAATTTGATTTTTTGTTATTAATTTTATTTATTTAAAAATTTACAACCTATTTCTTTGAAGTTAAACTGACATAGTGGAAAATTAGTTTTTTCAAGAATTAAAAATAGCCTAAATAATTAAAGTTTAGATCCGAATCCATACATTTTATTTTATTTTTTATTTTTTATAAGATATTGTACCTTTTATGTGTAAACTTTTAACTAAAAAACCATATTCATTATTAAATTTGTCAATATAATTTATAAAGAAGTCATTTGTAATAACCATTAACCTATTTTTATTACATAAAAAAATTTTATTACAGTACTTTTCCCGCAATATTAGTTAAAAACTTTACAAGACTAATTAAAGAAAATAAAAAAATATGTTTAAAGTATCATTTTGATTTTATGAATTATTGTATGTTTTAAATTATTTCAGAATTTCCTTATACTAATGTTTTTATTATACCAGTTATGAGATTAAATCCAAATTTGTTTTTTTTTTCAATTTGGCACTTTTTCATCACAAAGAGTGTGTTTTCGAGATATCGATAGCAACAGGGACGAACGGTATTATTTTGTTATTCAGTCAGAATATATACCACAGCATTATATCTCTCAAGGATTTGTCTCTATTTAATCTCACTTGACAGCATTTCGTAGCACAATTTACTGATGAATAAAAGTTTAATTATTTGAGATAAGTTTATATTGTATTGGTAAATAATCACCGCATTTCACTTGTTTTACTATATATTGTATATACATTCTGCAATGGTTACCACTTTATTCATGAAAAGGTATACCGAATTGATAGAGCAGTAAAATCGGTTTTATTACCTTATTGGGACTGGTGTCGTAAAATTCAGTTGTAGATTTGTTGGTCAGCACAATAAAATATAGATATATCGCCTTTGTTTTGATAAAATTACTCTATGGAATAGCGTGGTTCTACATTTAAATAAAAGCATCAATAATATATAGAAATCATGAACAAATTATAAAGTTACACAAATATAAAAATTTTAATAAACAAATATTTAACTGATTGGGGTTGTAGGCACTTACTTCGGGATACATTTTAATTAGATGAAAAATAAAAAATACTTTTACTTTGTTAATATCACAATATTTATTAAATAGTGACTTACTTATATTCTGATAATGATTATTGTTTGATCGAAACTGCAATCACTATTTAATAAACATTGTGATATTAACTAAGCAAAAGTATTTTTTATTTTTCAACAAATATTTACATTCTTTTCAAACTTAAATATTTTTTCTTGTTGATTAATGGTTTAAAAATAGCAATATGCACTTTGAGGAATGCTTATTTTCCATAGCAATCACTTCTACGGTCTACTAATTCTACCGATGTCAATAGATTTGTAGCTTAAGTTATATACATACATATATAGAATGACCTTTATGATAAAATTTATTAAGTATGTATATATATATATATTAATTGTGAAGAACGTGTTAGTATTTTAATCAAGTTTTAATAAATATATTAATTAGAAAAACACGAAAACATTTTGTAAATCTACATCAGAAATGTTTTTGTCTTTTCTAATTATTAGGTTATTTTCTACAACGTAAAGGACTTTAATAGATATTTATTCCCAGATATATTATTATTTATTATTCATAAATAAATAAAGTTGACCGTTTAGCTATTATTTATTTATTTATTCTCTATAACCTTGTTAAAAGTGACTAAGGATTCTCATATTAACCACAAAATAGTTGTAAGGGTAATCTAGAAATTCAATAAGGTGTATTCTAAGGCACACATTCTACAAAATATAATGAATATGAATATTACGTTTAAGAGAAAAGTTAAGTTGAGGAATTTATTTATTTAAATTGTATCCACCTTAGCTGCTTTCTTTTCTAATTTATATAATGTAAATACTCCATAAAGTAATTATATTAACAATAAAATAAAATACTTCCTATACCTATTGAAAATTTACGTATATAACTCAATAATAATTGTTAAAAAAGCAGCTTCTGCAGATTCGCCCTTAATATTTTCTTTCTTTTCTTTCTAAATTAAAATTTTATTATAATTCAATTAAACAAATTGAAACAGGAAAAATTTTCAAAATATCAGTTATTATAAATAAATAATCGCTTCGAAAACTAAAAAAACAAATAAACCTAAACCTAAATAAGATATTTAGTTTTAAATTACGTGCAAATTAATTTAATTAAATGGAAAGATTAATAATACTTTTTCCTCAACCATTCGGAAAAATATCAAAATATAAGACATACAAATTTCCCAAACGTACGAAGATTGGGATCAAAATTCTACGTGCTCATTAATTGGTAAAATTAGTGCTGCTTCAAATTTTATTATAAATATATTATATTAAATTACAATTTAATAACTGGGATAATAACAAATTATTCCTTCGCAATTAACAGAAACACTATGCGAGTAAAACCAATAACTAACCTCTCCCAACCGAAACACCCTCCCCATCCTTGACCTATAAATACAGCATTGATCTTGTTTCCAGACAGTGGTTACAACGTTCTCCCGTTTAATTCCTTCGGGCGCAGAATTCTGTTCAATAAAACGAAAAAAAAAGATAAAACAATTAATACTCCTTCTGGTATATTGCTGTTTATCATCCCGGAAATGTTTTATAAATCCGCTTGGTAATAATCACACTTAAGCGAAATTTTTATTATCTACATGTGTGTCAAAAATTTGTTGATTGATGGTGGTAGGAATGGAAATAATGGTGGGGTAAAATTATGGTGTAGGCGCCGGGCCGCGAATGCAATTAACGTCGAACTTTAAAATTATTATTTATCATTTAACTTTTAATACGACCTTTAATCCGCGAAAGGAAATGAGATCAATAGAGGCCGTTCTCGGAAAGTTTTCCGGAGTAAATTTATCGACGAAACTTGTGGAGGACCGCTCAGCGATGCATTAAAAAGAAATTAGGGAACTTGGTATTATAAAAATGTCTACGCCGAATTCACTAATTTATTAATTTCACACTCTAGATAACACCACAGTTAACATAATCATGCAAATATGTGAAACATGACTGATTTTAAGTGTTATTTTTAAAATAATCTTAAATATAAAATATAAGGTTAGCTGATTGATTTCCCGTATTTCTAAATATTGAATTGACTAGGCGGATACATAATGAAACTCCATAATATATTGAAATAAAACAACACAGTTTAGTTGAAAACTGCAACATGATACACCACACAGTGTGTAAACATGTTGCAGTGTTCAACAATAAATGTGGCCCCTCTCAACTGTGTTGTTTAATTTCAGTCTTGTAATTTTGTAAAAAGTTTAATTGTAACTGTTCGATTAAATTAAGTAAGCAATTTTATAGGTATCACTACTAAGTTATTAAAAAATATATGACGAAGTCGAAGCCGCCACAATAAAGTATTTAACTTTCAGTTTATTTAGTAAGTAATTATTTTCGAATATAAGTTACAATTTTTATAAAAAATTGTAATTTTATACTGTCAGATTTCTTAAATTACATTATTTTTAAAATACTTAATGCAAAGAGATATCAATCAGAACTAAAATATCAGTATATATTTTTATAAAAAATTATATCTCTTGCTTTATAATATTCACGCAGAGGTTTTATTTATTATTAGAATTCTACATGTAAATATGCTTTTGTATATTTTACACACGAGTACAATACCAGATTTACTTATTTATACTTACAGAGTTTTCCATTATTTTCTTCCATATAATGCAAATAATATGTATGATATTTTTTATAGTATAATATATGTAAATTTTAAAGGGTACTAAAAACATGAATAGCATTTTCTCATAATATATGGATTTAGAAAAAGTGCTAGAGCCTTTTTATGTAGCTTAGCTTAATAATAGTAAAATAATTTTTATTTAGCCATCAGATTCATACACATTGGCTGATTGTATTCCATTTTATCATTCTTTTCAACCCCTTTCAATGAAAGATATTTTAGTGTTTTACTATAATCATTAACGTATAGTACGATAGCAGAGAGATAATCGATAGACAATACAGGCGGACTAACTCATATTCGATAGTCACATGTATATGATTATAATTGTATTTTATGTATGCTTGTTCAGATAAAGAAGTTATTTTATTCTTCCTCTTAAAGTATTATGAATAAATAACATACAGTTTTTCTCTTTTATAAAAAAATATATTGCAGTAGCAATTGAATTTATACAATTATTAAATATTTATCAAATGTATACGAAATCAGTAATATCACTTCCTGGTTCAGTTTAGTAAAATTGATTGTATTAGTCCATTGTATAATTTGATATATTATATATGTTACAATATCTTCCTTTTATTATTTGCAATCCTTGCAACTTAAGATTAAAAGCTCATAATTTATCGGGGATATATAAAATCTTAAGATCCATTTTAAATTTACAAATGATTGATTTTAATTTATTTTAATTATTAATGAACAGCCATAGATGTTAAATTTCTTGTTTGAATGAAATGGCAAAATCTTATAAACAATAAAATGCACCAAAAAGAAGCCGACTTGAGTTTTATGATTTAATAACAAGTTTTTATAAATCTGGAATAAAGACTAGACATAATACACTAATCCAAAATAAATAAAGTTGGCGAAATTTGTAATAAAAGATGTACACTCTAGTTTGATAATTTACAGGCGACACAGACCGAAGAGGTGAATTTAAATAGAGCTAAACAGAGTTTTCAAAATGTTGTAAGTATTTAATTTAAAAAAAGAAACTAGTGTAATCTGTGTTTAAAATATGTTCATTCTAGTAATACAAATTAAATGTGGAGGGTTTAAATTTAAAACAACTAATGTTAAAATATATATTAATTCAGTATTATTGTACTCTACGTAAGTACAATTATTGATCAGAAATATAAAAGCATTTTATTACTTTTATAGGAATATATTGCTTTTTTATGTAAAATCTTTATCTATTATTGTTTTACAATTGTAGTTATTTATTTTAAATTATTATTTGATATGAATACTAATAGTTTACATTTTACTTTACCTGATTTATCTGTTTTGCAAACGTAAATATTTGATAGTCTACGTTGATATTTTATATTACGTTACGCGAAGAATTTTAAATTTAAAAAATCACTGCTTTATAATTATAGAAAACACATGAATACTTTATTAATTATGCTATTTCAAAATATACCAATGCGTAAATATTCTAAATTTTGCTTTTAAACAATGTTGTTATAAAATAAAATCAATTATCATATATTTTGTTAATCTACCTGAATTTAAAACAATATGACAATATAATCCTCTTAATCATTTTCAAACTTCCTATACCTATTGAAAATTTACGTATATAACTCAATAATAATTGTTAAAAAAGCAGCTTCTGCAGATTCGCCCTTAATATTTTCTTTCTTTTCTTTCTAAATTAAAATTTTATTATAATTCAATTAAACAAATTGACACAGGAAAAATTTTCAAAATATCAGTTATAAATAAATGATCGCTTCGAAAACTAAAAAAACAAATAAACCTAAACCTAAATAAGATATTTAGTTTTAAATTACGTGCAAATTAATTTAATTAAATGGAAAGATTAATAATACTATATATAGAAAACACATGAATACTTTATTAATTATGCTATTTTAAAATATACCAATGCGTAAATATTCTAAATTTTGCTTTTAAACAATGTTGTTATAAAATAAAATCAATTATCATATATTTTGTTAATCTACCTGAATTTAAAACAATATGACAATATAATCCTCTTAATCATTTTCTAAACACAATAATATATTAGATTAAGAAACAATGTTGTTTAAAAATATCAAAGTAAAGGCTACTAAAATAACGTTGAACTCTCATAAAGTCAATTATATTTTGTTAATTACCTGCATAAATATATATGACAATATAATCCCCTTAATCATTAATTATAGTGACTTTGCTAAACACTTTAATATATTAGATCAAGAAATGTAAATATTATCGTACAACATCGATAATGGCGTTCTTTGAACGTAATTGCGTCCTTCAAAAGTTTAAAAAGTAAGTGTAGTAGCAAACTCCAAATAAAAGTAACTTGACTCACTTTCCTTGCAGTTAGTTTTGTGAAGATACTGTTTTAAATACTTGGGGAACAATAACAACGATTCTCCGCTTTTAATTTATTAAATTGTACAAAACCTCGCACTTAATACAATTAAGGTTTAGTACTCACCCCTCCAGTTAAGACAAAAACAAAATTAAATACGCAATTTAACAACTCGCAGTAATAAATCTACTATGACCTATTCATGGCGGTTTCGTGCAAGGGCAGTCCATCTATCTATTCTGCAGTTTTGCCTTTGAACTCATTTATATCGCACTCATTAAATTCACAAAAGCGAGTCATGCCCTTGTAACAATCATATCCTCGGTCCAACATTATTCTCCATATCTCCTTCCGGTAGTCATTATATTGCGAATTTGATACAAATCATGATATATGAATGAAATGCTGTTATATAATATAACTCTAGCAGACTATATTCGTAATTATAGTCTACACCGCGAAGCCTTCGTAAATTGCACAAAGGTTTTTTTATTGTGATTCATGCGGAACTTAAAATACTTAAATCTATCGCTTTAATGAATAATGGAACATTTTTACGATATATTTAATAAAAACCTGATATTTTTGCGAAAAATAATAAAATTTATAAATAATTTTAATATATTAAAATTAATGTACCTTTTATAATGTTAAAGTTAATTAATACTCTGATGAAACCAATAATTAGGTTCCTTACATAAACCGACGAAAGTATGTTTGTATCATTATGGGTATCGAATAAATGACTAAATAAATAAAACGTATTCCAATATGGTACGCTTATGAATGCCTACACGGTTATGTAAAAATATGTCGCCACAATGCTGACCTCTTGGAATATTTAAACGCTATAGCTATTTTATCGAAAAGAATTGTACATAACCCATATCGATTATACCCATAAAAAGTTCATGCTGACCAGAAAAATCGCCGTAAATATATAGGTTATGATTTTTTAACTGCTATTTCACGTAACTGAAATTGTATATGTATTACTTATCAAAATATAACACAACAAATTAAATATTTTATCATGGTACTTTTAAATTTATTATCAATTATTAGAATTAAGAAACAGTAACTTATTTAAATAATTTCAAAAAGTCTATAGAGATATTCAGTTAATTAGTAATTCATTTGTTTGAACTTAATTTGTAACAAATACTAAAAATTTAGTTTCTAAATAAATATATAATATAATATGAGTACGTTTCTAATAATTTGAATAAATTGTGATAGCGGTTTTCACTTTTCTATATTATTGATAAATATTAGTTATAATAGAGTATTATTTCCAATATAGGGAAACTTCTGATGATGATTTTGCTTATAAATATAAATTTAAAAAATAGATGCTAATAATATACAAGTATTATGTTTGTTCGTTCTATATTATATCATTACTTAGAAAGGATATCTAATCTAAAGATACTGCGCCATATTTTCCCATTATCTATATCCGAATGTGAAAGAATACACTCTAATATGGTCCGCAATATTGCGACCAGGCTACTTCATTGGGGGATGTTCCTGTTTCATTTCCCCTGTTATTATCATAGCCGCAGGCATGTTTCATATAATGTCATCATATGAACTCGTATGACATCAAAAGATGCATTAAAATAAAATAATATATTTGATAATATACAATTTTTAAAATTAGTTTATAAACTTTATTTAAATCTTTTTTTGTTAATTGTAAAAGAAGTCGACAAAATTGTTAAAAAAAAGCAAAACTGTGTTTTATTACATGATACGACTAAAGTGACATAAGAAAACATGACAAATAAACAAAAGAAATAATACGCCTTGTAGTAGTAGTAGTAGTAGTAGTAGTAGTGTTAGGCTATCGACCACGTGGTCCTTCCGCCACGTGTCATTTGTGTATTTGTGTGTGTGTAAATGAGCTTGTTACTTTAAAGGATCGCCCCCGTCACTCTAAAGCACCATTAATTGTATCCCAATGGTGAATGGTACCGGTCACCCATCCGACTACTGACCCGAATCAACGTTGCTGCACGTCAGTTCGGGGCCGTAACCGATGCGCCACCACCGGCGTGTTACGCCTTGTATTTACAAATATATTAATAAATTTGCAATGTTTTAATTATAATGAAAGAGCAAAAATAATTATAAAAATGTTAATAAGACTCATTGTTGTAAATTTCAGAAAAAAAAATCGTATTTTTATATTATTAGTTATACATTTTATTATATTTTCGTAATAAATAATTAGTTGATTTTGCCGATCTTTCGCAAAATGTTCCTTAAACATTACAATACGATGATGTCATTTAAGATTCCAAAATAATTTCTTTACAAACAAACATTGATTGATTGTTAATTTTAAAGATTATATAATTAAATTGGTTGATTGGGTTACGTGAAGATCAAATTCGTCATATTATATAATTACTTCTTAGCTGGTTAAGTACTATCTTGAATTTTATATAATTTAAGCAAATAAAATATGAGGGATTTATTTATTTATTTATTTCTCAACTGGACATGTCCCAAGAACAGGGGAATATCAAATTTATATTACAAAAGCTTACAATTGAAGTATAAATTAAAATTAAAATATAAAACTAACTTATAATTTATATAAACAATTTTTCATTGATTTTTTAAAATTATAAAAATTATGTAAAAATATATCTATATCATATTGTACATTATGATAAGCAGAAAGCATATTGAGGAGAGGAGAATTGAAAAAAAGCGTTGTAGTGGACAAACGTAACAAAAAGTTCGATAATGGAGTGTGAAATTTAAGTAGGTCTAGTAATAAGGTATTGTCTAAATGATAATGTATATGTTAATATAATGTTACAATTAGTACTTATGTCTCTGAAACATTGAATTCAGATAATAGAGAATTATAAGAAATAAAACTAGTGGGATATACTCCATGTTTAGAGAAATATAAGTACTTTACATTTTTTTCTGCACGTTTTCTAATAAATTGAAATTAAATAATTCGCACACCAAACAGGTGTACAATAATTTAGTTTGCTCAATATAAATGAGTTGTACAACTGCATAATAGAAATAATTGATTTTTTTTAGAATTCCTTATTATAAATCCTAGTAATTTTAAGGAAGATTGAACAATAGACCTAATATTTGGTAAAAATGTCAATTTATGACCAAAAATAATACCTAAGTATTTAATTTGGTTAACTCCATTGATGCCGACATTATTAATTTTTTAATCAAAAATGACTGGAGATAAAACTGTGTGAAATGTTATAATGTTACATTTACTTATATTAATAGTTAATCCTTGGTCTTCGCACCAGCAGATCAGCTTATTAATATTATTCTGTAAGTCAATGCAATTGGATACGCTATTAATTATCTTAACTAATTTCATATCATCAGCATACATAAACAAGTCACAGTCGAGTATCATTGCCACACACACACATATATATATATATATATATATATATATATATATATATATATATATATATATATATAGCAAAAAAGAACAGGTCCCAGATTCGAACCTTGAGGAACCTCGCTGGTTGCTATATATGGTGAAGATTTACAGCCGTCTATTTCAACAATTTGTTTGCGATTATCTAAATACGACCTAAGAACATGTATGATGTTTCCATTAATATCTAAGGATTCCAAGGTTTTTAACAAAATATTATGTGGCATTCTATCAAAGGCCTTAGAAATGTCAGAATATATTACATCAACCTGTTCTTGTGTACTTGTGATATTAATTGAGTTGTATTTACTAAATTGGTAACAGTACTAAGTTTTCTGACAAAATCATGCTGCTCTTTTACAATAGTGGATGAGACACAGCTATAAATATGATCCTCTAATATACTTTCGAAGACCTTTGAATAATTACTAATTAAAGAAATAGGCCGGTAGTTATTGACATCATGACGATCACCAGACTTGAAGATTGGAATTACCCTTACTACATCATATACTTGTTTCTCATTAATCACTTGGTGAAACATTGTATTAATGTAGGTTTTAGATTAAATTAAATTCACTTGGCTTGTTTCACAAATTAATAATTTATTCGACTAGTTTCGGTCCACGGCCATTATCAAGAAGAAGTCTGGAAATACTTCACTGCCTAGAACTAGATTATAAATCCGAGTTACGTGAGCAGCAATTACTTCAGCCAAATCACGGATGAAGAAGCCTGGTAAGGAATCGGGGTCCATCGTTAAACTCCTTTATATGTCGTATTTATATATCTTTAGAAATTGCATAGTTATTTAAGTAAAACAGTGTTATTAATAAAATTCGTTGGTGAGCAATTTAAATAGCTACCCGAAAAGTGATTAGCGATTGCAGCAACAAGTTTTGGTAGTTCTGAGTAAACATCATTGCCATATTTTATTTGGCCAGGAATTTTTGATGTTTTACGCTTTTGAATAATGAAGTTCCAAAACTTTTTGCTCTTGGACTAGAAGAGATTCCGATTTACTAATATAATTACTATACTCTTTTCTGGTTTCAGATTTTAATGATTTCTGTAAACTATGCAGAAGTAATTTGTTTAACTTTTGTTGTTTAATGGGTATGGCCTGAAACGTGATCGGTACCTCACTTTTACTTTAATTTTCTTAATTATGCTGTTGTTGAATCAAGGTAGATAAGATTTTTTTACGGTTTAAATTTGGGGATGTATTTGTTGAAAATATTATGAATTAATTTTATGTAATTATTACAATAGTATATTGTATAATGAGCATACAATGATACTCATTGCCCACGAGTATGAAATTTGCTGCATGGGCCGAAGGCAAAAAATGCATGCAATATCTAACAATTTAAATATAATTAAAAATTTAATTATAATTAAGTATTAAATATTAAGGAGTCATCTTCTGGTAACATAGAAACACGTATTAAAAGTGATAGTAATGCTATTAATAATTTATTTAAAAATGATCCGGAAATTATTTCGTCTATAAATAAAATTATAAGAATTGGTCACAAGGTTAACGATAAAATTCGTCCTATAAAAATATTTTTTTGTAATGAGGAGGCTCCTTGAAGAATAATATCATCATACGCCAAATTTATTTGTACTGATGACAATAAAAAAATTATAACTTATTTGACTGAGATGCAAAGAAAGCATATTAAAAGTTTATATAATGAATTAAATGAAAGAAAAAATAATGGTGAAAAAGGTCTAATAATAAAATTTTTCATTAATAGTCCGAAAATAATAAATGAAAATGAGTTGCGTAATAAAATAAAATCTGCACAGTCTAAAAATATAAAAAATTAAAAAATTACCTCCAAAATGTTAGCGGTGTGCGTACCAACCAAAATTAATATGTCTTTAAATGTGAACGTATGTTGTTACGATATATTTATTCTTACTGAGACTTGGCTTAGTGAGGAAATTTCAAATCAAGAGCTATGATTCAAGGACTATAATGTATATAGATTAGATCGGTCGCACTTAAATAGTTCTAAGGAGCGAGGTGGCGGCATTTTAATAGGTGTAAAAAAGGATATCTGTGCTCAAGAAATTAGTATAGATGAACATCGGGTAGAACAACTATTCATTCTAGTAACAATCGGAAGAGAGAATATTATTATTGGTGGTGTATATATACCTCCTGGTTCTAGCTCTGATAAGTATCTTTATCACTGTGAGAGTGTGGAATCTCTAAGCATGCATTATGAAAACGCAAAATTCATTATATGTGGAGACTTTAACATTCCTCGCTGACTAGCCTGGGATAATTCATCCATTCAATTGTTATCGCAGTCAAGTATGAATGACAATTTTGATATTTTTGCTAATTCTTATAGTTTCTTAAATTTTGATCAAAAAATCATGTTTGTAATACTCGAGGAATACTATTAGATTTGGTATTTTCTAATATAGATCAAAAATTGATATCTGACGCTATCGACTTATTGGATACAAATTCTTTACATCACACAGCGATTTGCTGCTCATTGAAATTAGGATGTGAGGAGACATTAATGCCCACTTTTTCATACAAAGATTTTAGGGGAGCAAATTATAACGAAATAAATAGATATTTAAGTCAGATTAATTGGTGTAAACTTTTTGAGGAATACTTGTATAATACCAATGAAATCACTGAATTATTTTATGAACATCTATATTACATTATAAATGTATTTGTTCATAGGATTTATATAGATAAATAATACGCAGTAAAAAATATCCCGTTTGGTTCGATTCTACGTTAATTAAATTAACAAAGGACAAAAAAGGCCCATGCACTATTCAAACCCAGTAGCACAGATGTGGACAAACAAAAATTCCATAGACTTAGGAACGAATGTAAACAATGAAGTTGCAGATTACAAGATTTATATTATAAAAATATAGAAATTGATATTAGTAAAAAACCCATTAAATTTTGGAGCCATATTAAAAAACGAAGAGTGAAGAAGGATTTCCCAGATTATGACATTTAAAAAATGCCCCATTTCCAGTGTCGACTTAATTCTACGAACAGCAATTAGAACTTTAGGTTTTATAATTAGAAATGGATCTAAATTTAATATTTCCACATTGAGATTGCTTTATTGTTCCTTAGTACGATCTAACTTAGAGTATGCTAGCATTGTATGGTCTCCGTATTACACAACACATATTTTAAGATTAGAACGAGTACAAAACAAATTTCTAAAGTTTATTTCGTTTAGGTCTAATATACCACATTCACATTTTAATGCAAACGTTACCTTAAGTAGCTTAAGTCTTATCACTCTAAAGTCAAGAAGGACTGAACTTGATTTATGTTTCCTTCATAAACTTATTTCAGGTAAAATCGATTGAAATGCTTCATTTTATGACCAATTAAAAATAGTTATTCGTTTAATAGCCCTTTTCAAAGAATAATAAGATGTGTAAATATATTGAATAACCATCCTCACTTTAATGTTTTTGGAACCAACTTTTATTCGTTTAAACGGAGTTTAAAATACTGTATTTGATGTTATGTGTATTCGGATGCATTGTAGTAGTATATAAGTTAGTACTTTTTAAGAATAGTTTTTTTAGTTTCTATTTTTTATTTTCTTTCTCATGTAATTATAATTATTTTTGTATATTCTTTGTAAAATGGAAATTTCCGCAATAAATATATATTATTATTATTATTATTAATAATAATAATATAACCGGCTATATCCTGAAACACCTAAACATGCGAACGAACGAATATTCATCTTACAAAAATCTATACCATGCATTTTTTTCGTTAAGCCCCATAAAGTTCCCTCCCGATTTGAATTAATAACTTTTTCTTGTTAATTTTTTCACCCCACACTCCAGAATGGATTTCAGGATTGCCTCTTGAGATTCATTTGGCCCGGGGTAAATTTATTTATTTTTTTCTGTTTTCCCTTATTTTTCGCGTAAAGGTTCACAATGGAGTTGCATTATCATTTAAATGCGAGCTTAATTTGAATCCTGGATCATTAGGATGAGGATGGTGCGGAGTGCCCACCGGGACAAATTAAGCCCGGGCTTCTAATTGCACCCTCTTGATAATAAGTTCAAAACTGTAAGTCAGGGATTGTTGTATAAATCTATCGAAAGTTAATAAAAGCGGCGAAGATAAGGCTCAAATATTTGTTATAATTATTTGGGGAACGATAAAATTAAATATCCACAGGTTATACAAAATACTAGGATAGTTTATGTTAATAGTTAGTGATAAATTAGGTTTATTATAAACTGCTGATACATAATTTAACGCCTGAATTGTCTTTAGTACGATAAATAGTTGTTTTAACTGGAAGATATTAGTTCTTACATAATTATAAGACAACAGTAAATTACAATAAAAGTGAACTACTATTTTATTTCATTTATTGTTTCAAACAATAAAAGAACGCATTTTAAGAGTGCTTGTATTTTTTAATCGCACCGTTGATTTTTTTATATATCTTTTTGAAAATGACAGTCGGAAAAATAACAAGTGAAACAAAAAATTAATACCAAAATGTTTAACCGTAAGTTAAGTGAGAAATTAATTCGTTGTATATTTTATATCTACGCACCAATTAATATGGTTAAGATGTTCATGTGTCCAGCTTTAGTAATATTATTATTATTATTGTGACATCGACTGCTAAGGTCATTAGCTAATACTTTTCTTTAACATGATATAATATTATAGATGGCATGTTAGGCACGGGGCCCAAGAAAATGGCAACAAATTGAATCAGAAATAAATTAATACAAATATGAAAAATATAAAATCTCTGTACCTGGTAGATGCATAGCATAACAATAATAATAATCTAAAAATAATACACAACATCCCCAGTCTTTACAAAAATTTTGATGAATTTATTGTTTTCATGAATCAATTTAAATTTAATTTTGATATTATTATATTAACAGAAACATTTGAAATTCATAACTTAGATCTATTTCAGTTAACAGGATATAACACAAAATATGTAACAAAGTAAAATCAACAAAAACGGTGGTACTGTAGGTAACATTCCAAACAAAAAATATATATAAGATGACCAGCTCTAGCTTTGCCTCTTTGATTAGTCCAATTAGCCCTGTCAGAGGGGCTTGGGTATAGGTCTCCGCGCTTGGGTTTGTTGTGCCCAGCTTTTTATATCTAATCATTGCTAGACCCTCGCAGTGGCATAGAATGTGGAACGAGTCCTCTTCTTCCTCTAGGCAGAATCTGCATGGTTCTTCCTCCACCAGGCCTATTTTGTTCATATGTTTATTGAGCTTGCAGTGTCCTGCTATCAGACCTACCATTGTATTGGCCATTTTTCTGTCTTGGTTCAGAAGTTTGGTCGTGAATTTTGGCGATTGTTTCTTAAGGAACTGTTTCGCCTATCTCTGTCCTGGTGAGTTTGTCCACCAGGTATGGGCCTGTGTCCCCACCCATTTTTTATGGATCGTTTGACTACGGTTTTGGAGATTTCGGGTTCCGGGCCAATTACTGCTTTTGACGAGCCGTGTTTGGCCAGTTCGTCTGCTTTGTCATTCCCCGGATGTCCTCAGTGTGTTGGTTGGAACCCATGTGATTGTTACTTTTTTGTGACAGCCAAGTTCATTAAGAGCACATATACAGTCCCTAGCTTAGATTCGACCTGTGTGAAGCTTAGTGCTCTTAGCAGCACTTGACTGTCAGAGAATATAGCAATTGACCTACTTTTGGTGTCTTGTCTTGCTATTTCTCTTGTGCACTGGTGAAGAGCTATCGCCTCTGCTTGGAACACCGTGGTGTCCTTGGTTTGACTGACAGAAATCTTTGTCTCGGGTTTTGTGGCGTATATACCTGCTCCTACCCCTTTGTCGGTCTTTGAGCCGTCCGTAAACCAGTATGATTCTGCTTTGGTAGGTTAGCCTTCGACCCAGTCTTCTCTTTGCGAGATTAGTACCTTGTATTTCTTTTCGAAATTGTATTTTTTCACCATGGCATCACTTGGCAACGCTGTGATCGCGTTAGCCTTCAGCTCGTCTTCTAGCCGTTGGTGTGTTTTTCCGTGTGATCGGATTATGGGCGCCTGTCCTTACATTAGTCTATATAATACGGACCTGACTTCTCCTTGAATGAAAATGTGTAATGGTGGTATGTTCAAGATGTCTTCTAGGGCTGCTATTGGGTTGGTGCTTAGGGCTCCTGTTGTACTGAGACATGCTCGTCTTTTTGTACTGCTCAGGAGTCCTATCGCCCCCTTGTGCTTTATCCTAATCCACCACACCACTTCTCCATATGCTACAGAGTCATTTTAGCGTTTAGTCCCCAATTTTTTCCGCACATTCTGCGACACCTGCCCAATGATATTGTTGCTTTTTTTGGCTTTTGTGATGTGTGATCTCCACGTCATTTTGGCGTCAAAGGTTACTCCCAGGTACTTTGCCTCCCCTAGGAAAGGGGGTTATATGTGTATTTGTGTGTGTTAATGAACTTTTTACTTTAAATTTTACGTCATTTTTCTGCGAACTGTAGAACCGAAAGTACATCTTCACAAAAATAATTTAATAATTTGTTTCTTGAATGTAGATTAAGAAAAATCAACACGCGAGATGTATCCCAAAATAATTACAGACCATATATATAATGGAACTTGCCTACCATCTCCCTCCTGTAGAATTCTATCTGCTTAACGAGTACATTCATAAAAAATTGAGCAAGATCGGATACAAAAACTTTAGAGACAAAAAGGACAGGCTAGAGAAACTTCAAATCGATAAAACGGAAAGATCTCCAAACCCCGCCCAGAAGACTTTTATAGTAGATTGATAAACAAATCAGATGTTATTTTCAAAAGAAAGAGAAACACTTCTGCGTAAGTCAGGCTCCAAATATTCACAATATACTGGTAATAACATAAAAAGAAAAAAGTATAATATAATGACTTAGTTATCACCAAGCCAGATAAAGGTAACTCAAAAATAATTTAAAAAAAACGAATTGCATACAAAAAAATCAATCAATTCATTACGTCACGAGACTTCACAGAAATTAAAAAATCAATTCAATTCTCGAAATAAATAAAATTCATAATTAATGAAAGAAATTATTTAGTTAACAATAGCAAAAAGGAAAACTATAACCAATAAATCCCATACCTCTTAGACTATAAGGTTTTCTAAAGAAAACCCATCACCGATTTCAAAGACCCACATTCCATAAAAAATTAGTAGTTTTAACATGGAAACTATCGAAACTAACCATCGATAATAATTATATAATAGATTCATTTAAAAATCTAACAGTTTTTCCAAAATACCAACCAGAGATTGCATACAACTTATTGCAGAACATTTATATAGAAATAATGTTAATCTTATAGTAAAATGTTTAGTTATCACTGAAAATATTCTTATAATATATTTTTTTTAACAAATTAGTTCCATTTTTCAAAATCCGTTGAATAATAAATTAAAGTAGATTAAATAGGCGAAAACAATAGTCGACAGCCTGTTAATAAGTGTACTTTGCATAGTATTTGCAATTGTATATATTTTGTTAATGTGACTATTATCGAGCAAAGTACACCACTATCACAGGTCATTCATAAAACCAAATCCAAGCTATATATGAGCTATGAGCGATTAGCGAAATTACTTAGTTGCCTTATTGTTTTATCAATGACCTACATTAATGTGTACTTTGCTCGATATCTTTCGATATCAGCCACATTGACCTTTCTTTAGTTGTGAGACACTTTTTAAATGGAGGAAAGAAATGAACATTTTCGACATATTTAAGGTAAGGTTGCGATCATTGGATCGACGCTTTGATCGGACCACTGCTATATTTCTGTAACGATACTACGTTCAAAACGTTTAATCGCAAAAACTATTATGTAGTAGGTTGCTTTGGACACCATTTTTATACATCTGCCAAATACATTGTTTTACTTAAATATTAAGTATTATTGCAATTTTAAAAGGAAAAATTTTGGTCAGCTTTATACAAATGTAAGTATTCTAATCAATAATTACAATTGAACGTACTTATTATAAATTCTGTGCATAACGTGTACATTAAACATGTATCAAATGATTCAATTTTATTTGGAACTAGAAAAATCGAAAATTATGCAGTTGCTATAATTGAACTACCACATACCAATTTTAGAAAAACAAGGCTACAATGGAAAAAAAAAGTCAATATTATAAGTGGGATGCGGTAGACATGAAGAATGCTTTACATTAATTGAGGACAACACAAATAGGCTTAAACGAGGCTAGCCGAAAGTTTGGAATTGTGAGAGCTTTGAAACTTAGACTGCATAGGAATTATTTAATAAACAAGACCTCAAAGATGTTGGTTCTTTGGATGGTCTTCCGTTAGAGCTTGAAACCTAGCTTTGCGAACATATTCTTGAGATGGAAAGCTGCTTGCTTTGACATCCACTGAAGTTGGGCAGTTGGCATTTCAATTAGCCGAAAGAAATAAAATTAAACATCGATTTAATAAAGAAAAACAAATTGCGGGCAAAAAATGGTATTATTCATTTCTGAAATGGCACCCACGGCTATGTCTTCGACAACCAAGAGCTACTTCTTTAAATAGAGCAACAGGGTTCAAGGTATAAAGTTCATATAGATCAAATATGTTCAAATGTCAAAAACGTTGTGCACAAATTAAAAGAAAGAATTAAGAGGTTATTCCTTTAGCACATTAAATAAATAACATCCGTAAACTATTAATCAACATTAGAATCAACGAACAAAATATCACCAAAACAAAAGCGAAGAAAGAAGACCGACAGTTGTTTTAATAGTTTATTGCGCCAAAATATTCACATAAAATATTTACACTCGTCAAAAAATACAACAGAGAAAACATGATAGAACGCATAAGAAACGTTTGTGCTGAAATTCCCGCGGATATGCTTCTATCGTGTGTACAATCAATCGAAAGAAGGATCAATAAGTGTATTGAACTTTAAGGTCGAATTTTTAACGATTTTTGCCAATTTTCAATTTTATCGATTATTTTCAGATAAAACTTTCTTATGTTTTCCAGGAGTATTCAAATCCGTGCAAAAAACGGGGTTACTATTTAACTTTTCTATTTCTCACCCACTACCCCTAGGGGGTTGTGGGTAGTGGGTCGAGTTTCGTGTCATTCGATTTCCCCCTCCGAGTAGTTTTCGAGATATTTCAATGTCTTCACTTTAATTGAACATCCCGTATATTATAAAGAGTAATGGTCCTATAACAGACCTTTGTAATACACTGCTCGATCAGGGTAATGTAGGTGACTTTTCATTGTCCAACTCAACATATTGGAACTTGTCAGTAAAATACGATTTAAAAAAAGCTATGGTGTTATTATCAAGTTTGTAGGATCTTAATTTATTAAACAATAATTACTAAGACACGCATTCGAAAGCTTTTGTTTAAAGTGCGCTTACGTATTGACCATCCTTTATACTAGAATATATAAAAGATACAAATTCTACTAAAGCAATTACGGTGCACATATTTCCTCGAAAACCAAACTGATTTAATGAGAGTAGGTTATTATTTTTAAAATATCTGGATTTTAATGCTCTTTCAAATACTTTGCTAATAATAGGAATAATCGATATAGGTCGGTAATTACTTACGTTAGACCTATCGCCTTTTTTATAGATTTGAACTACGTGTGAAATTTTAAATGGTTTGGGGAAAATAATTTGTTTAATAGCGGTTTATTAAATTAGTTAAATGCGGTGTTATTATGGTTTCTATGTGTTTTATAATTTTGCTATTGAGGCCCTAACAATCAAGACTATTGGAATTTGCTAAGTTAATGATTATATTATTAATTTCAGTTTCAGACACTGGATCTATTTTAAAATTTATATTTTGTGATATTTGATCAAGGCATTTTAATTCATTAATTTGATGATTTGATATAGATGTAGAGTTCTTAAGGCTTTTTGCAATGTTTTCTGCTAAGGAACATAGATAGTTATTAAAATCTATTGGTCTAATATCAATCGATGTTTGATTTTATTTTTGTGATTTTTACAAATGAAGAAAACCTTTAATTTCAATTGGCTCAGTTTTTTGCTGAAGAGCACCAGAAATTCTAGGAGCGCGAGATGCAAAATAGGTGGCGAGGGGTCATTGAACAAAATGGAAAATAGTAATTGATTAAATATTATTTTTTGTATTAAAAAATGATATCGTTTTTTAGACGTCAATCATTTCTTGATATCTATGTATTCTGTATGATAATCTCCAGACACGTGTTTCGCTGTAACATAGTTCGTCAGTTATTACATGAGTCCTTCCAAGTGAAGGGCCTGACATACAATGAATAGATTTGGAATAAAATCGATGCATTGCTGGTAGAATTGTATTTTTGTGCGAGTCTCATTAACATTTTCAATTCCAAGTATATTGCATCGATAAATTAATATTCAATTTAGTTTACACATTAAAATGCCGCGAGCAAGCTTTTACCTTGTACTGATATCATTTTATAGACGCACACGAATATATAATATATATTTAAACTAGAATTCAAATAAATAGATTTTATTGTTTAATTTTATCAGAAATTAAATATGTTTACGCATTATTTAATTAGATTTGATAAATTATTTACATTGATGTAAATTGCATATTTTTTGATTGTTACAATTGATTCGTTTTGTCGGGTCCCTCCTCTTCTCGCGTGGTTGTATTTAGCAGTTCTCTGTGTTTCACGAGTGTTAATAATTAATTGTTGGTACGGTCGTTGCAAGAGGTTTTAATACTGTACGTCGGAAAATATAATAACTGAAGAACAAATTGCAAGATTTTTAATGAATTAGGATAATTTAAGAATGTTTCAGCCATACTAAGTGAAAAAAATAGATCAATCCGCTAGCCTAAATGATTCCAACACTTAATTAAATAAGGGTTTTTAGGCATAGTTTAAACTGGGTCAAATCGATGCCGACAAGAAGGTAATATTATTATATACAGATCCAGATATTCGCAAATCTTCTAGTATTTCTACCGTCGATATCCCGTTGCCCGTAAGGACAAAAATGTCATGTTTAGTGCAATCGACTAATGGGAACTGGGAATGAGAATGGAAAAGGAAATCGGAAAACGGGGGAGAGGCTCCGGCCGCGATCGAGGATGTAAGGGTGGCCCCTAGCGATCTCCTGTCCGGGAAATTGGAAATTATTTACCCACATTCAATAGTTTATTGTGTTTCAATGTTCAAAATCAGCCCTAAGCGAGGTGGATAGAAAAAAATTATGATGGTTCTCTAATCGAATTATTAATTTCAAACTCAATTAAATTTAATTATATTTCTGTCAAGTTCACATTTCCCGAATTAACGCCAAAGTGAGGACAATGATATTGTAATAAATTATGCATTGTTCGCAGATGAAAATTCGAAAGCATTTAAATATATTACATAGGATAATGAATATATTTAAAGACAGTAACTCTGCGTCAGCATTGATAATGATTATTGTATACATATTATTTTGACTTCCAATAAAAGATAGTTATGGATTGAAATTTCGACCACAACTAGAAAAATATGTTTGAAATAATGCCACTAACGGCCCGCTCCTAGTTATTATTTGCATTTGTTTTATCGGCGCAGACCAGCGATTTCCATTTTCCAATAAAAGATTATTTAATAGTGTTAATAGCATGCTACTGGATACAAATTTATTAGTCCACGTTGCGAAATTATTCGTTCGTATAATTTATTCTTTTACTAATTGATTGTGGCACGTGTTGCATATTACACCGTCATGTTGTTATTCGATTAAGGAAAATAACATGAGTGGCCATAACTACTATTACTATGCATACACAGAATTATTTTAATATGCATTACATCATAATAAATCCCGTTTTAGAAGTTTCATATTATTAATTGAGATAAATGTTAAATAGCAAAGAACAGATATAAATAAGAACTGTCAAATTTATTATATTAATATGTATAAATTTAACTGACAGTCTTAAAAAATTCAACTCAAAGAGTGATTATAAGGATTTTTAAATCATGAATAATTGCAATTACATTTTCTCAGCAAAAGATATTTTAGTCAAAAAAGGAAACTTTTCTGTATATAAAATTTATTTATTGATAGATATAAATATTAAATTTTCATAAATGTATTTACCAGACATATATGAATTAAGTAGAAACTAGTTGTATAACTAATTATTAGGATTCAGCAGTTTTGGCAAAAGATGTATGTAGTACAAAGTATTCGGAAATGACAAATTCTACCAATTTGTGAACGGCGTAATTATAAATGCATAAACATATTAAATTAATAATTTCTTCTTTCCTACAAAGTGAATTGTAAACATCACTAAAACTTGTATAACATAAAAAAAATATGATTAAAAACTAGAAAATTATTAAAAAGTAATAATAAAGAGTTCTAATATCTCTGTGCGTTTCATATAAAAACAAAATTATAATTCTGACAATGTCAATTACAAACAATGTGTAAATAAAATATTTTGCTTACATTAAGTCCATGACCTATAATCAATTAAAAATTACATATTGTATACTGTTCAATTCTTGATTAAATAAGCATTATAAAAAACATATAACCAATATATAAATTAGTTTGAAATATAATTAGCTTACCTTCCATCGATGTTGATTAATGAGCTAAGTGACAACTGACATACACAATGATGATTTATATTTAAACAATATTTGGAAAATGTTATATAACACGTATACACAGTTACATATATCTAAACAACACAACACGACTCGAATTTCAACATTATCAAGTGAAGTATAAATTGATGATATTTTGAATTTACACTATTTGGATGTGAGGGAATATCCCTGTCACTAGTTTTGTTGCGTATAATTTCAGAAGGATTGTACCAGGTTAAAAAGTGGCGAAAAGTTCGGTTTGGTCGTTGATATGTTCAACTTAGCGCCTCTGTAGCAATTGTACAAGACATTGATAGTACTTATGTCCGGAAATTTATTTTTTTATTAATTAATAATGATTTAAAAAAGAGCTGAAGTTATGATTAAGATGAAACTTACAAAATGTGTTCAGAAAATCGAGTTAATCATCATAACTGGTGCATTATTAATTTATTAGCCATAGTTGTGAGAAATGTTGATTTTTACTCGGTACGTAAACAGCTTTCAAAGGACATAATTATGTTAAAAATTAAGTGTAGGAATGGTTTACTTCGTTTGAAAAGTAAGAAATGGCTATGAAAATGAACCCTTTTGTAGTCTCCCTATAACTGCACAAAGCAAGGACAGTATCGGCTAAGTTTGTAATATGATCAGTACAGATAATAGACCAACTAGAAAACTATTTTGACCGGAAATAATAAGAATTATTGCGTACAATCATGTCATAAAGTTCAAAGATGATTCAATTTTTTTACTAAGATCATGACAGATGATAAGTTATATTTCAATGTGGAGCATTCAGTAAGCAAAATCTCATTAAGAGTGAAATGACTTACGTTGTTTATAAAAAGCTCGCCAGGTCCAATCGAATATGTCTATGTTGATCAGTTTAATATAATGTATACCCTAAATATCCATCAAAAATAGATACTACATGTACAATTCTATTTGGTAATAAAGCGATTTGTAAAATTCTTCCGAGTGGTTTTGGCAGTTTTGCCACTTTATCGGCCTACGAGGATATAAAGATATTTGAAAAGGAACCATTTTGCTGATGACGTAGATGTAAAAAACTATGTCACAAATGTGTTAGTACGCATCATGGATAAAACGAGGTGTTTCTAACACTGGACTATCGATTGAAAAATTTCGTCAATATTAATGGATAGTACTTTAAATAAAATTTAGTTCAATGCATTTTATGATAAGTTGCTCGTCTTATTACAAACGAATATATTACAAACATCAATTCTTTGCACCGCATAATATGTAAAAAAACTATAGTTATTTTTTACTAAACCAGCTATAATATATTTTCTACTGTATGATATTTATAAACGGAAACATGAAAATCTACACTTTATAGCTAAACTGTTTTGAAGTTGTTCTTAAAGTTGGTGTAATGAACTATTATTTTTAAATTTTTAAAATCAGAGCTTTTTAATGTACCATATATCTAAATATAGATGCAAATGATGGGAGGGTAAGGAGGGACGTTTTAGATGGTATTCCTACAGACTTCCCTTATTACAAACTAATATAGAATGTATATAGCTAGACACTCCAAGCGTATAATCTACATGTGGGGGCTTTTACAGTTTGGAGATTCCGCGCAGATGTTTTTAAATTTTGCAGTCAAATGAATAAATAAATATTCGATTGTTTCTTGGTATTGATATATTATTTAATGGAGAAAATATTTTTGGGTATCTGCTTTTTACTTATAATTTTTATGTCTATTTTTTAACATTCTAGTAGTATAGTATAGTATAATTTATTTGTCCTTCAGTATTACATAATGTACATTATTAGACTCATTATTACATACAGATATAAATATAGAATAAAATAAAATTAGAAACATAAAATTAATCTAATAAACAATTTAAAATCATAGACATAAAAATGTGATAGTGTTAGCAATGTCGTTCCCCCTCTTCACACATTCAAATTTCTATCATTAAAAAACTGCGATAATGAATAGTAATATTTATTAATTAGGCATTTCATTATAATAGTTTTAAATGATTTGATGCGTATGTACTGGATTTTGCTGGGATATCTAAAATCTCGAGTAGAGAACTTCTAAGTTATTCTTCGGGCGAGTGTCGTGGTCATGAATACATGACATTAAGATGGCCTTTCTTTATTTATAAATAATATATTTATAAAAATAATATAACATCATTATTCCCGATTTTCTAAAATATTTTTGGCATGATATTTGTTGTGATAGGTGAAGCATGTATCGTAATGCCCTTTTCTGAACAGTGAAAACTTTTAAACTGTCATGGGCTTGACCCCAATGTATTAGCCTGTATGACATTGATAATTGTAGTAGAGTAAAATTTATATACCCCAAATAGTACTTTCTCTCTTATATTTCTGATTAAAAAACAGTACGTGTCGCGTACAAGATTTGAAGTGTGATAATTCCGTGTGAGTTTTTGTTCTATAAAAGTCCTAGGAATTTTGTGTTGTTTGAATTTTAAATTGAATGATCGTCAGTTTTAATTAGAAGGCTCCACTACTTTAATTTTCAGATAAAATTGGACAGCAACATATTTTGTTGCTTTTAGTAAGATCGTAAGCATATATATGGTACATCTGCTCAGACAGCCAAGCCGCATTAAAGGCCGTTCGAGCCTGTAGTCACGGCTCACGGACTGTCTGGGAATGTCGAAGATCCCTCTCGTAACTGGCGGAGAACAACTTGTTGACCCTCGTGTAGGTACCAGGGCACGGGGATATTAAAGGCAACGAAGTGGCCGATGAACTTGCAAAAAGAGGTGCAAATGCCACTCCTATAGAATCAGAGCCGTTTTGTGGACTCCCCATGCGCATAGAAGAGAGGTGGTGCAAAAATGGGAAGAGGACAGAAGACGTAAGCATTTGAACAATGTACCAGGTCTACGTCAATCAAAAAAACTCCTGAAACTCGATACAGCCACAAGGTGCTTGAACTCTCAAGGAACGAGCTAAGAACTTTCACCGGACTCATGACAGGGCATTGTGCCCTCCGATACCATTTGTGGAAAATGGGAAAAGAGGAACGTGGAAACTGCAGATTGTGTGATTCGGCAGATGAAACTACCGAGCACATACTATGCACTTGTGTCGCGATTGCTCACAAGCGTCTTTCACACTTCGGCAGGGACCGATTATCCCCCGAAGAAGTGAGCATTATCACCCCCAAGATAGTTACCAGGTTCATGATGGACGTGGGACTGCTTGGGAAGTGATTGGTTAAGGGTAGAACAATAGATCTGTTAGGTCGCAGTTCACGAGAGGCTAACACATCTCACTAAGACCATACTTAACATATAACCTCCATAATCATTGGACAATATATCCTCCCATTTTATGTTAGCTAATTTATTATAAAATAAAGCTTTGTTAGCCCCGGTGCAGCATTAAAATTATTATTTTTATTCTGGTAGTTACCGTTAAAATACAGTATTTGAAAAGTGTGGTCCGATATTGCGTTATCGATAACCTCAATACGATAATCATCTATGTCTCTAAATATTTTATCAGTACAGGTGAATGACGTTGATGTAATTCTGGTTGGTAAAATAACTGTAGGCTTAACATTATATTCTATATATTCTATATTATATATATATTCATTAATAAATTTAAGGGTCTATTTGAATTGCTATCATTACTATTGGATAGTAAATTAACATTAAGTCGCCACATATAATTCGGTGTTGATGTGAAAGCTTTTCGAGACATTCTGATAGATTATATAAAAATTCGTTAAAATCTGAATTTGTAAAGGGAACAAAAAGTAATGCTTACATTTTTGTTTTGTTTTTAATATTAAAATTTAAAATTTCAAACGATTTTGTGTAACTATGTATTTGCGAAGAAATAATGTAAACAATTAATTATTTTAAAATTGCTAAATGAAAGATCAATATCTACATGTTGCTATTCGCCAAATGTTCGGTGATACATAATTTATCAACATCATATTTTTGAGTAAGAAGTTCGAGGGCTAGAATATTTCCATTTAATCCCTGTATATTATAATAATACATTATTTATTTTAAAGTGTTATTAAAATTAATATACAAGTTAAAATGGCGTCATATATCTTAAGTCTAGGCATACTTATACTAAATTATTACATCTTAAGTACTATTACTATATTTATCTATTACTTGTTGTATTTTTATAAACCTGATGTATTTATTAGGCATATACAGAAAATTAATACAGCAAATCAATAAACTTCGAGTTAATTGCTTTTGGGATTGTTTATTTTGTTTACTACAAATTATTGCACTGAATAGGGCTCTATATTAATTATGTATCTATTTAGTTGTTGCTTGAATGTTTTTATTTTATTTTTGTTTTGTTTTATTACATCTGGAAGTGAGTTGAATAGTTTTATAGCCATATAGTGATTACTGTTTTCTTTTATTTTTGATTTGTGTTTGGGATATATGAAATCATGTGTGCGTGTATTATGTACTCCTAGTTTGTTGTCACTCTCTTTGATGTTATTTAAATAAAACATTATACAATCGAAAATATAATAACCAAACAATGTGTGTAATTGATTAGTTTTAAATTTTCCTCGGCATGATTCTCGATGCCCTATTTTTAGTATAATTCGTAGTGTAATTTTTTGCAATTTAAATATTTGTGTAGCACCCGAGTAATTACCCCAGAAGATCAAACCATATCGCATTATGCTTATAAAGTTCATGTGATAAACAGTTTTTGAAACAGCATTTGGTAGATATCTGGCAATCTCACACAAGCTGTATATCACGCTGCTTAACTTCCCTTTCAATTTGGCAATATGGGATTCTCCTGATAAGTTCTTTCATTAATGAGCAACCAATCAGATTCGTTCATTTTTGACAAACGCCGCATGCTATTCAAACTTAAGGCGGCAATGTCACCGAGAAATGAAAAGCTCCCTAGGGAAATTATCGATAATCTCCCGGCTGTCAAGTTGACATTTATACCATATTCGCAGTTGCCCTTTGAATACAATCTGTCAATGTATAATCAGGTCCGTCCGAATCACGCTTCGGTATAGAATGTGATGAACCAACTAGTTAATAGAAAAAACGACACTAGAAAACACGGTTAAAAGTGAATACATACGGAGGCTGTTCGAGCATTTTTGTGAGGTTAGGAAATACGAACTAAAACATAACCACCAAATTATGACAAAAGACGGAACGATACGCCAGAGGTACCAACTTACACGCTTAATCATTGTTCTTTCAAAATTGTATATATAATAAATAACTGTTAATACTTTGTAAGTTATTCAAGAACTTATCTTACCGAATGCCCCTCGGGCAATGATAAATACACGATAATTTTGACTAGTTCCCTCAAGTGTGTTGCTTTAAGTAATTGCCCTCCGCCTGACGGCGTCGGGCAATTACTAAGCAACACACTTTCGGGTAGTCAAAATTATCGCGGATTATCATTGCCCTTGGGACATTATATCTGATAATTTACTATTGATTTCTATGCTTAAGAATTTAATTGAGTATACAATTGGAATGTTATCGTATCCGTATGCAAAAGTGTTTTTTTAGATAATTTGTTACAATTTTTAACTCTTCTGTTGTTACAGGTGTTACAAACATACTTTTATTCGGGAAAATGAAGGTTAAAAGTGTTTAAAAATAAATGTAAATGTCCCATTGATTATTGACTGCATTTGATGGGGAAATTTAAATTTGATTCCAGTAGTTCCCTTCTAATGATTTATTAAATTTTAATATACTTTCATCATTAAAATATCGTTAATTTTTATATTCTGGTTGCTCATTTATAGTAGACGAAAAAGTGACTTTTTGGTCCAAGTGATCTGATACATTTAAATTTATTATATTAGCTGTGCATGTTAATTGTTGATTTGTAAGAAAGTTATCAATGCAAGATTTTGTAGTGTTTGTTTCTCTGGCTGTTGGTTCATTGAACAATTCTATCAATCCATAGGAGTGTATGATTTGAATAAATGTATCTTTAATATTGCATTTTCCAAGAAAATTTATATTAATTTCGCCGCAAATGAAAACTGGTTTATTTGTGTTATGAATAATAAGTAAAACTTTCTCAAAAATTGTAAAGAAATCTTCTATGCATCCGTTAGGAGGTTTATAAATTGTTACAATTATTATGTTATTTATTTTATTTTCAATTGCTATTGCTGTACATTCAAGTACTTATAAATGGTCTACTAAGTTTACTTATTTCATGAATTACTTTAAATCTAAAATAATCTCTTACATATATCGCTACACCTTCGTGTTGGTTATAATCCCTGCAGATCGAATCAGCCAAGTTAAAGTTGTTTATTGTAATATTTTCTAGTTGTTCTTTTGTTTTCCAATATTCACATAAGCACAATATATTACACTTGTTTAGTTTCATTTCGACGTTTAGTTGGTTTACTGCATTTCCAATGGATTGTATGTTTTGGTGTATTATTGTTATTTGTTTGTTTTCTTCTCGCTGAGTCGGTGTAAAAAAAAAACGATCAATGCACACATATTTTGGATAAGTTTGGATTTTTTAATTTCACATTTTCATCAATTGGTACTAATATTTTAAATGATGAGTATTCTTGTGGGTACTTTGATTTCATTTGTTCGCATTTAATGACTTCAAAGCCTTTACTTTTTAAATATGTTACCAACTCTTTGGGTGTTAAATTTGGTTCTAATCTATATGCATGATAGTGTTCCATTTTCGTTTCTCCTATCATAGGTAGTGTTTCATTATTGGTTCCTTGTATATGATGTCTTCTCATTCTCTTTTTAGATGATTGAATTATCCACTCACCATTATCATTAAGTGTATTTCTTTCATCGTTTTGGGTTAGTATACTATTTTGACACATTCCTGCATTTGGTGCTGAATTACTAGAATTTATTCTTTTTTTGTCATCTATTTCCATTAAGGGATATTTTTTTTTATTCTTAGATGTTGTTATGGTGTCCTTATTCACTAATTTTTTTGATGGTGCTTGCACTTCACTCTGTATTTTATTTTCATTTTCTCTGACACTTTTTATGGTATCTACATTTTTAGGCCCAGAATGACCATACTTGCACTTATTTATGGATAATATCTAACTTTTTAATAATGCTATTTCCTTCACTAACTGTTCCTTGTGTTTTTTAACTATGTTGTTAATTATGTTTGTGAATACTGCACTTTTATGAAATAAAGTAACAGGTAACTCACTTTTGGATCGTAATTCGGGGGCCATTTTTAATGACCGTTTCTACCTGGACAATCTGCAACGACAAGTTCACTCTCTTCGACAGCCGAAATATTAAATTGTATCACATTGATTTGCTGTTTAAATTTGCATTCAGAAAATCCTCTTGTTTTTTCAAAGTGGGAGATTTTCCTGTTTTTTCATCCTTGTTTTTGGGAAAATAATATCTACTGATACAAGATCATTTTGGCCACAGCTGCTCGCTAAATATTTCGTACTTTTTTTCGTATGATATTTTAAACGATGCAACTCGTTATTATTAAGTTGCAAATGGAGATACAAATTTTGTTATTTTTATACATATGTGTAAGGAAAGTCCAAGCAAGTATATCTACAGCTTTTAGCGATGACGTATTATTTTCGTGTTTTTTCGACCGATAAATTATATATAAATATTAAATATTATTTCTTCATTTTCCTCTAACTATTTTGAATCCTTCCTCCTTATTTTTTTATGTTTTAAAAATACATTATTAGCTTTACTAAGATTTTTCGATTAGATTTGTAAATAGTTTAAATTTTAATGAATTATTTGTTTAATTTTAATTAGTTTCTGCGTATTTGACCACCATGAATGTGGAAATTTCTACCGAATTCTGTTCACAAGTGTTTATTGAAAATGTATTTTGTTGTTTACTCTCATATACATGAACATTAATTTGATTAATGGTATAATTACTAAATACAAATTAAAATTATAAATATTTTAAGTTCAAATTTATATTAAAAGTATCAAATTAGATGTGTAGAGAATGTTAATATGTTGATAAAGTCAAAATAAGTAATAATCCTTTAAATTAGATCTAGTCTTAGTATCTTACATGTAAAAATGAAGTCTTTACTCTCAAAGTGGGATCGTAGCTTTGAAAATAAAAACGTGTTGCTTTTAAGTCTCTGTTAGAACGGTCCTTTTTTCTGATCCTTGTTCTTGTAGAAATTGCGATCCGACAAAATCGCAGTGTACAATTTTAGTGCCGGACGTGCCCTTTCATCGAGCTTCGGGATCTTAATAAACAAGAGAGCAGTCAACTGAAAGTGGTGAGATTAGTCGCGCGCCAACGTCATTGTCGACGTTACACCGCTGCCACCGGGTCTAACACAATCAAAGACATATTTATTTACGAGGGTGACTTTGTGTCTCGAGGGCCATACATATTTATGCTCGAGAACAAAAGGAAGGCTAAGGGCGAAAAGGGCACTGTGTTGGCCACTGTACGGGACAAACACATCACGATTCTTTGTCGTCAGCTCACGTTCCCAATCTCGTAACACTTTGTAGTTTCGCAGTTCCCATGTGCGATGAAATAGAATCAAATATTGAGCCCTTCTCTGATATCAGTTTCTGCCTGTTTATATATATATATATATATATATATATATATATATATATATATATATATATATAATGCAATTTTTGTATATTAAAAAAATAACCTTCACACTTACAATAGGTATTGAATAGTAAATCAAACTTAAATATTAATGGTTGTTTATAGAAAGGCACTTGGTTGGTTTCACAATTTTTACGATTTATTCCGACTAGTTTCGATTTTTAGATCATTATCTAGAAATGGATGTAACAATCGAAACTAGTCGGAATAAATCGTAAAAATTGTGAAACCAACCAAGTGCCTTTCTATAAACAACCCTTAATATTAAAAATGTTTCACCACGTGATAAACGAGAACCCAATTCAACAAACAAACTTAAATAGTATATAGAAACAAAAAGAGTAGTTTAGCACTCTTTCTTGGTTTATTAATTACTATATGTACATTTTTGTATCATATAAACATATTCACACACCCAAATAATCTATTTAAACTTAAATTGTGTTTATTTTTATTTCAGCTCAGAGATTTAGATTACTTATCGTCCCCTAAAATAGAGGTTATAAATAAATCTGCATAAAGAGCTCTTAAATTGTCGCAATGGCCACTAAAATGTTCTGGCTGAATCGCTATAAATCCTATCTACATATTTAGATGAAAAATAAAAAAACAAAGCAGTATGCATTTGCATAAATTTCAGAGCCTGAAATGAATTTTGGACAGCGGTCGTTCATCTCAACATGGTTAACATAATTCAGCAATTTGCTCTTATTGATTTATGCAAATTCATCGAATTATTTTACAATTATTCACGAGGGCTCTTGAAATTAGCGTACAGATAAATGTGTTTACCGTATCTAATGGAAATTTGATATTATTTGGTTATAAAATTAATCCCGCAAACCACAAACACGCTTTCTAGTGGCGTCAACAAATTATGCAAAAGTGGTACGGAAATTATTATATAAATCGCACTGTCCCGAAATTAACATACTTAACTCGAATAATAATTTTCTGGATTACAGTACATCCCAAAGTTCGGCTAAATTGTTTGATTCGAGAAGTTGTCTTAAACTAAGTTTGTTGTCGTGAATAATATTCGAATTTAGTAAAATAATTATACCTGAGAGGTAGATGTTATATCTAGCTGTTCTTAGGGCTTTGCGATATGTATTATTATTTTTTATAACGGAATATGGTTTCTCGGAACACCCTTCTCATCGCGACCTCAATTTTAACATTTAAATATTAATTAACTATCAAGTATTGTAACCTAGCAATAACTTAATTAAATTATTAAATAATTAATTAAATAGTTTGTCTACAAATTACCAAAAGTATAGTTTAGGGAAATATTATCCAATGCATATCTCATGCATACTATATTATACTTAAATAATATATTCTCACTAACTGATTCAGTTTTAAGAAAAATAAATTGAACTATCTTTTAAATCTTTTTAAAACATATATATAAGTAGAATTTGTTAAACAAGAAACAAACAAAAATTAATTAAATGTAAACTAAAAACATGCAACAAAAAAGAAACACATATGTTTCTATACAAATCTTCTCCAGTTTATAACAATACAGTGTCGATAGCGATTAAAAATAACGAATATATACATATTCACTACAAACAATATATTCTTTTTAATTTACTTATTACTTTTTTTAGCGTTCAATTTGAGGAAAATAAAAACCTTTAATTAAATCAAATATAATAGAATAAAAGAGATAAAAGAACCTAAGATCATCATAATTAACAATTATGGGTAGAAAAAAATATAATTTGTCACAACAAATTTGATCAAGAGAAACATTTATTATGATCTATAATATTAATACAGCGAAGACAGTATGAGAAATCTAAACACATGCCAGTTTAAACTTTGGCAACAACTTTCGACTAGATATTTACTAAACCTGTTTTTCAAATAGTTATAAGGACAGTTCGCTAAGTGCGACTAAATCTAAATTTGATTTTAGAATTGATTGATCAGGCACTTAGTTGAAAATCCATATTATATCTAATTAATAATAAGTGGTTGATTTCTAAAAAGTTATTTAATTCACTACAAGGTTTGCCACAATGCAATGTAGCTTCTTTAGGTGAATAATATACATTGAAATTATATTTTATTTATTTATTTATCCTAAATACTATGGTGGTTTTTGTTAGTGTTAGTGAGGAGGGCGTGAGACTTGCGCAGTTCTTATAAGAGGCGAGTTGAGTAAATCCTGTTGGTCGTGTAATATATCTTCTGTTTTATTTTTATAAATTTCCAGGTGTCCAATAATGTAAGTTTTTGTCGTGTCTTCGCTTCGTGTAGTATTTTCAAATAAAAATTTGAAGTATGGTAAAATTGTATTAGATGGTTGGTTTTAGAACAATAATCTTGGTCGGCAAGAGCAACCCGTTTTATAGCAAACTGTTTGTTTTAGACGTCTACTGTCAATAGCTGGTGTTTAAGAGTGTGTTGTACAGCAAGTCAGGTGGTTTCACAAAAATGGATAAAATCGAATTTCGTGGAATGAAAAAACACTTCTGAATTGCTGGGAAATTGGAAGAGCGAGCTGAGTGAGCGAGTTCAAACGTGGCCAAACATGCACAAGTGATGAACCACGCATTGGACGCCAAAAACCCGCTACCAAATGATGAAATGGTCGACAAGATTCATGATGTCGTTTTAGCCGATCACCGATTGAAGCAGGAAAGAGATAGCAGAGATAACATCTCAGAAAAACGCGTTGGCCATATCCTACACAAAATTTTGGAAATGAAAAGCTTTCGCGCGATGGGTACCGCGTTTGCTCACACTGGAGCATAAATAAAAGCGGGAAACCGCTTCGGAGGAGTGTCTGGCCAGGATTCAACGCAATTCAAGGGATTTCTGTAGATGTGACTTAGATCCACCACTGCATACCGGAGACCAACCGTCGAAGCAGTAGACTTTTCCGGGCAAAGCAGCTCCGAAGAAAGCAAAGGACGTTGCATCAGCCGGAAAGGTCATGGCGACAATTTTTTGGGATCCCCTAGTTGTGATCCTCATCAACTATCTGCAGAAAGGAAGGTCGATCACGGAGCAATACTACAGCAATTTGTTGACCCGATTCGATGTAGTATTCAAGGAGTAACGGCCTCGTTTGGAGCTTTTTCCCAAACCGAAAAAAATCGCTATCAAGAAAGAGATTTGCCCCAAAATGAGGTGGTCACTACAGATAGTTATTTTGCAGATCTCGAAACATCTTACTTTTCCGACGGCTTAAAGAGATTGGAGTACCGTTTGAAAACGTGTATTGATCTTCGGAGACTACATCGAAAAATAAAAAGAAAAAACCACACCAATACCGTATTGTTCTTGTCGATTGCGGAAACATTTCAGGGCGCCCCCGTATGATACAATTGTATTAAAAAACATATTTAAAATACACAATTTTATGAATGATTTCAAACTGCTTACACTTTGAAAATTAATAGCAATTATCGAAGTACCTGTCAGGTAAATAAAATCAATATTATGGAACCTATGTGGATTCCTCCATTAAAACTACATTTCTAGTTGAAAAGTGTAACTAAACTAGAATAAATTGTATTAAAAATCGAGATTTAATTCAAAAGAATACTTTTGTTTTCAATTTCTTGAATATACAGTTTCGAGGCGCATCATAGGGGATTCCCAAATAAAATTTTCAATTGCAGTTTGTATCTCTATTATTGAACGAAAATGATCAAAATAAATTTAGAATAATTCCTTTACCTACTATAGTTAGTTTGGAAGTTTTATTTTGGTTTTATCTTTAGTTTTCTTCGAAATATAGCTTAAAAAGTGTGGGCAAATATTCGATAATAAAATTCTCAAAATAGTAGTTGCTGTAAAAAGTCAGGGCTGTGCCAAGTAAACAAATAATTCAATTCAAAATGAGTGCTTACACCATATAAGGAAAAGGTCAGTGCTTTGAAAAGTCGGTACGTAACATTTAAAATTACAGGTGGCGAGTTCAACGGCACAAATTCGTTTTTCTTGTTAAAACGGGTTAACTTACAGATACAATGGACCTAAACATAATAAGACTCTTTTTACTATTTCTCATGTGTTTTGTGCAAATGCGTATGTAAAGAATAAACAAAATTTTTGAAGAAACATTTGCTTGAAAATGTTAAATTTAAATAATATTTCACTTGCGCTGCATTAGGTGCTGGGCATCCGTTCTAGTGAAATCATATCTCATCTCTTCTGTAATTTGATCCATCATTTTATTTTATAATAAATATAAATACCTTAATTTACCATCAATAAAAATAGGACCAATAACTCTGTTTTTAGAATTCCTGCCCATATATTAAATTTGTGTCGATATTCATTTCTTGATGTTGAAATTTTTTTAGAACAATGACGATTATTTCGTTCGCTATTTTTAGAAACTAAATAAAAGTACTTTTATCCGTAAAACACACACTATTTGGAAACATCTTCTCTTATTCTCATTCAACTTTTCCATTATAATTTCATAAAATTTAGTTCTTCGACGGATGGTAGATTTGCTATCATTACATTCCGAAGGTACATTTCTTATACTCTTATACTCAATGTTGGATTTATTGTTATCTGTTATAACACCGTTTATCGTTTACACAACCATTGTCCTCAAATTTCTGATCAATTCTATTAATTTTTGATTGGCACGGCACTGGACGTGTTTCAAAATTTATACTACATAACTCGCAAATAGTACGCAAAGAATATCCACCAAAACTCAATTTGATGATCTGTACTTTTCCTTTTATGGGGTAAGCACTCACTTTGAATTGAATTATTTATTTGTAGCTTAATCTATTTAGATGAAAAACACTGACTTTTCACAACTACTATTTTTTAAGGGTTTTATTTTTGAACACTTTTTAAGCAATATTTTGAATAAAACCAAATAAAATGAAAAAAACTATAAAATTTCTTTTATACGTCATTCTTAACAATGGCATTAAGTCGAAAATAAAGAATTTACTCGAACGGATTATTTATTGCACAAAAAATATACAAAATTTCATTGGCCTAAACTAAAACCTGCAAAAATTAAGTGGGAGCTGTCCTTTAAAGTGTCAAGCTCATTTACCTACACACATACACAAATAACACGGCGGAAGGACCGCGTAGTTGATAGCCAAATACTACTACTGCTACTAAATTTAAGAGTTAAGTAATTGACAATCTACGTGTTCAAGTTTTTGTAATAGCTCTTTTTGCGACATTGGGAATAAATCAATATTATAACACTAACACTTTCTTTACAAATTTATTTTTATTTACTAGATGTGCATATCAAGTGCAATGTACTCATTATCAAGTTAGTTAAATGTCTAGATTACAGAGAGAACGGCTTATTTATATCTAAAGGGATTACTGGGAAAAACGCGGATAAAGGAAATACTGAGAAGGTTTACAATATTGTTAGTTTGGAGGAATTACAGATATTAGTTCTAATAATGGATTATGTAATGGGCTTGATTTAATTAAGTAATTTGTTGTCATCCTTTTTTATTTATATTGCTTCCAACATGTTTAATTTATATATGATGAAAATTGTAAAAAAATTATATTGCTGATCGAAAATACATGACCTGTGTTTATAGAGTGATAAACTACAGCTGATTTCTCGGGATTTCGGTTTTTAACGTGGTAGAGGTGTTGTTTAAATTTGCCTAAATTTCTTTGCGTCTGCCCTATTTGTTGCATTGGTTGCAATTTATTGAGTATATACTTGGTTTTTGTAAATCATCGGTTTTGTTGAATGTATTGCCCAGAAGTGATTTTAATTGTTTGATTGTGTAAAGGCATGGTAGAGATTGAATATTTAATATAAATTCTTGAATTTATTTTCTAACTCTGGTGTATAAATTAATCACAAGTAATACCATAAATGGCAAATTTACTCGAATAAATTTTGTTTTTGCATGAAAGTTTGTTGCTTAGCGATTTTAATGAGCAACTGTCACGAAAAAATCACGAGCCGCCAGGCGAGTGATTTTTTCTATCAGTTGCTCGAATAAAAATCGCGAATAAGCAACAAACTTGAATGCGCTAAAAACAAAATTTATTCCGATTTAATTGTCATCACGAATGGTATTTGGAAAGACTATTCCACGACTTGAAACGAATATCGGTGAATGGTTCAATATTTATATTAAAATTTTTATGATATATCTCCTGCAGTATTTTGGTCGAAAAATTCGACATTGATTAAATAACATCTCCCTTATAATCATTTGCATTTACCTTTTTCATATTATACGCCCAGTCATCATAATCGCGGCAAGAGTTTTCATTGAAGTTTTGCTAACAACTGGTAGTTTTTATCGGCGCAGAATTCTTCAAATCGTTTCCAAACACACGATCTCGTTTTAGTTTTATTTTTTGGTACAGAACTTGGCACCATCGCATTTATTATGGATGATGAAGTTTTACCAAACCTTTTGATTTTATAACCTACTTGCAACTGACATACGTAGAAACAACGTTTGTCGCTTTTTTATCAAGGCTAATTCAATTCATTTGTCGGGAAATAGCTAACTTCAGGTTATTCAGGTGAATAAACAGCAACTTCTTGGTGTTTATTCACTTATAAATTGACGTGATTGGCTAAAAAATAACACATGCCTCCTTTTCATTGGCTACATGCAATAGGAGTGGAATAGTCAGATATAATGTCCCAAGGGCAATGATAATCCGCGATAATTTTGACTACCCGAAAGTGTGTTGCTTAGTAATTACTTAAAGCAACACACTTGAGGGAACTAGTCAAAATTATCGTGTATTTATCATTGCCCGAGGGGCATTCGGTAAGATAAGTTCTTGAATAACATACAAAATATTAAAAGTTATTTATTATATATACAATTTTGAAAGAACAATGATTAAGCGTGTAAGTTGGTACCTCTGGCGTATCGCTCCGTCTTTTGTCATAATTTGGCGGTTATGTTTTAATTTCCTAACCTCACAAAAATGCTCGAACGGCCTCCGTAATTATTCACTTTTAACCGTGTTTTCTAGTGTCGTTTTTCTATTAACTAGTTGGTTCATCACATTCTATACCGAAGCGTGATTGGGACGGACCTGATTACTGACAGATCGATTGTATTTTTTAACTCAAAGGCAACTGCGAATATGGTATAAATGTCAACTTGACAGCCGGGAGATTATCGATAATTTCCCTAGGGAGCTTTTCAGTTCTCGGTGACATTGTCGCCTTAAGTTTGAATAGCATGCGGCGTTTGTCAAAAATGAACGAATCTGGTTGCTCATTAATGAAAGAACTTATCAACAATATTTCTTTTGTATATATATTCAGTAATCGGGTGTAAACAAGTTATGAATTTTATTATGTGTCTGTATTCGTGTTGGTTTCTTAATCTCTTAATGGTATCTCGGTTGTAATTAAATGTTTCTGCTATATGTAAAATTAGATTGATTTCTTTTTCTCTATTATATTTAGATAATGCTAAGTTAGATGTTCTGTAAATAATTCAATGAAAAGCTGCCATTTTATGTTTGCGTGAACTATTCGACTCTGCATGTATATAATTAAAAGTATTTGTGCAATTTCTATACACTTATATCAAATTGTAGCCTATGCTCAACCTTATTTAATGAGTAAATCAAGAAAAGGAAGTTTATTATTATTTTCTAACACCACAGTAAAATGTATTGATTTGTATTGATTATTTAGAGTTGATGCTCATTGCCTATTGATTATAGCTTTTACTTCTTTTCAAAAATAATAAGCCGCTCTGTCTGTAATCTAGACATTTAACTTTTGATAATGAATACATTGTACTTGACAAGTACATCTATTAAATAAAAATCAATTTATGGAGAAAGTGTTAGTATTTCAATGCAATACTACTATGAGTAAAACTTTCACGTACTCAAATAACTCAATTAATAACAATTTTACTATATAGTATATAACAAAGAAAATTTAAGATTCGCATAAAACGGGTCAATTTGTTCCATAAAATGGAATTCGAAATAGTGGCTATTGTCTAGTTAACTTATTATCAGCCTTAACATAAAAATTTTGGCTAGGGTATATGGACACAGTACAAGTCCATTGATTATTTTATGAAAGTATAATACATTAAAATAAGATCTTCTACAACACAAATAATCACGATCAAAACTATTCCTAAGAATTTCTATATCTAGATTATTAATATTCGATATTTTTAAAGATCAAAATTTTAAGAATTTTTTTTGCATATTTTCGATTAGATTTTTGTATATGAATTAGTCACCACGACCAGATAACAATTCTGAACGATGTAGCGTTAAGATTACTTGACATTTTTTAATATAGCCTGGTATTTTCAGTGATTTATTGCACACATAATTAATATGCCCAGAAATTGCTAATTTTGCATCGAACAGAATACCTAAATGCTTTGTGATTGAATGAAATAAATCGTAAATCATAAATAACTTAATCAGTCGATTATATTTTATTATTGTGTCATTTGTCGTACATACCTGCGTAAGTTATTTATATTTCATTATATTTATTTTAGTAATGTTTTTACTTGTATTTAAAATTAATTTTATAATAAAGCTGTATACTGAAAAGATCGATAGATCGAAACACGTGTCTGCAGATGATTATAAACTTGAGTGTTAAATTAGCTGATTACTTTTGCTAATTTGTTTTTAATTACATCAACCTAAATTAATTTCTTGTTCGAAATTTATCATACGATAGTCACTCAGTCAACTATTTAACGTACATTCAACCATTTTAGTTTATTATCCAGAAATAAATACGTTCTAACTACTGTTGCTTTGATAGCCTTGCTATTTGTAGCACGTAAATTACTTGTGTATCATTCAATGTCTGTCAAGGTATTAGCCAGAGAAGAAGTTGTTTCAACAAGTGATTTGTTTTTTGTAGTCTTAATAAGACTCATTTGTTGTAGATTTTACGAAATATTTTCGTGCTTTTTCTAATTATTAGTTAATTTTTTACAACGTAAAGAACTTAAATATTTTTATTAAATAAATCGTTGTTATTAATTTTGTAACTTGCTTTATTATCGGAGTGTTTGCGGAAAAATGTAATAGTTTCACATTGTCCGATATTAAAAAATAATTGATTTTGATAGCAATCGTTTTGGAAGATCTTCTTAGTAAAAGGGTGTCATTAATAGATTTAATTTCTTTATACAATTAAGTCATCAGCGAAAAGTAAAAAAATTGAGTGTTTAATAAATGAAAGGTGTAACAACGGTTCACAATGCAATCCCCGGGGCACACCTGAGTGAACTTAAATAATATCAGTTATGGTTCCTAATTTTAACACACTGGATGCACCAGTTAGAAAACTTTCCTACCATTTACAAGCCGGGCCAACTTCATTATTTAAATATTAGACTTTTATGATTAACTTTATCGAATTCTTTCAAAAATCGCTGTAAAACTCATCTCCTACATTTTTATTTTCCAAGCTGTCAGAAATAAAAGGCTTGGAAAGTAGTGAATTGGACATATAGTCTGTTCGTTGGATCTTGCGTCGTACGTCACCAATTATCGCTTCGAGAAACGACGCAAAAACATTCAGTCTGATAAAGTAAACCAAAAGCGTTAGTAAAAGAACGCACTGTAAAACTTTTTTTTGAAGCGATAGTGTGCGACGTACGACGGAAGATCCAACGAACAGACTATAGTTAATTTTCTAAAACAATCTTGTTCATTCAATAAAATATGTTGTCTCATCCAATTTAACTGCATGGTTACAAGTTTGTCAAACAGTATACGTATTGCTAACTGAATTGACACGCTGCAATAATTTGGTATATCATATTTCTCTCCTTAAAATTTGCGCAAAATAACTATAAATCCATAATTGCTTAAATGATGAAGTACGTAAATAATATTGAGTTGTACACGCCGGTGGTGGCGCATTCGGTTGCAACCGAACTAGTGTTAGCGAGAGTGCAGCAACATTAGTTTGTGTCAGCAGTTGGATGGGTGATTGGTACCATTCACAATTGGGATACAATTAATGGTGCTTTAGAGTGACGGGGGCGATCCTTTAAAGTAACAAGCTCATTTAAACACACACAAATACATAAATAACACATAGCGGAAGGACCACGTAGTCGATAGCCTAACACTAATACTACTACTATTGAGTTGTTATTCAAACACGATAACTTTTTACCACTATATTTTAAAAGTACACTCTGTCTATAGTTTCGACTATAAGGTAGTCATTATCAAACTAAAAGTAACCTAGATTCTGAACGATTTTTATATTTATATAACAGCGTTGAAAAGGGGCGTATACGTATACAATCAAGATGTACCACGAAGTAAACGCAAATATTGATATTGAATAAAGTGCAGATAAATTAATAACCGATGTTATTGCTTTATCTTATGTTATTGTAATTAATAACATATTTTATTGCGTTACTTATGTTATTGTAAGATACAACGTTTTATGAATTAATGAAATATATCTTAAAAAATAGCTTTCATGTAATATTTATTAATCTGCTATCTTGTAACTAGAAAGTTGCGTGTCACATATTTATTGTTATCTTAGAAAAAGCATTGAAGTAAATACTTATTTAAGACGAAACAGGCAAATACTGCTGGCGTTGTAAACAACATTTTGTTTTTTATTTTTATAGAATAAACACCAATAAATTTTATTATCATACTACCACACACTTTTTTGTCGCTTGCGTTCACGAATAATAATTTGAGATTAGAAGGGCACCGTCGCTTATCACGCTTCAGGGCAGTGAAGGTTGATAGTCCGGCTGCGAGAAAGAGAAGAAACGTACTAATAAATACTAGCATAATATATAATTTATTCATTAAGTAATAAGTTATCTTTTAGAATAAATGAACGTTTATATATCATGAGTACAAATTAGCCTTCTAAAGTACACAAACAACACGTAAGTTTATAGTTTGACATCAAATTAACATTAGTTGTGAGTAGCTACATTAATCCCTTTTCATTGTATATCTAATGAAATTTAATTATAACCTTCTAAACACAAAGGTCCCCCGGACAACCTCTGCATCGAATACACAAATACCCTTTTATCAGAGGTGGACAATTATGGAGAATATTTTCCATTTCGGGTCAAAGGATATGTTTGTATTAGCGTGGACGAGATCAAAGCTAATTTACATCAGGAAAATCAAAACTGGATCCCTCTGGAAAACGAATTAATCAGGAATAGCGGACAGTGCAAATAGAACAATGATCGGTGTGCATTGATTTACAATCTAACCAACACTGTACATCTAAAATGTAATATATGGCTCCGGTAATAATAAATTACACCCACGTTTGTTCGAATATTATACATATATTAGATATATAAATATGCAGAGTCGGGCGGTAGTCTTTGCTGGGCCATTTAGAAATGAAAATGAAAAATTTGTTCTTCAGGTTAGCGACAACAGGACAGATTAGAAACTAATTTTTCTCTTAAGTTCGATATTCCGGCGATATTTATTTTCACCTTTATCATTAATACTACAAAAGAACGACATTTACATAGTATATTACATAAGTGTAGTGGGCGGTGAGTCACTTTAAAGAATAGTTTATTAGTAAGATTTTTTTCGTCTAATAATATTTTATAGAATATAAAATTTTCCCACAAATTAATATAATATGTTCTCTATACGTACATCATTAATCAATGGATAAAATTACTAAAAAGTAGTAGTGTTTGGCTATTGACCACGTGGCCCTTCCGCCGTGTGATTTATGTATTTGTGTGTGTAAATGAGCTTGTTTCTTTAAAATATCGCCCCGTCACCATAAAGCACCATTAATTGTATCCCAATGGTTAATGGTACCGGTCACCCATCCAACTTCTGACCCGAACCAACGTTGTTGCACGTCAGTTCGGGGTCGCAACCTAATGCGCCACCACCGGCGTGTCAATACACATGTTTGTTCCAATATTGAATAGTTACAATACTAAAATATGTTCGCACTATTTTTGACGAATGCGCCACCCCCGGCGTGTTCATTAATTAATATTATACATAATTAATATTTCTGAACTAAATCGGCGAAGAAATCATTTTTTATATAACAAATACATATTATTTTTTGTGGGAAAACCGTGCGAGATATGAAATATTATTAACAGATACAAAACAACTTCGAAGTCAAATCAAAGTTCTCTAGTTATTTTTATATATATTTTTTTGCGATAATAAAGAAATGTTTAGTTTTTATGTTGTGATGCTACTGTTTTTATGTATGACAATTAATGATAGCCAAAATAACTGAAATGATGTATTATATTATGATAATTAACTAAAATTAATTTCAGCCAGATTAAATAAAGCATTCAATTGTTATAAATAAAATTAGGATTCTTTTGATTTGAAAGAGTAATTTTGGCTTAACCGTAAAGTTTTGGATATAGATAAGTTGTTTTTTTATTTTATTTATTTTACGTATCACAAAAACTATATACAAAATTTAAAATACTTAAAATTTTAGCCTAAAGGAGAACGGTCGGAGTTCACTTTTTCAAATGATCTTCCACGCACACCAATGAATAGATTTCATTAATACTGCTTCTATTTACTTATGTTACTTATTTGGTTCCTTTTTGCAGAGAGAATATTATAGCTGTTTATGTCAGCATGACAGATATATGACATATATCATCATATTTCGATTATCTCGCCATTAACACAACACCTGGTATATTTACAACTACAATGTCTTGTCTAATAAAAGTATATTTTTATTTTTGAACCTATTGTTTCTAACTATGTCATAATTGTATATGTTTTATTTTCTGTTGCTAAAATATTTCGCACTATTTTCGCATTTGCTTCGGTTAATATATATCTATTCATTAGTGTTGATATAAGACATTCTAAATAGCATTGGTGGCAATTTTTTTTATTACATTTATTTATTCTGTCCTTGGAGGGCGTTTTAAATTAAATGATAAAATTTCGCCAACAAATAGTTATCTAACAGCACGTGAAAGTTTGTGTTGCAACTTAATAAAATTACCAATAATTTCTACCAGAAAATTGTACTTGAAAGACGAATTTTTTAAAGAATTTTAAATGAACATAGCCTTTAGACACATATACAAATTTTAACGTATAGATTTATACATTGTTCTTCTCAATCTACTTCAGTAAGACTAGATAATATTGAAAGTAATGGTATTATTTATTTCCATTCATTAGCGTAGCCACTCTTAAACTTTACAACTTGCAGTATTATATAGAAACAAATTAGTAGAATTGATACAGTAAATAAAGTCAATAACCTTCGTAATTTTTAATACAAGAACGGGAATGTATAATGCAAGCTAGGAATTTATAATTTAGCATATACATAGAAAAAATAGGTCTTAATTTTAAAATCAGATTAAATTACTATCGTAGATCATGCAATTAAAAGCATTAACATGCGAAAAAAAACAGATTTATTAGAAGCCTTAGAAATGTAATATTAATCCGACAATTTCCATTCTTAACTGCTAGGTTGGCCTTCGAAATTTTCTTGACTTATCACAAATAATAAATGAACCCACTCATCTCTTTCAACATTCATGCATACAAATTGATATAATTTTAACTACAGATAACATCAGTTTTAAATTATAGTGTAAGTGATTTTCAAAATCAGATCGTTAAAATATTTCACGCCAATGCACATGTTTACCACCTCTAGTTTTGCTAATGTTTTGTGATTTTAAAATTATCATCCTTTAGAATTTTAATAATAACTTACAGCATTTGCCTGTTCTTAAAACTCATGGTAGTAACTATAAATAGATATTTTGTTTGAATTACTCTTGATTTTTTTTAATAAACATGCCAAAAAAAGCGATTGATGTCTTTTAGTGACGAAGCTTTTTCTAGATTAAATAGATCAAAGTTAGCTGAACTTTAGAATTATAATAAAATACCAAGTAGTTATTTAACTCAGGCTGTAGGTATTATTAGGCTTATTCTAGTTATTTGTGTAAAAATAATTGTACTAAAAATGTACTAAAGATGTAGATGTACTAAGTAATTATTTTGTTAATAATATCTGTAAGTACTCTTTACATAACTTATGCATGAATATTGAGGTGCACTTCAAGGCAATGATAAGTTCCACATTAGTTGAATCAAAATTAAGAATAATGCAAACATAGATGGATAATATTACTATGTAGCCTGTCCTTTTTATCAATTAATTAATAGACTATTCAATTTTATAAATGTATTTTACATTGTGAAATGTATGCGGATGATACACAAATGGATTTCTTTTTAATTAAAATAAAGCTACAATCGGGTCTTTAATTAATATTACTGTTCTACATAAACTACGCTAAATTTCCTATAAGCTGGCCGGGTTGGTACAGTGATTAGGACGCCAACTGTTGGATGGGCCCTCGGTTCAAATCCGACCTCGGGCATGGATGTTGTGGGCTTTCATACATTTTCAAATATAATTTGAAAAATAGTACAAACCATCGGTCGTGGATGAAATAGCCTAGTAGCTGAAGCTAATTTTCCTATATTATTCACCCCTACATCCCGCAATTTCATTCAACACCCTTCATTAAAAAAATCTCATAACCAACTTTTAGTTAAAAATTAATAAACCTCAATGTATGTTTTATGTATGAATATTATCATTGCTGTGATTTAGGTATAACTTTTAATCAAGCTTTGAGATTCGTCGATCATATTATTAGAGCCATTACAAAAGTATACATATGCTTAATAAATTTGTTTAAATCAAGAATAAGTTGTGTAGTAGTTTTGCACCCTATATTAGTGATAGAGTTCATGTTTGGTGCAGGATATGTAAAATATAATATAAAGATTACAAAATTCTTGTAAATTCTTCCCTTACGGCATTAAAAAATGATTCAAAGGCTTTGAAAGTATTGGGATGATTAAACATAAAAAGCGTCTATTATTATTATTATTTAAAAAATTGAATACCGTATCTTTAAAAGAAAAATATTTCAGTCAAATGTTCAGAATATAAATATAAGAGCACCTGTGCATTATACGACACAATTTGAAAAGTTTCAAATTTAACATCTATTCAATTTATAATGTATTACTAGGAAATGTAAAATCATTTATCTTTCAATTGAACAAAAAATATGTAAATGTTTTTCTTTTGATTCAAGAGAAAGCTCTTGCACATTCAAAGTAGTTTACTATTCTAAATACACTACAAGTAAGGATGTGTATACATTATTTATTTTTATTATTTGAGAAATGTAATATGTTTAGTTTTGTAAATATATGATAGCCATTTTAATTTAAATTATTTGGTTTCCATATTTTGTAGGTTTTGAACGGTTCCGAACTGAATTTCGCCTTGCGGTTTTAGGTTCTAAATTAATTAAATATTTATTTAAAAATATTTTTATATACATTTATACTTCTTATGTCATATGTATATATTTATGTAATTGAAAACATTGGACAATTTTTTTATCATATATGGCCTTGGCAGTAAGGTCAATTTATTTAATTGTAGTTATGGTTGTAGCTCTTTTCTTCCATATCTATATTATAATTAACAAATATTATCCCTCTTTTTCCTATCTCTTGGTTTAATCCTGTTTCCAACTACATATAACATTTCTTGAATATTGAAAATTGAAATTTCTTGAATATTATAATTATTATGTCCTTTTTCATGTTCCTGCTAATTCTCAATTCTTTATTTATTTGCATCACGATTATATTTGTGTTTTCCTTTAACATTACGACATTACATTCAATCGTGTAATTTCTGCACGCTCGCATTTAAATGAACATTTTCCTTAATCCACTTTTCTGATCCTTTGCATTCGTATTTAATTTCTTCTGTAGATAATAATATTTTTCTTTTGATCGCAACTGAGAAATTTCCAAATCTCTAAACCCTATATTTAGACGAATTTATTTTTTTTAATGTCGTTCTTATAATCTTTTTGATATTTATACAAATAATACGCATTATATAGTGAAATTTTAGTACCAAATAAAAATTAATTTGTAATTAACGATGTTAATTTTTTAATTATTTAGTTTGATAATGATTTAGCATGTAATCCAAAGTATATAACTAAAACTATATAAGTACATTCAAAAATATATTGTAAGACGCTACAATTGTTTCGCCACACTGTGGCTCCTTCTTACAATATAGTTTTGAAAGTAATTATATAGTTTTATTCATATAAAGTGAAGATGAACTTTCAACATTTATCAGCCTCATCAATCAATTATTTAATCCAAAGTAGTTAATATAGTCTAATAAAAACTTAATCTATTATAAATGTATCAGTTCTCCATCATTTTCATTAAGCCATACTGTCTTAATATTAAGTTTCCATGCAAGTTTTTAATAGGTATCTAAGACACGAAAAATCGAGAGACGAAATAAAACATGATTGAAGTTATCCCAGACGAACTCAGATTATATCAATATTTTGGCAAGCAATCAATAATCAACAAGCAACAACAGTGTTAGTAGTGTTATGTTCTCCTTAATTTTTGTTATTTACACAGTTAATACGTACTTCTTTATTGTAAAAATTGTACATGTAATTGTTAATTCAGCGGTGATTACAATAGTGTTATTGTATTTCCAATATCTGATTGGTAAATTCCTCTGTTTTCTATTGTTTACCTTTCCGAAGTCTACTACATCCTTGTTTGTGTTTAAATAAAGTAATTTTTACGAACCCATTGACGTGAAGTTTGTACATTGTTCTCCCTTTCGTAATTTAAAATAGTTTATCGTTATTGAATAAAATGTCTCGCGTGTTCAGCTCTTGCAATTATAATATTGGTTTAAGATCATAGTTTTTAAAATGCTAAAATGTATGCAAACTTCGCTTCCACGTCGATTGCTTAGACGAATTGTCTTTAGCAGATGTTGGTTACTTTATTGCTGAAGCAGCCAATGGTGATAGTAATTATTGGAAGTGTAATTCTTCCGTGCCTTCTCGTTCATCGCTTAGTGGTTCGTCCCGTATGCCGTTGACCACACACAGATGGGCTTCTTATTGAAACCAATAGAACAATATTTAAGGATGGGTTTACACCTTTATTTAGAATGGAATTAATTAATATTTTTGAGGCTTTAAAAAATGATATTAAATCACTTAAAAACAGAATAGGTGCCCTTGAAGAGAACACTGCACGATATACATTATTAGGTTTAATTGCTTAAGCGGATATTATTTACTAAGTAGAGTTGAACTCTCGCAATGTTATTGTTTTTAATTTGGCCGAGTCTTCTGGTCAACTTCAGGAAAGAATAGACGGCATCGGTAATTCAATTAAGAAATTAATTAATTGATCCTCAAGAAACATATGATATGTTAAAAATATTTCGCTTAGGTAAGCCCAGCAGTAATTCTCGCCCAGTAAACGTATCTTTCTCCACTAAAAAAGAGACACTTATTATAATATATTATAATTAACTCGTGCTACTGATACTGGGAATATTCGCTTCAATATATTTATAACACAAATACATCTTGATCATTTAAAATTGCTAAAAATTGAATTGGAAAAACGGAAAAAACAGGGTGAAACTGACCTTATCATTAAATATAATAACGGTCAAACATCCCTTGTAAAATCTATTCACTATAAAATAAAACAATCACATTCAGAATGTGGGCAACATGAAAGGCAAAATTATATCGTTCATGTTGAATGTTAATGTATCTAATTATGATGCCATTGTTGTTGTTGAGACGTGTGTTAATGATGCTGAATTTGGGCTACCTTATATACCGAGTAGATAGACAGCATCGTAACAGCACCAAAACCAGGGGTGGTGGTATTTAGTTGATATTCGCAATAACTTAAAGAGTTGCATTATTCCTAGTTACGACATGATATAACATCTTTTCGTTAAAGTAAATGATAAATTTATTATTGTCTCAGCATCTATTATTTCAATATCTCTCACGCTGATAAATTCGAAAATATGTTCAGTTCCCATCCAATGTGTGAGTACAATTTTGTGGAGACTACAATGTTTCAAATGCCATATGGGAAAGCTCTGGAGAGAATGTATTGAGTATACGGAATAATATTTATCCCGCTGATGTTCTAGCAAATGTATTAAACTTCTATCACCTACTAAAAGTAAATCAGATTCCAAACGGCAGGAACTTGATACTAGACCTGGTATTTTCCAATCCTTCTGAATTGTGCATAAACCGTGCTAGTGATAACTTGTGTAGCCCTAGTGTTCATCACATCCCGTACACGTTAAATGTTTCATGTTCGTCGTTGAAATTTACTAGTGAAAATATGAAATTATTTTAGATCAGCGAATTAAAACGAGATCAATGAGTTTTTAACATGTGTGATTCTAATTATTGGTTAATTAAACTCTTGGTCTAATGTAACCTCTAATTAATATAAAAATGTTTTACCACGGGTTATGTGAGAATTTAATTTATCGTCTGTTTAATCCAATAATAAAATTTTGAAATCATCAAATTACCCAAAGTGGTTCATTGTTAAGTTGATAAGATTACTTCAAATGAAAAAAATCACATATGCAAAAATATAAAAAAAGTGTTTTATTCTCCGATTATTAGATGTCTAGAAGCAAGCAACAATAATGTGCTGATATGAATAACTTACTATATAATAAATATATCTCTCAATTTGAAAGTAAAATTAGTAATGACCCAAAACATTTTTGGAATCACGTAAATATATGCCGCAAAATAAATGGACCTGAGGAATGAGATAGGTTATCCTATAGGTTTGCATCATATTTTGCTGCTGCATACAAGAATCCCTGTCAGGATGTTTCTTATTTTGAAGGAGATAAAATTATTGATCTTACAAATCTCAATGTTACTCTTACAGAAGTATTTAAATGTTTATCGTCTCTCTCCGAGTCTTGTGACACTAGTCTAGATGGCATTTGTGCATATTTTTTTAAAGATATGCGTGTATATATTAATCAAGCCAATGCATACTATGTTCTGTTATTTATTACCTTTTTTGTACCCATTTACAAAAATGGATGTAGAATCAACATAGAGAACTATAGGGGTGTAGCTATACAAACAGTTATATTTGTTAATTTCTGAGCAAATTATGAGGTCTTCTGGGCAAAGAATTGTAAATCAGCAACATGATTTCCTTAAAAGCAAATCGATTGTCACATGGCGTGCAGGTATACACTGACTTCTATAAAGGGTTCTACAGAGTACATCACAGTGTATTATTGGTTAAGTTTAATTTGATGGAATTTAGTGATAATAAGGTTGATTGGCTTAAAATCTTTTAAAGTAACCAAACGCAGCATGTACGTATTGCTAAATGCATTTTAAAATGCATACATATGTCTTCTGATGTGCCACAGGACTCTCATTGTGGGCCAATTTTATCCATTCTTTTCATAAATGATATTAGATCACATCTTAAAAAGAGTAATTTTCTCCTGTATGCTGATGATCTAAAGATGAAGGTTCAGTTCTAGATCTAATCAAATATGTCTCCAGGATTATTTAAATGGTTTAACCCTTTGGTGTGAACAAATAGTCTAGAACTTAATTTGAGTAACTGCTTTTACATCTGTTTTTGTCGTAAATCTAGTAGTAGCTTTGAATACCTTATTAATAACCACTAATTAGTGCAAGTATCTGAAATTAAAGATTAATTAATTAGTACGATTATGCTTACGGTACTTTCAGCCACAGTGGTATGCTACGCGTATTAGAGTTTAGATCATTAGCAGAAGGAATAATGTTTCTAGATATGTCGTTCTTATACAAGTTGGTAAATGAGTTAGTTAATTGTAGCCAACTATTAGTTCAATTAAATTTTTACATTCCGCGCTGCACTCAAGCTAGACATAAGCCTTTATTTCGGTTAGATTTTCATCCGACCCGACATGGGATGTTAATCCGATGGGACATATTATGCACTACTCTAACGAAATTAGTACCAACGCCATTTTTGTACTGTTTGCACCAACATTAGAATATTTCAAAAGAAGATTACGAGGTGTGGATCTATCTAATGTCATAATGTTGATTGATAATTTACGGGGAGATATAAAATGTACATTTCGTTTACGATGTAAACATTATCAATAGCTGTACAAGAATCTATCTAATGTCATTCATTCAATTTTTGTTACATGCATGTTTGTTTTATACATTATTTATTTATTTATATATCCTACATTTAGTTTCTTACATTCAGGCTAGGATATTTTTCATTAAGTTATTCATTGCTTTTGTTTGTGGTTACAATTTTCATGTATTTATTTATATTGCGTATTTCTTCTATGTCTTGTAGTTAAATTCAAATTATTATGTAAATCAGATTCTGCAGATAAATAATTAAATTCTTAGAAAATTCATTGCCGGGTTCACACAGGGAAATAAAGATATGTAACTATCATTGATTATTTAATTATTATTAAGAGTAACGGGAATTTTATTCTCACTTAAATTACTATCAGAAAATGTGTAAAATATTCGATATTTTAGAAGAATTAAATAATTTCATACATACAATGTACAAGGTACATCTTATTTGCTCTGGTATTATTAAATAAATCTAATTGTAACACAAACAACTAAAGTTACATTTTACTTTTATAAAATACACCTATAATGTCTGTAATACGTTACATCTTCCATTTACAGAAATTGGGGAATATTTATTGAAATCGAAACTATTTTATTATTCTATCCTTCCAACAAATTTTCCTCCATTTACACGTCTCGAAGCTTCAAATATACCTCATCATGCCACAATTCCGGTGGCATTTCCACATCACCGGCAAGTGCGCCATAACTAAATTTCGCTAACCGTCTCTCACTTCCAGCGAAAAATAGTATTACGAGGACTCGCTACCTCACGTTTTGCACGTGTATTTCGGTTTTTACGTCGAAATGAAATTTCTAGTGTAAAAAAACGCGTTTTGTTCGTTGCAACGTTCCACTAAATGTATCATAGCTATTTTAATAAAGCTTCATGAAAATAGTATTGTTTCGTTGGAAAACATATAAATCTATTAAGTTCCACTGCAGTTTTCCGTAGTTGAACATTTAAAAAGGCACTAAAGAAGCCATAACAAAATATAAGCGTACGTTTAATAAGCAATAAATATTAAACATATATAACACTACTACTGAAATTGGTTAATACCTGACACTTATTATTGTAGAGGTAACTTTTTAATATCAGAATTAAACATTTGTCATAATTGAATAATAAATTATATTAAAATCCTTTAGTTCTTTGTAGAAAAATTAACTAATAATTTAAAATTACAAAAACATTTCGTGAATCTACAACAATGAGTATTACTAAGACCACAAAACAAATTACTTGTTGAAACAACTACTTCTCTGGCTAATACCTCGACAGATATTGAATGATACAAAAGTAATTTGCGTATTACAAATAGTACAATTATCAAAGCAACACTAATGAAAATATAAATAAACTAATAAATGATAAAGTGAACTTTAGACTATTTTAAAGTGAAAATAACGTGAAAAGTTATGAACAAAAATTGAATTTAGACCGATTTCATTAAATTATATTAGTAAAAACAATTAAGTAGTCTAGCATTCAAGTTTGTAATCATTTGCAGACACGTGTTTCTATCTTGCGATCTCTTCAGTGCAGCTTTATTATAAAATTTATTTTAAACACAAGTAAATTAATAAAATAAAATAATACTGTGGAATGTACGGCAACCGACACAAAAATGAATTTTGGTGGTCAAATTTTCAATTAAATCTAATCAATTAATGTTTCTCATATACTCGTGGGGACATTTTACTTAGAACGATGTACGTAAATTTGAAATAGCTTCACTGACAAGCTATTATGCACGTGTTAAGAATGCGATGACGCACCAACTTTTGTGGCGTATATAAAAAACGATAAAAGTACAAAGTAGATTACATTGTGCTGATATTGATTTTAGTCAAGTGGTGGCAGGTTCGAGTTATACGTACGTTTCAATTCCTTGCTGCCCTTTAGAAGAAGAAGTAGTTGTTTCAACTAATTGCTGTGATATTTTACCTAATTATAAGACAACGGTAGAGTAATACTTTGAGAAATTCATTTTTCTCATTAATATTTTAATTTTATGTTATATTTGCTTATATATTTTTTGCGCTTCTTTACAATTTAAAACTTTTAAAAGTGTGTGTTCTTTGCGAAAAAGCGAGATTAAAAAACTCAATGTGTTCTTATTCGGAAATCTAATTGTATATATTAATTGACTTTTGTTTTGTTTATAATAGATTAAGTATTGCTTTTACTCCTAAAATTGTGTTACCCATAGTAATCATTAATGATACATTTATTAATTCAGTATTGTATTGAACTATTTTAATCTAAAATAATTAATGATCGTTATCTACAATTAATCAATTACATTTATCTTATAAATATAAATCATCATTTAATAACGTAATTATTATTATTTACTTTCAAGAACCTTTGAAGTTAGTTTGTTCTAAAATGAGAATACCATTGTCCTCAAGCATCGCCCACCTATCTCAACTCAGATTCCGATAAAGCATTTATGTGGGTGTCCTGCAATAGCATCAGATATCTCCAGAGGGCCACTGCAATAATTTACTGATATGACATTAGCTAGACGGAAGTTGAACACTCCCTATGGGAATTCATTGCGGTGCGACTAAATCCGGCAAGTAATTAGGAAGACGACTTTCCTGGGTTATGGAAACACGCACAATTCCCCAATAAATAATCTCACCGGAAAAATGTGTTTTGCATTTGGATGACGCAATAAATTAGTCTGTTTTTATTACGTCCTGTAGATAGATTTTTTTATTCAGCGTAGTTTTGTTAATTTGTTTTGCGTCATCGCAATAAGTATAAGTACGTTAATAAAATTGATGTATTTTAATATCGGTTGCTACATACATTCTGGCTTTAAGAGTGCCATTAACTATTCTAGATTACGCTTTTCAATTTGCCTTATAGTTGGAATAAAATGAAATTAATAGAATATATATATTATATCCTACTAATTATGGCTTTACAGAAGAATATACAAACAACCTTTAGTGTTACAAATCTTGAGAAATAGCCCATTTATTGTAAGTTTTTTCTTCGAAACAAAACTATCGTAAAAATATTTCTTTTATTATTATATTAACTGCAGCTACTCAAAATGTCTTGAATAATATACAAATTTACTTATAAAAGAAAAAGGATTACAATGTTTATATATTTGCGAGACCTGTTGGTCTGATTTATTATGTAAATAAATTAAAAATAGTTTTCTACAGAGCAGAATAAAGCACTTACCATTCTCGCAATATTTTTCACATTTGCGCGTCATAAAAATTATAAGACGTCTGCATTATTTACCTCATTACATCTTTTATCGTTAAGTCTAAATTTGTCGGATATGTCCCTTTAAAAAAACCTAAATATATCACCCTACTAATAATATTACATTTCACAATAAACAGGCAATTAACCGGAATCATTTAGCCAGATCAACCTCTTTTCAAATTACATTAAAGTCATTCAGTTCGTTGTAGAAAATTAACAAATAATTTTAAAATACGATAACATTTCGTAAATCTACATATTTGTTTTAGTAAATGTTTTTATTTGTAATTAAAACCAATTGTATAGTAGAGCTGTACTGATGAGATCTAGAGATCGAAACACGTGTCTGCAGATGATTGTAAATTTGATTGCTAGATTATTTAATTACTTTTGCTAGTTTATTATAATTTAATCAGCGTACATTCATTTCTTGTTAATAATTTATCTCTCCATATTCACGCACAAACCATTCAACGTATATTTAATTGTTATTTTTTAGTTTATTTGACAGAAATAAATACATTCAAACTAGTGTTGCTTTGCTAACTGTGCTATTTCTAAAACTGACACTACTTTCGTATAATTTATTATCTCTCGAAGTACTATATTTTAAGAAAACATTTCGAAATCTTCAACAATGACTCTTACTAAGACTTCTAAACAAATCACTTATTAAAACAACTACTTCTATGGCTAATACCTCGACAGATATTGAATTAAATAAAGTAATTTGCGTGTTACAAATAGCACAGCAAATCTATGCTAATAATATACAATGTTTCTAACATCTGTTATTGAAAGGTAACTATATCATCCGACTATTAATTAATAATTTTCCGTCCTACAATCATAAGCAATATCAAAACTAATTTAATAATATTTAGTATATTTTACATTCGAATGTAACCTACACAAAGATATTTGATGAGCAGTTACTCTTTATTCATATAAATAACACTGTTGTATCCTTTCTTCACACTTTATTTGCTATTCTTACATATATATTTCGAGCGCTAGGCATAAAAACTAAAAAAACGATTATTATTATCAATCATAAATTTCTATAGATAATTTAAAAAAATCTCTATAAACTAACTATCAGTAACGCATTTAGGACATCTGGGACACTCATTGTTCCTCATTACGTTTATTATCTTTGTCAAAATTATGGAGTTATATTCTCCTAGACCTAGATTCCACCACTTTCAAACTCGTTTAATTAATGTAATTTTTTGAGGTAATAATGCCATTAAATTAACAATTTATTTTTTGTTAATCATACGATCAAATCAAATATAATTAACCGACTTTATTAAATATTACCCTTTGTTTATAATATAAGTTTATTACTATTATTAATTAATTATTTATTCTATAGGATTAATTTTACATAAATTATTGAAATTATATTAATTCTGGTTCCGGAATATTCTTAACGGAGTATTTCTTAACCTTGTAGTGTACTATTGATATTAAAAATAATAATTATCGCCAACTTATTATGTGGCGTGCAGCTGTTGTTACATTGAATGAATTTCAAACTATTTCATATATACTACGAAAATCCACAAAGCTGTAAGGTCCACTAGATTATTAGCAGCCATAATATAGCTAGAAACGTTATAATAATTTAGCTGAGACTTTATAAGTTGATTTTTGTCATATGCAGAACGAAAAGAAGACATGAACTTCTGTATTATAGAAAAAAACAAAACAACCTGTTTGGATTATTATTCCACGTAACTGTATATTAAATTCCAAAATAAAATTGCAAGTCGCGAACATTCGTTTCTTCATGTTCATTTAAAAATCTCCTATTATATAAAATTTGCTCGTATTAAAATAAAATCGATATTATCCTAATTAGTGGAAGATATATATATAAATTGAACAATATATTACGGACATTCACTTATAATAGGGGAATATCATGGGAGGTTATAATAATAATAATAAAATTTATTGCCCACGAGTCACCAATTACAAGACAATATAACTATATATTAGAACTATGGAATATACTTAAAATGTAATATTATTCATCTTTAGAATGTACAATAATGAATTAACAGTATACTCAAAATACACAAGAAAGAATAATAATGATTATTTAAATATGTCTGAATAAACGTTGTCAGCATTTCTACACATATGGAAAATTGGAGATTTGTACAACGTATTTGACTTAGATAAAGGAACATGGAAGGTATTGCATTGATGAGATGAAATTCTAGGTACACTAAAATTAACTTCTGATAGGAGATTGGGACAATTAACCTTGCCATGTACAAGATTTTTTAAGTTTTGCACTATTTTGGTTCCTACGAATGGCTAAAGATTTAAGATCAAACCGACTGAGTAGAAATGTATAATCCATAATTTGTTCAGGATAAATAGCATCAATTTTATAAGATACAAAATTTAAAAATCGTCTTTGTACACGTTCAATAATTAAAGATAGGTAGTGTGGATACCAAACTGAAGACGGATATTCTAACTTACCTCCTAACTAGTGCAAAAGATAAGGACTTGATCAACGTTACATTATCAAAATATTTACATATACGCATAATAAATTCTAGAGTTTTTGAAACAGATTTACCTAGATTATACATATTGCGAAAAAGTAGTATGTGCCACATACTATGTGGATCGAATTTTACGCTAAGACCCTAAACTTCAGTGACGTATCACACGGCCATAGCTAGCTGAGGTGCATTTATCACCATTTAATTTTATCATATTTTTACAGCACCATGTAGAAATTAAATCAAGATTGTTTAGGAGTAAAATCGAAACTCCTTTACCATTAATATTAGCGAATATTTAAGTCATCTGCGTATGTTAATATATGACACCAGGCGGAGATAAGAAGGCGATTAATAAACATCACAAACAAAAGAGGTCAAATTTTCGAACCTTACGGTACACCCGATGTAGATACAAATTCAAATGATTTAAATATACATAATTAACCCGGCTTTCAAGATAAGAATTCAAAAATCTAATAGTACGAGTTCCAAATCCAAAGTCAGATACTTTTTAAGCAAAATGTGATGATCTATGCTGTCAAATGCTCGGGAAAATCTGTATAGATCACATCCCCCTGACCTCTGTTCTCAGTAGCATCAAGAATGCATTGTGCCACATTTGTTATAGTAGACCGACCCGGCAGAAATCCATGCTGTTGTGGTGTGATTAATGTTTAACGTAAGAATATAGATCATTATTTACAGTGTGTTCAAAGACCTTCGGAAAGTTTGATAAGATTGTAATTGGTCTATAGTAATTTATCAAAGTGTTGTCCCCTTTCTAATGAACTGGACATATACGTGCACCTTTGGAAATGTACACAATTTAATTGATAGGTTGGATATTATTAGTAAGGGTTCAAGGAAAAATTATTTTTAATCTCGTATTTTAGAGCTTGGAATTTGGTCGTCACCACTAGTACCATTATTTTTAAGTTTATTAACGTCCCTAGTGTCAAATAGAGGAACAAAGGTTGGTCAGTTGTCCTTAAAAGCCTTCCTTTTTAGTTAGCTATTAGGTGTTGGAATTTATTCGTAGCGTTTTTAGAGAAAAATAACAATTTATTTAAAGGAAAAAAAAATACGTTATTGAAAATAGTGCCCATCGCTTGCCACTACTTTTACTCGGGAAACTACCCTCGTTCGGGTAGTAGACTGATATCGCGTCGAAATAACGCTTCGCCGTTGGAGACAATCCATGAATCAATCCAATTTTTACAATTTTAATGAGAAGTGAAATTTTCCCCCGACAAACCATGAGCCATCGATCAGAACAGCTGTTAGTCCGAAGGAGCAATATCTGGAGAATATGGCGGGTGGGTTAGGACTTCCCATTTCAGAGTTTCTATATATTTTTTTACTGGTTTTGCGACGTGTGGTCGATATGCAGTAATTGTCTCGTATTGCTGCCGGCCTTTGTATTGTGCATCAGTCCCGGGAGCCCACGTGTTGAAGTGCATCTTTGGACTAACGGTGAGTTTCACTTTTTCTCATTTGCCTTTTACCTCGTCGTATTTACCACTCAGCGCCGTAGATCATCCCCGTTAGGGCAAATTAAATTTAAAAATATACTGTCCACGAATTTTGCTTTTTGCTCACACAATATTTTTACGGAGCACCAAACAAAATCCTTACATTGATCATTATTTAACGGAACATGTGAGTTGGTTATATAAATAGGTGGAAAATGAACTAAGGTTGTAATTATATACTGTTTGGAATTTACTGCGTGGGGTCTATTATTTATGTGGCACATTTCAAGAAAACATATTTCTACTTAAGCCACATGCCTCAGATTTGCACTTTATATCGCTCTTATGATTTCATTATCCTAATGCGTTACTTTAAAGGATCGCCCCCGTCACTCTAAAGCACCATTAATTGTATCCCAATGGTGAATGGTACCGGTCACCCATCCGACTACTGACCCGAATCAACGTTGCTGCACGCAGTTCGGGGCCGTAACCGATGCGCCACCACCGGCGTGTTACTTTTAAATATTTTAATAGAATTATCTAAATTATCCGGAGTGTAGAAATTTTAATTTATCTATGGAAAAAATTAGTTCTTAGGTGGAATGCTCATCTTTTTCAAAACTACCTGTTTGCACTTGCTAAGCAAAAATATAGTACTTTGAAATATTTCAAGTATTTCGAGAGTAAAATATTTTTAATTTATCTATAGACAAAAATGAATTCTTAATATGGAATGCTTATCTTTTTAAAATTCACCTGTCTGCACTTCATATTATATATATATATATATATATATATATATATATATATATATATATACAAAGAATAATTTTAAAGGATATGAGTTTGATGTGACCCGGATATGTGGCCTGAAGGTGTGTATGTCAATCCTTTTTTATACCAACTTCAAAAAATTCAACAGAGCGACTCTACCGATTAATTGTCTTAAACATCCAATCAGTTAGAAATAAAATAAATCAATTAGATATCTTACTAGCAAATGACGAGAACCCTATAACAATATTCTGTGTAACCGAGCACTGGATCGCTGATAATGAAACAAACATACTCAATTTCAAAAATTATAATCTAACATCTATTTTTACTAGAAAACAGGCATATGGAGGGTCACTTATACTAGTTTCCAATAATATAATATCGGAGCCTGTAATAAATAATTATTCAGTAGAAACTCATATTGAACTTTCCGCTACATTATTGCCCGATATCAATGTAATGGTAATCAATATATATCGACCTCCGAGTGGTAATATCGATACGTTTCTTAACGGAATAAAATTTCTACTGGTTATTGACATCAAGATATTACAAAAAATATTATCGTTGGATACGTCCATTAGTTCACTTCAACACACGTTTTGATAACAGAATAGACAATATTTTTAGTAACTTACACACATTAATAGTTAACCCCTTATACACAGGTTTATCAGATCATGTTGGCCTCGATGTTCAACTGAAGACTTATTCAAAACAGGATGTTCAGGTTATACAAATAACGAGACCTGTTACTGAGTTGGGTAAGTTTCGGTTGTTTCATCTACTGAATGACTCCGATTGGTCATTTATAGATGAAGACTGTGGTTCACCTGATGCCAAATTCGATAAATTTATGGATATTTTGCATTGCGCTATCACCACAGCATTCCCCCAAATACATCATAATGTAAATTCGCGCCATTTGAATAAAATAAATATAAATATTAAAAAAATGAAAGCAACACTACAACTAGTTGACGAAGCATATCAGAAAAATAAAAGTATCCAAAATCGAGAATTACTTAGCAAAACAAAAATCGAATACAAAAACTTAATTATAAATGAAACCCGCAAAATTAATAATGCTAAACTTAACGCATCACGAAATAATCAAAAAGTCATGTGGACGATTATAAATTCATATAGACCTAAACACCAAATAGTTGCACACCTATTGCAAATGACTTTGCTTCACATTTTGAAAGTACTACACCTAATACAAATAATATCAAAGGATCAGTCAGTCAGCGAACGCCCGACGCTGTCTGTGGTCGTTTATCTTGAGCTCCTGGGTCAATTGGATTTTGTACGGGTGCAGACCCAAATCCAGATGCAAAATTCTGCGAGTTGATGTCTCCGAAAGGCCAAGTTCCTGTGTACGACAAAAAATGGACTGCCTCGGGTTCTCGCGCACACTCTCACGGACAGCTGCGATATTTTCGTTCGATCGGGCGTTTCGTCGACGTGTCAGTGTTGGCTGGTTGTTTACTGAACCAGTCGACTCGAATTTGCCCACCAATCGACGGATAGTCGACTCTACAGGCCGATCATCGCGACCGTAAAATGGGCGAAGTGCGCGGAACGTTGCTCGAACTGATGACCCATTTTCGTAAAACAATTTAATAATTTGCACGTGCTGCTCGACACTCAAACTTGCCATGATGATTTGGGGTTATATACTGAACAAATGACAGCAACTTTGACAGCTCTACCTCGAACAGCATGGCCGCACCCTTCCGGCAAACTTCGCGCGTCCCTATTGGCGGACCCTTTATATTGGCGAAGATAATGTGGTATTGTTTGTGGACGATACAACGCTAGTAAATCGAGGAAGGTCGCAACAGGAACTACAGAGCGAAAACTCAAATACTCGGGAATATGCATTAAATTGGTTCTCTGCAAATAAATTGATTTTAAATAAAAATAAACAGTAAATATTCAATTCTCCTTAAAAACAATCCCAGAAGATTTCATGACTGAAGTAAAATTCTTAGGCTTCCATCTTGATAGCAAATTAACCTGGAAAACGCATACATCGAAAATAACAACAACTATTAATAAAAATATATTTTTGCTACGTCGGCTTGCACCTGTAGTAAGCTATGATACTCTAAGAGCATGTTACATTTCCTTAATCGAATCATACATACGCTATGGAATTATTGTATGGGGTCACTCGTCAGGTGCAAATGTAGTATTCTCAGCTCAGCGAAAAGCGGTAAGAATTCTTTGTCAACTGGAATATACACAGGATTGTAAAGAATATTATAGAATATAAAATTTGTTTACAAATTAAATATTGAAATATCTAGTGCAGTGTTAATGATAATAATTAATATTGAGAGTAATAAATCTCTATGAGCATTTCTGCACTAATGTTTTACATAATAATGTAAAAACTCCAGCTAACAGTTAAAACAACTACTCCCCGTACTAAAGCACCGTCAGGCATTGAATGATATAACTGTTAGCTGTCGTTACATGTCTAAAATTATATTTAGCACTATGTAACAATTTTGTGGTGTTATCGTTTCTTATCCGCGTCTCGAAAAGTGTTATGTAAGACAATCTGCAGACACGTGTTTCGCTGTATCACAGCTCTTCAGTGCAGCTATGTCGTAATTTAAACGCGCCTCGAAAATCGAAGATCGGCAATGTTTCAATTCTAAATGGAATTAATTCATTCTCGTGGCGGCCTTCCAACAGGAAGGACGCACGTAATTACGACATAGCTGCACTGAAGAGCTGTGATACAGCGAAACACGTGTCTGCAGATTGTCTTACATAACACTTTTCGAGACGCGGTTAAGTAACGATAACACCACAAAATTGTTACATAGTGCTAAATATAATTTTAGACATGTAACGACAGCTAACAGTTATATCATTCAATGCCTGACGGTGCTTTAGTACGGGGAGTAGTTGTTTTAACTGTTAGCTGGAGTTTTTACATTATTATGTAAAATATTAGTGCAGAAATGCTCATAGAGATTTATTACTCTCAATATTAATTATTAAATTTGTTTACATTACCGTCGTTATATATATTGGAATGTCTCACACATATGCATGAAAATATTGATAATTATACCACTAACCACGAGATAAATAATATTAAAACAAGAAATGCAAATGCAATTCGTCCTATATACAATAGATTGAAACGCACACAAAATAGCACCCGATTTAACGCAGTAAGTTTGTATAACACCCTCCCATCCAAATATAAAAATCTAACACCCGCTAATTTTAAGACTGAAATTAAAACGCTACTATTGGATAGTGCCTTCTATTCATTAGATGAATATCTTAGTAAATTTAAATAACATTATGTATTATATGTAAATAATTATAAGGGGAACATGTATGTTTATGTATTTATTTTGACGAATGTACCTGTGGACATTAATAAAGATTATTATTATTATTATGTAATAATGCCCAACCCATTAAATCTACATAAGTTATTAGTGAACTATAAATTGAAAGTAAACGATCTAGAGAAGTGCGGTATATATGAGATTAAGTGTGGTAATTGTGATTCTGTGTATATAGGGCAAACTGGTAGAAATTTTAAAACAAGAATCAAGGAACATTAATCATCCGTATTAAATAATAAAATTTCTACTGGACTGGCACAACATTGCATTGAGTGCAATCATTTTTTCAATGACGCAGATTTTAGAATTTTTTATTCGGGTAATAAGGGACGTGATTTAAATCTGCGGGAGGGTCTAGAGACCAATAAAGCAATAAAATGCAGAAAAAACACACTAAATAACATCGAAGAAATCTGGAACTCGCACATTGCACCAGCCCTTATTATCTAGAATAAAAATGTCACGATTTTGTATATAAATTTGTAAACGTTCTGAATATTGTACATATCTCCTTGAGAATGACCAATGGTCGAAACTAGTCGGAGAAATATAAAAATAGTGAAACATAACCAAGTGCTTAACTAATCCTTTTTATTAACATAAAAATTTTTCACCACGGGTTAAGTGAGAAGTTAATTAATAATAAAATGTATTAAAATCCTTTAGTTCGTTGTAGAAAATTAAATAATAAATTTAAAAATACGAAAACATTTCGTGAATCTACAACAGTGAGTCTTACTAAGACTACAAAACAAATTAATTTGAAACAACTACTTCTCTGGCTAGTACCTCGTCAGACGTTGAATAAAACAAAGTTAATTTGCGTGTTACGAATAGTACAACTATCAAAGCAACACTAATTTGAATGAAATTATTTCTGTTGAATAGACTATTAGTAATGGTTTTTAATGGTATTGAAAACAACATATTTGCAACTTTTAGTCGATCGCCACCTGAAGAAAACCAATGCGACTTGGTAGAAACATTATAAATCGGTTTTTTTCAGAACCATTAAACTTGCAAATTCGAAGAATTGGTTTATTGTTTAGAATTAAGCCTAACTCTTACAACGAAAGTTTAATGGTTCTGAAATGAAACGATTTGCAACGTTTCTTCAGGCGGAGTTTTGGACAGGTGCTGCCTCGAGGGGGGCTAGTTCGTTATTTAGATTGAATTTATATGTTGGTCGGAGGGACCGAGATAAGAGAGTTTTTGCCACAGTACGGAGTTGGACGGGGTGATAAGTATATCGAGGAAAGGAAATCGGTTGTTCTGTTCTAGTTCCGTTGTGAATTTAATTTTGGGATGAATATTGTTGAACGGCACAAATACTACGTTAACTTAGAATGGTTAATGATTTATCCGACTAAGACCTGGCCTCAATAAATATTTTAGGCATTTATAGCTAGCAACTACATTTAATAATAATATTTTACGAAAGTTACTATATTCAGATTCGTACAAAATAGCATTTTTAATATAGTAGCTAATTTGATAAATAATCCCTCAAATACTTTTTCCTGATAACTGAATGTAATTATATTTATTAGGTCTAAGTGAATTTAGAATTATCAAATCAACGGTATATTAACATAACTGTTTATAATTGTTTGTTCGTGATATATTTTTCTGAAATGGATTATCGATACTCATGAATATATATACATAAAATAGCTTTTGTATTTTCTCTAACATTGTGTTTGTAACAAATTTCAAAAATTCTTCATCCTGGAATAAGTTAGTAAAACTAATTATTCACTTACTTAAGAGTTTACTTGCTTTGCTAAGTTATAATAAATACGTTCTCTATATATGTTACATATAAATTAAATATACTCTGATAGTTATTAAGAGGAGACGAGTAATAAGGTATTGAAAATAATTTCCTTTTTATGTCCTTTTTTTGTCGAAAAATAATTTATACATATAACTATACGGATAGGAAAAAAAAATCTTAAAATAAATTTAGATATCTGCTCATAAATTATCTCAAGCTAAAATAAGCCGACATGAATATTTAATGCAATATTTTATATACCTTAAATCATCTTTTATAAAAAATAAATTTATAAATTGCTTTAGCGTTGACTGCATTATTTTACAGTGGTAGGATGAGAACATAAAGTACATGATGAATTAGAAAAGTGGATGTGAGAAGAATCCTGCGACAATAAAAGGATCATAAAAATAGCAGATTGGACCATTTATTTACTGTGTACCCTCAACCCAGCGTATTTTAGACATCAAAGTAGTTTAAACCATAAGTTCAATAGCACCTTTTAGCATTTGACGGATTTTATAATATGAAAATTTTAAAAATATTAACTCCCCTTTACTTATGTTTATTTTAATAAATGCATTATACGTAACACAAAGTTAACTCTTTGTTAAATAACCTATTTTACAATTATCAAAATATACAGTAAACTACACCAATGGATTCTTATCTATAAATTAAAAATGACATCGATTAAAATATGACAATCCAGTAGACTGACATGAATAATCCGTAACTGGTAAAATATACAGTGTATCCAACCTATCGATTATTGTATAAATAAGTAAATCAAGTCGCTGAAAACTATCCAAACTTGTGCTCATTATAAATGTAGGACGCTTGTTGATGGGAATACGCCTTCATTGCTTTTACACAACCTACAATTGATTATGAACATTATGTACTGTATTATTTTAACCTTTACTGTCGTATTTTAGTATTTAACCTTCAATCATATAATCTTTAATTCGGCTTTTTGGTATTCTACAGTGCGTGTAGCAGCACTAGATGAATAATTATAAGTTTAGCCTTATAATCTGAAGCATAAATTGATTTTAATGTAACATTTTATATTCAATTACGTTAAATTGAAATCAGTTCATATATCTTAAATGACTATTAATAATACGACCAGCTCCATGTTCTCTGAAAATAATCAACAAAATGACAGAAACCCCTAGGTAATTGCGTGCGTACCCAAAAACCACTTCAATTATACCGATCAGATCGAGTCCACTATTTGCAGTAGTAATTATTAAAATGGTATACATTTATATCGATTCAGGTCTCCGTCCCTTTGTTCTAGCTTTCCGAGAATTTTTTCCACTTATACAGTTTCCGCCCCCACACTCATAAGTAAATATGCAAATTAAACGTCTAATACAAGAAAATAAATCGAAAATATTAATGCCGTGTAGGTACGTGACCCAGAATAAATCTAGAGAAGTAGTATCTTTTATAAACCTTCAATGCGTTTGAATAATTTCACCGACGGATGTTCCGGTTACGAAATGTGGAAATGCAATTTCCACTATCCGGTATTAAAAATAATTTCCTCGCTCTGGGTTGGATGTGTGTGTTTAGTATTCTGTTTGGACCGTACAAAATTAACCCGGGAGACTGGAACTGTTACTAAAGTCTTCATTAGCATGTAATAACCAAAGTGTGTGTGTGGAAGTGTTATTGTTTCTAATCAAGCCACATCCTAACCTAATTACTGTTTCAGAACATTTAGATAATTTAATAATTTTTTTCACTAGAAACATTTTATTTTCTTCGATTTATTATATGCTCTGATACAGTATTTTAAATTGAGTTAAATCATTTGTTACGAAACAATAATGCTTTAAGATTATAAAAGCTATGCAATTAGTTAAATATAGTGAAATAAAACAACACAGTTGAGAGGGTTTCACATTTATTGTTGAACACTGCAACAAGTTTCGCCACACAGACAGAATAATAAATATATGGTAAATACATAAATAATTTTATAAACTAAATTTAGAATATATTAATAATGAATATATGAAATATCCATTTTACTAATTTAACTTGCTTAATTGCAAAAATACACAAATATTTACACTATATTCAATAAAGTTATATCACTTTAACAGTTTTGTAGGTCAGTCAGGCAAGAAAGTAGCCTAGTTGGACTTAATCATATTAATAATTGTGATATTTTATTTAAAAAAATTAAGATATTTTATTATTTTATTTAATAGAATAAAAGGGCATCAATTTTGAAGTCAAGATTAAAAAGGTTTTCTGTTTAGAGATTATCATTCAAAAATTTGTTATACAGAGAAGGTAATATGAGTGAAGATGACAACTATAATTAGATTTTCTACGCTGAGAAATTAATAGATATTAGAGTGGATCAAAAGTGATTCTTGAAATATTCTTCATTTGGATATTACACGAAAAAAGGATAACTAGTAATTTTTTCATTTTAGTTCCAAGTTTCGTTCTACTATTTCTAGTTTCTTAACATACTCGTAAGTATTCAAAATAAGAGCTTAGAAAACTAAATCAAAGAAAGATGTGGTTTTTATAAGGATTTCACTTTTATATTTAGAACACTTTTGGACAGTGATACTTTTAGCCATATTTCCATACTAACAATAATTAACATAATTTTGGGATAAGATATGTGATTCTTTTCTTTGACGATTTAAATATAATAATAATAATGGTAAAATAATAATCGATAATTTAAAATAAACTGCTTATTACCAAAGGTGGTACTTTTAGTAAGATTAGATATTCAATTATTTGTTCTAGTCAATCAATAGCTACAAATTGGTTTAAAACTATTCTGATATTTAAAGGGGGATATTTTTACTTTCAATATTATATATAGTTGATGCTTGAAGCCATTACTTTGTGATACATTTTGAAAATTATGACGATAAATAAAATTCATTTTGTTATTATCACACACGGTTTTTATTTGATTTACAATTGTAGTTTGAAAATGACCATGTAATGGTTGAAACTGGTCACTAATAATAAAAGCCGTGTGTGATAACAAGAAAGTGAATTTCATTTATCGTCATAATATTATACATAATTTTAGTATAGGATGATATATAGTCACAAAGAGCATAACAAGTGTTAAAATATTTCTGAAAATATCATTGCGCAGATAGAAATAATTTGAGCAATTTTCAGAAAGCAACAAAAGAAATTTGAAAAAGTCGATAAAAATTGATATTTTATACTAAAGAAACTTTATTATTTATTAAAGTCTTATTATGGAAAATCGTTAATGGCATATAAATAATTACATACATTCACTCTAATTTCACAAACTGGGTTATAGATTCCTAATTATTAAGAATTATCTGGCGTTGATTCCTTTTTTTTAGTTAAGAATGAATTACGTAGCTACCTTTCAGCATTAAACTATATATAGAAGTTTTAGATGCAATTGAACAAAACACCTGTTGCAACTTGAAAATGAGAATAGTAAAATATTAATAATTTAAAAATACGAAAACATTTCATGAATATACAACAATGAATCTTGTAACGTGTAAAATTATTAGTAAAATATTAGTAACATCAAAAAAGGTTTCCTCATTTGACTTTAATGTTTAGATTAGCCTAGCAAATTTAATAGTCTCCATAGTTTCTTTTAGAAAATAACGTTGTAGCTATTATTTGATTTTATTCATCTGAATTGGTTGTAATATAAATATAGGGAAAAAAGATTATAAAAAATATCAGTTAAATTAAATAAGTTGTTCTCAATAAATGCTTAAACATCGTCGTATACATCATACAATTGCTAATATTTATCTAGCTTCTCTGAACGTAGATAGATAATTAATACACCAAAATAACTGACAATCATGAGATTTAACCAATTTATTCATTAATCTGTTAATCTATTTGACAATTTAAAAATACAGCATGGCATTCAGATAGCTTAAACAAGGTTTATGAAATAATGAAAACATCTGAATATAGGTTTATCACTTGGCTTAATAAATACTCTAAAAAACACAGAATTTTGTAAAACGACAGTAAGTTATTTATTATATTAACGTTAATATCATAATCCATACAAATAATCCATTATTTGTCTTTTTGTCATATTTTGTGAAGAAATTTAAAAACTTTTTATTTGTAAATTAGAATCATTACCGTATCCAATTTGAATATAATTTAAAAAGTACAGCAATTAGTGAGGTTTTCCAATTATAAAAGCACGTTACCAGGCAATATATTGGGGTTGCAATTTTGAGCAGATAATAATTACTAGGTAATTATGATTTCATTCCTGCACACTCATTAATAATATATGCCCTGATTGGTTAAAAATTAATCGACATTACGGGGTAATGGGTGGGTAGGTCACCTCTATCCTATCCTTCAATCAGTAAAATATAAGCGATGGTTTTAATTAAAAGTTGTAAAACGTAAATAAACATAACATTATTGCAAAATTTAACATATTTATTCGAACAAATTTTTCAAATTTTTTTGATGATGTATTACTGATTGGAGAGTAGTATAGATGCCTCTCACCCACCATAATATACATATAAACTTTAGTTCCTCTCGGTGTATCCAATGAAATGACTTACAAAATTTTTGAATAAGAAAAACATTAAAAAGGTAATATTTGTGCATGAGTAAATTAGTAAAAATTTGATGCATGATGGGTGGGCAGACTCTAAATCTAAATTAGGTATCACTGATTTGATTTCCAAAAATGTCTCTACCTCAATTATTCTATCATTGTTTAGCATCCTAAAAATCAATGTATCATTATAAGTTGAAATACATATGTAGAGTGAGCGTTTGTCCTTTATACTACCATACAATTTGTATGACAAAAAGATGAGTTTGTAAGTAATATTGTTTGTAAGAACGTAATCAAATGTCAAAATAGTAATTAAATAATTAATAACGAAAACTTCTTAAAATCATGATTCCATTCAGAAAATCGTATGTATATGATAACTGATTGGAAGGTGATTAAGAGGACACCCACTCACGAATTTCTTCAGGAAAAAATACAAGAGTAGTTTTTACCGAGCATAGGGTGGATTAGAAATCATCCCCCTTTTAAAACGAAGGAAGATTTATCTTTAAATTCAAATTAAATTTAAATTTGTTCAATACATCATTTGTGACAGAATTCTTGTTTTAAGAAATCTAAAAGGTTAATAGTGATGAAATTCCTATGTGAGTTGGTGGCCAGTATCCCACCCTCCAACTCTCAAAATATAGGCCAGTTTTCTTGAAGTGTATTTTTACATTTTTAAAAGTGATCTGACGTAATTTTCTTTATTTGTTACAAGTATGAAAAATATAAAAAAAATAAAAATATATTGAGTATATACGTATTAAACATTTATTTACATAAAATAAAGATAAAGATTTTGGTTTTTGAAGATAGTTAAACATTTCGTGATACATTTTCAATTTTATAAATAAAGGAAATACTTATTTTTTAATACACTAAAAGGTAAATGACAGATTAAAATATATTTTTTACTTAATTTACTTATTTTCTGTGACTACTTTCAAATTGACAGAAAATACAATATACGTGATATAAAAAAAGTTAAGTGTTTTCTTTATTTAAAAAATATTATGAATTTCATAGAATTTATTTTTGCACCTTTGCACTGTATATCATTGTATTATTTCACTATTAAATTTAATCACTAAATATACATTTAGTGATTAAATAAAATAGTAAAGTAAGAAATATAACTGTGGTTATTTAATTAAATAGTAAACTTCACATAACTCACAAATTCATATAATATATATCATTGTAATATTATATCTTATGTTTTTACATAGTGGTAAAAACAAATGATTGTGAACAATGAACATTTTCGAAATACGCTTAGTTAATTATTACCAGGCTTTAAAAAAATAGAGAAGAAGAAATAATGAAAAAAACTCACGTTGGCATCTTGGCGTCATCTCTTGCAGAACCTACCTTTATAGAAATCCGAAAATTTAAAGTCCAGTTGGAGGGGATGTGGAGAAGCGAAACACATTATCTGTGAAAAGGAATGACCAAAAATATACATTTCAATATCTTACAAACAAACTAATTAAGAGAAATTTAATGACCTTTAATAGATCAAGTTGTGCCTTATATAAATACATTAATTAATTGATAGTTATTTAAGGTATAAGTATAAAAAGTGATGAAAGAGTTCTAACACGTGGTACTTACAAAAAAATTTTCAAAGAATGTTTAAATCGTAAATAACATACAATTATTCGATGTAGTTTTTATTATATAACGTTATTTTTTAGTAATAACTTGAAATCTCAATCAATTCTTATTTGAATCTCTATATTATAATACCTTCAGTCAAGTTCCTTTATTATAGGGATGATATTTATTATTGAATCACAGATAATATATAATTTCCACGTGCACACACGTCTTCTTTAAATAGTTCGCGATAGAAGATAATATAAATTTTCGAGCCCGCACAATAAACGACGACAATTTGCATACTGACGCTAACCGATTGCGTTAGTGTACGCGCTGCAAGATGCAAAAAAAAAGTGTGACGGTGGAGAGCGCTCATTGGCTCACAGGTTTTTGTTTTTTGTTTTTTGTGCAGAAACGTTTATCAATGTGTTAAAAGTGCACGCGATTACAATTGAAAACTACCCGCAATACATTAAAAGGTCGAACTGAAAATATTGTACATATTATAATATCCACAAAAAATTAAGGTATTTATAATATTTTAAGATAGACATTAAATTAATATTTAGTTTTGTATGTTGAAGAAGTGATGAATAATAAAAAAAAAATCGAGTAAAACCCTTGTTGATGTTAAAAACATTGTAGGGTAGGATAGTGGCCACCCAACACTATCGTATGATATTTTTAAACATCAATTAAACAATTTATTAACCATCAAAATGTATCTGTTTTATTTAGGATAATAAAATTACTCCTCCTACCTTAAATAAAAACATATTCAAATAAAATAAATGTATATAACTTACATTCTACTTATTTATTTTAATTACAAACGCTGGTTCTTTTTTTAACAACCACTGGTGTTTCGTTAATGTCATTAATAAACACAAGTAATGTACGCTGAATAAAACACTTACTATATTTTTATGTATTTATAATTTATTATAATATATAAATATATTACAATATACACGACTTAAGTTTCGACTTTTGGCGGTCATTATCAAGTACTTGATAATCAATTCAGCGTTCATTATAAATTACCACGTAGTAGCAGTCGCAACCATCATTAAAAAATTCTTATATATGTAGGGTAGTTGGGTGGCCACTATCCTACCCTCCAATTCTTTTAACATTAACGAAGGATGTACTTAATGATTTGTTCACGGTTAACGTTTAATTCTATATTAAATTTCGTGATACAGTGTTGATAATGCTGGGAAAACCTTTTCTTTCAATTAATTAACTGTAGCGTGTTATAATTAACACCCACTCATTTTACACATTACATAAAAACAATTCGTTGGTTAAAATGTTCAAATTAAAAAAAAAATGAAGGATGAGAAGCGCTGTATGATTAATTTAAATTAAAACCCTTGTTGATATTAAAAACATTCGAGGGTGGAATAGTGGCCATCATAGTCATTTCCGTGCATTTTCTCGAAAACTATGAGGTTTACAGAAAAAGGCTATTCTTAACAATTTTTTATTCTTTGCAATTACTTTTTATATACATTTCATGTAACTAATATAGTTTCTTAACAGTTGGCAAAAATATTAAAATGTTTAATTTTTTTTTTCTCACAAGTTAAGAACTTTATGAAAAATGTATTTTGATAAAACTTGTTCAGTGTTTCATTCGCTTTAGCTTTTGTTTGAAAAGTTATGTAATATTTTTCAAATTAAGCAAAATATCGAGAAAAACCATATGATCCTATTGAGATGAAACTTTAAACTTAAGGTTTTATCATTAAAAACTGGAACTGAAGAGCTTTTAGTGAACATGCATAAACCGAAATTAGGAGGCGATTTTTGTTTTTTTGTCGGTATTTTTCTGAATATGAAAAATATTACAAAATTAATTAAAACAATAATAATAATAAATCGTCTTTATTTCATGAAATATATGTACAAAAGAAAAAAATCAATTGAACAGTAGGCGAAGTTCAGTGAGGTTGTTACCTCTCACTGCTCTTCCACTTAACCTACTTATAATTAAAATAAATCGAAAGAAAGAACATTCTAATGAGTAGAGGAAATTATATTATGAAATGCTATATATTAATCTTATATTAAAATAATTATACAACTCTTCGACTCATGTCTATGGATATGTGTACGTAAATATTTCTTAAAATGTTGAAGCGTGACTGATTTTATTTAGTTATTTATTTATTCAACAGTAATCACCTTTTTACAAAATAATAATAATAAATAATACAGCATTCAACAAAAAATTAAATTAAAACTAATAGATATATATATATATATATATATATATATATATCATAAACAAAATTAAATCTAAAATTAAAGAACATAAACTTCTCAAATTCTCAAATTAAATTAAATTATGTTAAATTAAATTAAGTTAAACTAAAACAGTATATGTATGCTAAGCTAAATTAAATATAAAATGAAAGAAATTAACTAACACAAAATAACGCTACCATAACAAAATAATCTTTTTAATAAAATAAATAAATAAATAATCCAGTACCAGATTAAATAAAATTAAATAAAAATGAATTGCAAGGACTTACAAAAAATGATCGTAATTTAAATAATTGCAGCCACGCTTAATAAAATTTCAAGGATATTGAAGAACGAGCAAATTTAGTAATATGTTGCCAAAACACATCATTCTTAATAGTGGGCGGTTATATCCATAGTTTGTTCTTACTGTTTCTACCTGAAAGGTAGATGTTTGTCTAGTTTTTCCATCTGATATTAAGACTAATAAATAAATTTTTGAAAGAAGTACGGGACAGTTTACAGATCCTGAAATAAGTTTATGAAAATAGCGCAAATCAGAATTTATTCCTCTGTTTTTAACAAGGGGTAAAATTAATGCTAACTTTAAATGAGTTAATTTCCAAAGTGTCCCTATTAACACCCATTTTAATTGCACAGAAGCGAATTTGTTTTGTATTTTTTCTAACATATTATTATATATTTCAAAATGAGGACTCCAAATAGTGGAAGAATATTCTAAAATCGATCTTACTAATGCAAAATAAAGCAGTGAGCGAACTGAAAAGTCTTTACCAATTCTACAAATAAATCCTAATACGTTGCCTGCTTTGTTAAAAATATTGCATATATGTGATCGGAAATTATGTTTATAATCAAGATAAACACCCAGATCCTTAACTTCATCTACTCGATTTAAATTAATATCATCCAAAATATAAGTATATTTATTTATTATTTGACGTCTACTAAATGAAATAACTTGACATTTGTTTAAGATTAAGGATAATTTGTTACAGTAAAGATTAAAAAAGAATTGGACCACAGTGGGTACCTTGAATCGAATGATTCACTTTGTTAAATGCCTTTGAAAAATCGGTGTATACTGAATCGACTTGATATCAATTTTCAAAGGCATTTATAATATAATCAGTATATACTAAAATATTGGATGTTGTAGATCTACTCTCCACAAATCCATGCTGTTCCTCAAGAAGAATTTGTTTAAATTGATTCAATATAAATTTAGACATAATGTTATCTAATAACTTTGGTGTGGCAGACTATGCAATCATTACGCCCAGATTTGTGAATAGGTGTTAAAAAACTCTTTTTCCAAATGGCTGGTACATTACCGCTTTTCTTTTTTTTATTATGTAAATAATAAATGTAATGGTTTAGAAATTGTAAATATGCAATTTTTAATAATAATATTAATAAAATCATCAAGACTGTATTGCTATAAATTAAACTAGGAGCATTAGTTGAATAGTCTTTTGTATAAACTGCAGCAAGGTTTTGTAAATGTATTCAAAATTTCTACTCCAACAACATACTTTTCATCATTGAACAACATGCAATTTGGTTTACTACTATTTTTCATAAAAGAATTGCAAATTTCCAAAATAAGTTCGGGTCAGTATTGATTTTTCTTTCACAACTTAAAATATAGTCTCTATATAATGAATTATTTAATTCTTAATTCTCTGTCTTTTTATTAATGCTTTTAAATTGCTGTTAAACCAAATTTGCTCTTTCTGACATTTACAGTTTTTTTGGTATTAGGTTACTAATTATACAATTTATAGATATTGCATGAGAATGATCCTTTAAATAATGTTGATTTATGAATGGGTGGTGAAATTAGTTCTTGAAACCTCACATTAATATTGTGTAAATCTGTAAACATCTGAGAAGTTAAAGTTAAGTTTTATATTTAAAATGTGTCTATTGACGTAGATCATTTTTAGGTGGTAGTAAACACGTGAAATACACCTAAACCTACGTTTCGTACAGCATCGACAAAAGTTATTGATACACTTTCTAAGGTTATGTTTAGTAGTATCTTTGCAATATCAAGACTCTTTTTAGGACCAAATAAAATAGCAAAAGTTTTATTATGATTTATAAGTAAGGAATGTATATGATATATTTTAATAAATTAGAGAGATCATTATTTATTTTGTAATTTGCTGTATTGACATTTTTATCTTAAAATGCTGAGTTAGTTGGGTATCGTCCGCATATAAAATAAATATTAATTTACAGTATAATAAATCGTGATCTGCAATATTATGGATTTTAATGACTTCGTCTTCCTTAAAATGACCTAAATTCGATATAAAACAATTAAATCAATTATTGACTTAGAATATGCATTAATATGTGTTGGTTTATTTATTTATTTAAATTTTATTAACGGAAAGACCTATTATACAAAAATAGTAAATACAGTTAGATATAACGACAACAAAATAAACGTATCCTAGAACAAGAGTAATTACAAATAAATATTAATTATTTTTTTGAAATTATTTAAATTAATAGTAAATAAATCAAAATTATGGTTCAGTTGTAGCTGGTTAGCCAACCGCATCATTCTTGATACAGCATTAAAATAACTATAGTTAGTCCTATGAAAAGGTAAACGAAATAATATATGATTTCTTGTACGACTTTCCTTAGGTTGATGCCAAAATTTAAACAGAATTAATAGCTGAGCACAGTTTATGTAATTATTTAGGATTTTGTACATTACACATAAATTTTGAAATATGCGGCGATATTCTAATGTTTGCATATTTATTAAAGGTAACAATTCATTATAATTGACTGAGGAGGAAGAAATGCTTAATTTGTAGGCTATTGTACGTAAAAAATTGTTTAGTATTACAAGATTCAATATTTAAGATATTAATTTTAAAATCTCCCAAAAAGATAATATCATCACATTGTGGCAAGACATGGCTGACAGAATTATCTAAAGATTTAACCTATACAGTAGATAAATGAACAGCCATCAATCTGAACTAAAGCATTAACAATTACACAATTTAGCCAAGTTTCAGTAACAGTAATTAGGTCAAAAAAGTTAGTTGTTACATGAGTTGTAAAGTTACTTAAATTACAAATTATGGATCTTATATGTATGTGACTCACTGTCGTGAGTTGCATAAAGTAGTAACAAGAACTTATTATAATATGAATAAAAAGACAATATAATAATACTCGTAATAAAGTACAAAATACAAACATATAATAGATAGGTATTTAATAAAGAGAATGGTTGCGACCGTTACTACGTGGTAATCCATACTTATACTGAATTGAAAAATTCACTATGTTTTAACCACAAATAATGGTAATATTATTTGTGGTTAAAACATAGTGAATTTTTCAATTCAGTGTAGATAGGTGTTTGCTTGCCGCATATGTGAAATAAGAATAATTAAGTGAAATATACACGCATGAATACAATTTAATTATAAAAAGGACATAAACATGGAATTAAATCCTCAGCTATAACCACTCCAGATTTTTTTAGGCGGAATCGAACAGATTTAAGTTAATCCATAGAAATAATTAATTTGGGATTTTTATCCCCCTTTTTTCCAATTCGGTGGTAGTTGGTAATATTATTTTTTTCGTGTACTCATAGTTTATTTTTACATAGGTTATTTAACTTTTCTAAATTTTAATTCGGTGCTTCAGGGAAACACAATACACGGATATTATTATGGCCGTTTGCTCGAGTTGATTTATTTGTTTCTGCAGTAAATTGTTTTCCTTCTTTAACGCAGATATCTTCGAGTAAAATTTTTCGTATTGATTTTGGAATTTCTTGCCGACCTCAGCGATAATTTTTTAGAAAATACAGGTGAAAATATTGCTATTATACGTCATATTAACGAATTTATAGCGAACTGCAACTAAGGGCATATAATTTTCAACTGATCTAAAAAACTAAACCATTGGGGTAGTGTAAATCCGCAAGGTATTCAAGAAAACCCTATGCATTCAGAAAAAAATGCACTGTTTAATGTGCACTGTAGGCTAAAGGAATCATTGGTCCATACTTTTTTGAGGACAGGTCAGAGCCAGCGGTTTACGCTAGCGTGAGATGCAGAACAACTTTTTGTTCCATGACAGCAAAGATTTTAACGTAAATGACATGTGGTTTTAAAAAGATGGAGCCACAGCACGTAAAACATAGAATGTACAGTCATAGACATATTAAAACATAAAGGGAGTGTGGTTAATATTTTAGTTTTCATTAACGATTTATGTCAGATGATGTCTGCTGACAATAATAATTATTATAATTATAATAGATAATAATTTGATAATTTCATAGATGATACAGAAGTCTTAGTATAATACTAAGCCTAATTTATACTAAAAACGAACCTTTCAATAAAGTCATTGATGATTATACACTCGTCTAGCCATACATTAAATTATAATGCGATACTCTTAAAAGACTGAAATATTCACTTTTTGACTTATTTTTTTTACAAGTGCGCAATTTTGTTCACCTATTGTAACATAATAATAGAAATCAACACTATGATATTCGAAGTAGGATTAAGATACTAATAAAATGATTATATTCACTAAATACACTAAAAATTAACTGAAATAGTAATTACTCCATGGATGTTATTACTTCTCTGACAAATTAAAAAAAAATCTAATATGGTGGCGAGTTAAGTGCAAGTTAAGTTAGTTTATTGTGTAATGTAAATTATAAATATTAATATGATTCAGAAGAATCAAAGAAAAAAAATTAAGATTCGATTTTATTTGTCTATTGAAATATTACTTAAAATAGTAATCAGTAATAGACCTTCACATTTTATATGAAACGGGTCCGTACCAGAGGTCGCTAATTAAAGTGGTTTTTGAATAATCCTTAGAAAAATGTATTATTTATTTATTATTATTATTAAGGATTTAGGTAATGTGGATCAGAGCTAAAAATACTATGAACAAAAATATTGTTCAGGATTGGGATAGGGGAGAGTTTTGAAGGACTTCGTTTTGGAAAACAAACTCACGTGATAGGGTATTATGGATTTTCATATGTAGGAAACTGTTGGATAGGTAGTTGTCAAGTAGGTTAAGAAGGTGAGGTGGGATTTTTAAGAAGTTGTATTTAAACAGCAGACCCCGATGCCAGACTGAGTCAAAAGCTTTTTGTATGTTTAATATGACTATCACTGATATCGGATAGGTAGGTAAGTAACATAGTAACATTGATTGAATAAACGTAAAAAATTTTGGCGTTCGAGGTGTGCTGTTTGTCAGATTGAGGTAAGGATTAAAAGTGGTGAAGAAGTGTTATGATGTTCTTGGAAACCAAATTGGTAAGGAGGGATATGGTGGGATATATAGATCATTCGTCTGTTTTTTATTATGGATTCGAAAACCCAACACGAGAAGCAGCATAATTGGACGATAGCTTGATACGTGTAATGTGTTTTGGCAAGATTTAGGAATACATTTTATAATACCCTGCTTCCACTCGTTAAGCATGCATTGTGAATAATAATAATATTCTTAAGAAGAAGCTAAGGAATTATTAAGAATGTCGAAATAACAAGACATAATTAATCTATTTACATTTCCCATAATTATTTCGATTAGATATTGATAAAGGGTACATAGTGCTCGAAATGTACATTTAGCTGTGAAAAAATAAAAAGTGAAGAAAGGAATATAACTGTATTTTTAATTAAGTAATATTTAACCTTCACTTACTCAAGTAACTACATTATTTCGATTAGAGAATTGTAACCATAATTAGTGCGATGAAAGATTGGTCTAAATAATGATCCATTTCGAATGAATATTTTATGTGTGTAGAAATTAAAATTCAACATGGACAATAACCCAGGAGAGATAGTGTGACCATTAATTAGTTTGCGGAGAAAACAAATTCCTGCAATTTTATGACGGCCCTGAATTAATTGTAGGTTTATATTAGTGTTAAATCTATAAAATAAAATAAAACGAACAAATTTATTTTGAATTTTCTCCAATTTTGATATATGTACGTCATAAAATGGGAACTAATCTAATGAACCGTACTCTAAGTGAGAAGGAACAAAAGAGTTATATAAAATCATGAATACTATATCTTATAATAAAACCTAAAGAACGCATAGCCTTGTTACAAACGGAGACTAAATGCTAAGCAAAATTTAATGATGGATCAAAACATATCCCTAAATCTTTAATGAAATTAACTCTTTCCATTGGAATGTTTTTAATGAAATATTGGTACTCAACACATTTTTTGCTTATTGAAAGAAATATATTTTTTATATTTAGATCCAAATCATTTAAGTCACACCAATTATCTATGTTGTTAAGATCATCCTGGAGTTTTTGACAGTCTTGAATAAAATTAACTCCAATTTCACAATGTTCATGTCATCTGCACAAAGGTAACATCTGGCGTGTCCCAAATAATCACTAATATCATTTATAACTAAGAGAAATAAGATGGGACCGCAGTGACTACCCGGTGGAACACCAGATGTTACCTCTATTTTGTCAGATGTGAAATTACCGATTCTAACACTTTGTTGTCTGGAAATTAAGTATGAACCAAACCAATTCACAAAACTATCATTAAAACCAAAAGCATTAATCTTTGTGAGCAATATAGAGTGATTGACTTTGTCGAAAGCCTTAGAAAAGTTGGTATAAATCACATCAAGTTAGTACTTTTCTTCCAAGGCTGATAGATTTGTGACCGTAGATTTCCCTTGACAAAATCTATGTTGTGTTGGAAATCATCTTGTCAAATATTTTTGGAATAAATGACTGCACTGCGATTCCTCTGTAGTTGGGAATAATATCTCTTCTGCCAAATTTATGAATGACCATTAGAAACCTCCTCTTCCAAATATGGGAAAACTTCTCTTCGTCCAGAGAGCAAGAAAATAAAATGTGTAAGGGTTTCTTCAAGGTACACACACATTTCGAAAGAAATATTGCTGGAACGCCATAAGGACCACATTTGTCTACATATTCTAACTCTTCATATACCTCTTGTAAGGAAATGAAAAATTTAGAATTATTTACTTGATTTTTAAAATAAAATCGCACGACTTGTCATTCTTAGGTTTTATATATGTTTCTGAAAAATAGGTAGCAAATCCTGCTGAGATATTTTCATCAAAATCGAGGATCTTATTTTCCAATAACATTCTGTTTGGAATTACATTGAATTTTTTTAGTTTAGAAATATGTTTCCCAAAATATCGTGTCGTTTTGGATTTTTATCATGTATAATTTGTGAAACTGTGAATTTATTATAATTTAATACTAAAATTTTTTTCTTATAATTGATGTGTATTTTAAGACAAGAACTTTAAATTATTTTTTTAACTGAAACCAGCATAGTTTTAAAAGCTTCATGTTTACACTAGAGTAAATAATATAAAAATAACAATTAGGCTCTTAATACCTATTATTTGTACACTTCCACTTAGTATTTTATTTCTTTTTTTTACACAGTCAATAAAATCACTGCTATAAATTGTTTCTGTAGGAACATATAAATAAATAGCTATTAACGATAGTATACAATACGGCAACCTTTTCATTAATGTTCTTGTCAAGAAATATATTATCCCACTGAATTCGTAAATTAATGTCGGTTGGATTGTGATGAATTGAGAGTTTGCTTAAGGGTTTATCTGATAAGCAGACCTCTAACTCTATGAAATCCGTAAATACGAGATCTAAAAATGTACTGTTCGAATTAGGTACAGCATTAATTTGATATAAATTCATAAAATTGTTAGAATAATATATGTGGTTAAATATTCTTTGGATGTATTTCTAGATGTTACCTGCGAGTTAATTAAGGATAGCTCTAGGAACATTGTCATAACGGGTGGTGGTGTTTTTACCTTTATGTAGGTAAATCTAATATCCCTCCTGTTTTATATCATCATTGGTAGAAGTTGAATCAACTACTCCTCGTACTAAATCACTGCCAGACATTAGATTACATAACTCTTCGCTGCCGTCACATGACTTTTTGCATTAAGTGCAAAGTTATTTATTTATTTGTTTTAATTGTGTGCTAACAAACAAGTCTAACACATACAAAAAATATAAAAAATGTTAATTACATAATTTACATTATTTATATCTTCCACTCGTATCTCGAAAATATCTTAGGAAAGTTACCAGAGTTATTTATTATTACTGTAATTGTAAAAATATATAATAAGTGGTAAAAACAATGAATAATGCTTTTTTTATTATGGAAAATAACATTAAGATATTACGTCAATTATTCTGAAATCATGTCTTTAATATTTCTTTAAAATATTAGAATTGTTTGTTAATAAAATGTTTTGAAAATGTGATCATTTCATTCTTGATTTAAGGCTACTACGTAGGCAAAAAAAAGTTTAAAAAAATACATTCTAATGGGTGTAACGCTTCTAATGTGATTATAATAATAATGACCCATTTTATATCAATCCAGTAATTATAACAACTTCATTTTATAAAACGAATTTCTGGCATTTGTGGCTAACACAAGAAGACGGTCTATTTTCAACCTAAAGCGGTATATTTTACAGCTAACAGGATGTAATTGTGGGGACAGTAAGCGGAATAGTTTCCCCATCTCTGCGGACATGTAATACTGTGCTGCAAGAGGGACGTTCTCCGGTAGATAGCGCCCTAATAAACACCACCGCCCCGACCTATAATATCGAGCTTCTCGCCAACAATTCGCCGTGGAGGGACGGCTAAAAGGTTACACTGCATAGACACCACGGCACGATTTTTCTTTATACCTTCTTCCATTATTACGTAAACCCTTATTCCTTAAATTTCCGGCGGAAAGCTATAATAAAAAAAGCATTGCTTTTTATTTACACCTACAGAAATTAAAAATGAATAACTACATATTCAAATGAAAAATAATAATCAATAATTTTAAACTAAGATGATACAAAATTATAGTGCATTTGTTAGTACCCTTGCCAATTATTTTTTTACTATTTCATTTCCTCTGAATAAAATGCATTAGCTTCATAATTAATTAATAGGTTACAGAGTTAAAGAAATGCTTTTCAGCTACATTATATTTTTATGATTACTCTGAGGTGAACTAATCCAAAAAGTTAGTTCAATAATTATTTAACATTAATTATAAACTGTAAAGACTTTTTTTACAATATTTCGTGTAGTTTATGTTAATATCACATGTTTCATAATGCATAATTTAATAAAATATAATTCAAAATAGCTTAAAGTTTTATAAATAGAACAGTATTTACCATATCAGTAATGTAACGTTCAAGTTTCTTAAAAAGATTAATTTATGGGAATGTTTTGTAAAACATCAATCAAGAATTCAACCAACGCTTTTCAGGGTTTGGATATGGCATTTGACAGCTTCCATTCTTATCGACTGCCACTCCTTTTTATGCACGTTAGTAATATTGGTTTTCCAGCGAGTTTTCCTGGCTCAAATAAAAAATAAAAATAAATATGATTTCAAGTTACGCGAGAAAACTATATATACTACTGAATTAGATTAATAAAAATATTGATTAAATTGGAAATAACTTTAAAATTTGATAATTGTGTTAGATCAATTCGCTTTTATATTTAATTTATTTATTTGTTTTTGAAAACTTACTCTTAAAATGCGATATTATTATTGATACAAAATGCATTATACAGTATTAATAAATTAGTTAAACATATTATTTACTATATTTTTATATACTGTATCCATTCTAATGGATGTGTGTATTAATAGAGCAAAGAAATCGTACTTCCTATTATAAATGATTTTATATTTCAGACTAGTTCCGGTCATAAATTTTAACCATCATCAATGAAAAACAGAAAATTTTATTACTAAATTATAAAAGTTTCCTAACATATTTTTATTCTTAAATTGATAGTATAATAATGTAAATATAGTTTATTTTAATTTTATGTATATAAAATGACCCCCCAACCACCAAGATTATATGCCCAGCCCAAATTACATAAACAAGGTATAAAACCCATCATACCTTTTTATAACATACCTGTACAAAAGTTAGCACAAATTATAGTTAAAATATTTGAGACACAAATTCAATTCAGAACAAAACATACAATTCAAAACAGACAAGAATTCATTTCACATATCAAAACTACACAACTAGTACACTTACACTTATCTAATTTGATGTCACTAATTTATTTACAAACGTTCCATTAGAAGACACTTTTAGCATTATTAAAGAAATATTAGAAAAAACCAATTTTGAACAATTAGACAGAGATAATATTTACAAAATTATTAAATTGATTACTGAACAAAATGTTTGCCTTTTCAACAATAAATACTACCTAATGAATGATGGATTACCAATATGATCAGCCTTAAGCTGCCTATTATCGGATATATACTTGGATGAATTTGAAGACAACCTACTTAAAAGTAACATTGCAAAAGATATTGTATTTTGGAAACGGTAATAATACCATTTTATTATTATTATAAAATAATAATAAAATGGTGATGTGGTCATCATAGTACTTTCCCTATATTTTACTCGAAAATTATGAGGTTTACGCAAAAAAGTTATTTTTGTGAAAGTTAAAAATTTTATGAAAAACATGTTCGAATAAAACTTGTTCAGTTTTTTATTCCCTTTAACTTTTGTTAGAACCATTTTTTTTTAATTTTTCATATTTAAAAACATATTACCTAAACACCAAAAAACGCCTCGGGTAAACATCCACTTTCGGTTTATGAATATTTATCTAAAGCTCTTCAGTTCCAGTTCTTTAACGATAAAACCTTAAGTTTACAGTTTCATCTCAATCGGATCATTCGTTTTTGAGATACAGCACCCACCGACAGACACACACACACACACACACACTCACAGATACATTTTTTTTCAGAAATCAGTGCTAATTCGCTCTAAAACAATATTATCCAGGGCATAGTCAAAAATTAATACGTTGAGCCGTTCTACTATAAGATATACATTTGCACTTTTGTATATTTAGCTTAAGATCATTGGACAGGCACCACTCCTGAATACGACAGAGATCACTGTTCAAAACCAAACATTTCTCTGTAGATTTGACAACGCCAAATATTTTGAAGTCATCAGCGTAAATGATAATACGGGACCGTATAACGAGCACTATGTCGTTAACGAACATAAGAAACAACCGGCGCCCTAGGTTTGACCCCTGGGGTACACCACTTGAGGGACAAAACATTGCGAAATTATAGTTCATATATTTAACATACTGCGATCTGTCTGTTAAATATGATTTGATTAGAGCAATCAAGTCATCACTAAAGTCCCAATCTACTAATTTAGTTAGAAGAACATTATGATTTAGAGAATCGAAAGCTTTACTAAAATCAGTGTGTATATCACATCTACTTGTGAATGCTGGTCGAGTTGAAACAAATTCAAGAAAATTTAGCAAATTTGTCGCCATTTATCTTTTTTCATAAAACCATGCTGGTGGATATTTTTATTTCAATATGAGAATGCATCTTATCCGCTACTACGGTTTCAAAGATTTTAGCAAAGTTGTTACTTATAGAAATAAGGCGATAGTTCCTGATGTTATTTTTATTACCAGATTTGAATACTGGTGTTACGCGAGCAACTTTCCAGTGCCTTGGAAATTGTTTTGAGATGTATACGGAAGAAAAATACTTCCCAAAACTATTGACTATGCATTCAGGGCTAACAATAACATCATCTTCATAAATCATGGTACCTGGGATTCTAGTCTGAGATTTTTTTAGAATTAACATAATTCCATACCCTTTTAGAGTCACTACGTATAGATTATTCTGCATCAGAGATAAATGTTTCATTGTCCTTCTTAACTTCGTTACAAATTTCACGTCGTAGTTTGGCAACCCGTATTAAGCAAGCATTAAACTTGTGCTTTTTATATAATGTCTGGTAATGCTCCTTCGTTTTTATTAGCGTTATCGTTTTAAAACTAAACCAACACGGATATCGTCTACAATTACGTACATGTGTATGAACAGAAACACATTCACTTAAATATTTAAATAAAGTAAAACTCCCTTTGTTAATATCACACTATTTATTTTAAAAAGTGACTCGAGTTTCGATCAACAGCTGATCATTTTCAAACTTAAAGTTAAATAAATAGTGTGATATTAACAAAGGGAGTTTTACTTTATTTAAATATTCAAGATGTATCACGAAGTGAACGCCTCAACCATTAATCAATCATTCACTTAAAATTTTAAATAGATCATCATATAACACATCACATTACATGTTCACGTTATTGAGATAACATTAGCCCAATCATATTCCATTATTTTTTTTTATATAGCAAATTAAAATTGGCTTTACGAAAGTTAAATTTCTGATAACTAACATTGGGGGTAACATTTGTTTGCTTACATCAATCCAAATTAGACGAGAAACACAAAGGTAAGTGATGTTTATCAATTTTAGTGATTGGCAAATCTTCAATGCAAGTGCATAGAATATTTTTTGTCGTTAAAATAAGATCCAATATTCTATTGTTGGCGTTTAATATTGGGTTATGTTGAATTAAGGTATTGAGATTGATTGAATTATTAAGTTCAGATATTTGATGATCAGTTAAATTTTCATACGATGATTTTCTGTAAGTAGGTAGGTTGAAATCTCCTCAAATGATTACATGTTTATATTGATTAACAATACGGTCAAATTCATTGAAAAGCATTGTGTATGTGTCAATAGGTTCGGCAGGAGGAATATATAGGCAAATAAAACATATATCAGTACAGTTAATAGTGACACACCCATACAATTTCAATATTCATACCCATGACAATATAATTAGCATCCAATGAAAATTGACTACGAACTGCTATCATTACTCCACCACCCCTCCTACCGACCATGTCGCACCTAACATTAAATGATTCTGGGAATAATTATGTATCCTTAACATCATCGCGTAATAAAGTTTCATTAATCATAAAAATGTTATAATGAGTACAAATAACGTTATTTTAAAATTCGTTTGTTTTAGATAATAGACCACGACAGTTCTGATAATAATTATTAATTCTATTAACAATTCGTTGGGAGCAAATTTGTTTTCCTTCACTATCGATAATACACCTTTCACAAACTTCATCTTAATATTCAATTCTCCTGCCTCCTGACGATATTTAAATTCTCTTCTGATATTATTTTCCTTTTCAGTTTGTAGTGGAATGCGGTTGATTTCTCTATATATAGAAAACCAACCCAGACAGACATTATCATTCCCGAAAATTCAATGCAAATCCAGAAATGAGAAACAAAATGCTATACTTCAAAATCTATTGAGAATATCCATTCATAAAATTGACATAAGAAGAACCTTTAGCTTTGTTTGATGTCAATTTTTTTCAGAATAGGTGTGACAATTCATTCTTTTCAAATACATATCAATATCATTTGGGAACCTTATAAGGATTGTTGCGAAGTTAATCATAGCTTTGGTAAATGGGTTTTATTTACAATGTAAAATAAACAAATCGGAAGTTTTTAATAATCTAATAAAATTAAGATTAAAAACTATTTTATTCATAGTAATTAAAACCTTAAAACTTATAGAACATTAAAAAAGCACTCAAGTTTTAAAAATTACATCCTTTAAATAATGTCCTTCTCTACAAAGACATCTAAAAATTGGTTTACAATATTAATGTTTCTCAAAAAATGCCAAGACATTATCATGAGATTGGGTTAGTATTTTTTTTAAATTTAATGATAATACTATTTTAATGTAAAATGAATGTAAAGTAGTTGATTTGGGTATGGTTAGTAAGCGCAATAAATTTATCAGAATCAATATTGCCCTGCAACATAACTACATTGTTTGCGTAGTCGCTTGCAAATAATTTATGTATATAATTGCAATTTGAGGCTTAGTTATATCCGCAATATTTATTATAATTGTCTTATGGTAATTCTGACTTTTTTGTATTGCTTAAACTAGAAAAGTTTTCCAATTGCATTTTCGGAGTTAGATTTACGCTGCTAGATGTAAAAATATGACTTTGGAATGCCACTTCGATTTAAGATTGTGGCTTACTTATTTACCTGTTTAACTATTTCTTTAATGCATTAATCTAGTACAAACGTTTTATCCAATTATTCAAATAATTACTATTTTGACTGCTTCTTAAAATAAACCCATTACTTAAAGTGCATTTACTGTTCACCGTCAAATATAGTTTTCTATACACAATTCATATGCATGAGGACCAAGAATAGTGTGATCATTTAAAAATTATTTGTTTAAATATTTCCTTATTAAAAACTTACTGTTTAGTATAATTGATGAATTCATTGTTAGGTGCTGTAACTAAAACACAAACTTTCAAAGAGTATGCTTTTATTTTCCGCAACAATTGTTTCGCCACACTGTGGCTTCTTCAGGCGAAGAATGGTACATTCTAAAACTAGAGTTGTGTATTTATACATTTGTGTGTGGGGGTGGTAAATTGAACAAGTTCAATAGTGGGGATTTTGACATTTCACTTTGTTCATTTAGCAGGTGTCCTGTTTCTTTTCTTCTATTAATTTCTATGAACTCTAGGGCATTGTCCTACATATATTTTTGGGCAGTCAAAGCAGTTTAACATGTAAATTCCACATTGATTTTTAAGTTCAGTTTTGTCTTTATTGCTTTTTATTAATTTTCTTAAACTGTTGGATGTTTTAAATGACGGTGTTATTTTTTTTGAAAGCATTATGCTTATAATATGGCTTTCTTGCCCTGTGTATGTTAATGAAATATAATTTTTATGTGATTTTAATTGTACGTCTGGATAAATCTAAATAAACAAACTGAAATGTCAAAATCCCCATTATTGAACTTCTTCGATTTACCACCCCTACTCACAAATGTATAAATACACAACTCTAGTTTCAGAATGTACCATTCTTCGCCTGAAGAAGCCACAGTGTGGCGAAACAATTGTTGCGAAAAATAAAAGCATACACTTTGAAAGTTTGTGTTTTAGTTACACCTAACAGTGAATTTAAAATGAATTTTCAACAATTAAAAGCCAAACAATCAAATTATTATTGATGAAGGTTTTAATTAAATTACACTTGGTGTGTTTCATATTTTTTTCTATTTAATCGACTAGTTTCGCTTCTTAAGGCATTATCAAGAGTTAGTTACAAAAGAAACTCACAAGTTAATATATAATCAGTCAATAAGGAAGTCTAAGACCGGGGAATCCCAAATCTCATGTTTCTCATTTATTTCTAAGCCCTACGTGAGATTCAAATCGAGTCCCTTAAACTAAACTAACTACTCTTAGTCTCTGAATAAATTGGGTTTTTTGCTAGTGCCCTAGCCCTAGTGTCTTTTCTATTCTATTATACTTCTATTGAAGCAGTCATGTACATTGGGTATGGCAGTAATAACAAACCACCAGAATTCTGAGATGGTCAGTCTTTTGTAAATGGGCAGCAAAAATTAGTATCGTTATTAGTAAATATTCTTGGTGCTTGGAATGAGCAAAGTTATTAACAATTGGAATATTTGCTAATTTACTCTTTATTCAACATTTAGCAGTCAGCAAGTACTTATGTCATTATATGGTAATACATGCCTATGACTATACTCAACAATCAAATATCATTTTTGTGATTACTTTGTGTATTATTAAATGGCTTTATGTACAGTTCTAACAGGGCATTGTAAAGTTTAAATAAACCAATAAATTAAAGGCCATTAAGAAAGTTAATGACCGTTATTGAGTGGCAATCCATACATTTTATTTAAACATAGTGGACTTTCTGAATTTATTTCACTATTTAGGCGATTACTTTAAATATAAGTACTAGAAATTTCGTTTCCAAATTCTTCTAATTTGGCAATTTTAATAATTTCGTGTTTTTGTATAATTAATCTTTTGCCTCCTATACACTGTAGTATCGATGCATCTATTTTTTTTTATAATTTTCTGAAAATTGGTCAATTTACCCAACGTTGTTATACATAAATCATTCGTATATAATTTATACAATTCATGGCATATTAAATTAAAATTAAAAAAAGTATGTTGAAAAAAACTTACTATTTACCCCGAAGACTAAATTGCATAAGTCAGATGGATAACCAAATACTAATTTATAAATAACCCTAGTTCCAGAATTCTTATTATGTTGCTATTTAGTTATCTTTTCAACTAAACCTCAAATAATAATTCAAGTTAAGCAAATGAAGTGTACCTAAAAGAGTAAGTAATTACAAATAATCTAAAAATAGTGTACATACGGAAACAAACCAAATTATCAAATTAAAATTATTAGTGGTTCTATGATTTACGAAACAAACTGTAATTGATTATGAAATGAACCAAGTTCTGTGAACGTAAGAAGATATATGTTTGTGCAAAAGTATATCTTAATGTTTGTTTTGACATTGCCTAGTTTTTTAATGGTTTTATTCCAATTAATAATTATCACTATAAAACAAACATTTTATAATGTTTATTAAGCATTTGCAATAAAAACAATAGCAAACAAAACTGCCAAATAATGTTAATTACAAACCCTTTCCTGTTTATTATTGCTTAAATAGTAATTAGTAAAATAAGGTGTCTTACTGACACATATACATTTGAATTTATTCCATATTTTAATGTGTAACATTTATGTGTTTTAAAATTTCAATTATAAAAATTATACAAGTCTGCATCTGACACCCATTATACATGCTGTGTCAGAGTTTTTAATAATTAAAATACTTGCCAAAACGAAAATCTTAATCATAGTGTTATTAACTTCAGTATCGACCAAAATCTTCTGGGTCGGCGTGTAGAAAATTAGAATGCTATATTAATATTAGAAGTTCTAATGTCAAATATTTCAAGTTTTAAAGAACAGTTCATAAATTTGTTATAAAAAAATGACTTGAAACAAACTACAATCATTATAATTCTAAAGTTAATATACCGACATCATCTAGCACAGCTGACGACGAATTGAAAAATATGTATTTAATTACTTAGATGTTTATTTTATTGTTTTTATTTATTCTAGTCTAAACTACGGGCTGAAATACTAAAAAGTCAGGGTATTGGCGTTTTTATTGATGGCTTAATTAAGGAATATTGCAAAATCTCCATATATCCCCATTTTATTACACTATTCTATCGTGACAACCTCAACTTCAATTAAGAACTAGGCTATAGTACACAAGTTACCAAAACATCCTTCTAGCACACGATCACGCAGTCAATACCTTACAAAAACATTCCAGAAGTAAACATTATTTTCTAAATCACCGCATAATTAATCGTTTAGAAAAATTAACCATAAGTAATACAATATGCAAATATTTAGAACTTTTATATGGTAATAAATTTATATTCTATCAATACATTAGTGATATACAGAAAATGGTAAAAGAGAATCGTAATTTGTTCGTTCCTTAATATAAAAAATAAACTAAATAAAATCTTGCCTTTTATAACTTTTATATGTTTATAGAACATGAAAAAAAAAAAAGATTCGAACATATATTCCTAAATTAACAGACACATATATTTTCAAGTTTATTTACAAATACCTACAATTTTTTGTATATATTACAAAATTTACAATTTTTTTCAGTAAAGATATTTTGTCTCTCTTAATCACTTCCAAATAATGTATTAGAGATGATTTGCAATTAAAGAGTTAACTTAAAATTATATGTGGAAGATTATTCGTAAGAGTGAACTCCGCCCTTCTACATGCAGTCAAAATTATTAAAATATATTTTTTTCTTACGGTTTGTAATATGATAATAAATATAATGAAATATAAATAAGTTACTCAGATATGTACGGCAACTGACACAAGAATGAAATATATTTTATTATATTTATTATCATATTTCATTATATTTATTTTAGTAAGTGTTTTTATTTGTATTTAAAATCAATTTTATAATAAAGCTGTACTGAAGAAAGTTCGAAACACGTGTCTGCAGATGATTATAAACTTGAATGCTAGATTTTTTAATTGTTTTTGCTAATTTAATTTAATGAAATCAGTTTAAATTCATTTTTGTGCATAATTTTTCATGTTATAGTCATATTTAAACAATCTAAAATACATTTTATCATTTATTAGTTTATTCAACAGAAATAATTTCATTCAAATTAGTGTTGCTTTGATAGTTGTACTATTCGTAACACGCAAATTAACTTTGTTTTATTCAACGTCTGTCGAGGTACTAGCCAGAGAAGTAGTTGTTTCAAATTAATTTGTTTTGTAGTCTTAGTAAGACTCACTGTTGTAGATTCACGAAATGTTTTCGTATTTTTAAATATAATTTTATTAATGACTATTATTTCTGCAAACAAGATTCCTCATAAATATGATATTACTAATTAGACGATTAAATAGTAGTGATTATTAAAAAAATATTATTATAAACATTAAAAATTAAAGCTGACTGGAAAATGTAAGGCGTTTATCAATTTATCATATAAATTTTTGATTGCGATCCCTGCTGTCGCTGGAGATAAGCGCAAAAAGAAACACTAAAACAATATATCCAAGAGAAAACATTGTGACAGCATAAGCGGCGGTATGACACGTTCAGGATCATTATTATTTATTCTGTCGTCCTAAAAAACTAACAATTCCATTGTTTTTTTTTTCGTGCGAACTTTGAAACGTTTCCTTCCCTCTCTTTGCAAATAAGTTTTTTTTTTTATAAAACAGTGCCTGCTCTCTCCATTAACCCACCGAATTATATATTCAGATTAAGTGAGAACTCGCGCAAAAAACTCATTTTAAACCTGAAAATTTAAATACGGAATGCAGAGTAGCGGAAAAATCCCCCCGCAGTGACACGGGCAACTGACCTCCGGCGTTTTAAACTAGTTTGCATAGCGCAGCTAGTTAACTCTGCATGGCTGAAATTTCTACACTAATTAGGTTGGCCAAAGTTAAATATCCATAAGTGTTTACAAAATTGAGATATTAATGGTTATTAGTTAATTGCTTCGATTAGGAAAATATACTGTTTTTTTTTTATCAATTAAAAAATACGACACTATTATAAATTTATGAGAATTCTTAATGGTTAAATATTGTATGCACAATATTTAGTTAAGATGATATATAAAACTATCTGTTTTAATTAAATTTAATTTAAAAAAAATAATTAAAAGTCACCAAATCAACAAAATAATAACTTTTTTTTTTCTGGAATAATTTTCTCACTTATCTCTTGGTGAAGTATTATGTATTCTTTACCTATTAAATTTAATACTGTTGAATTATAATCTTAAATATGAATGTAAATATATAATTTGTTTTCCCCCCCGAATTCAATTCGCTATTTTTAAAAATTATATGTGAGGGTATTTGTACATAGAACAGATTTAAGTGACACTTTATACTTACTTTTTTACTATTTGTTTGATCAATCGTTGTGTGTCGGGCTGGGTGTTTAATTGAGGCCTTTATTGTTTTGTTTTATATTGTCATTTAAAAACACAAAATATATTGTTGCTTCCGACACCAGGGTGATTTTTATAGATTTCAGCCGACAGTGACGTAGAATAATTTTAATAGAGTATGACAACACTTATTTACTTATTCCGTCACTGGAGTATGATTCTATGATAAAATAATTCGTCCTTATACGTTGTATAAGATTATAAGGTGATGACTTAAACATCTGCTGAGGTAAGCATAAGTAAAACAAAGGATCTATTATTTTGAGGGCCCCCAACATCTCCGGGACCAGTAAAAGATTTTTGGTATTTTAAATTAGGCAAAAATCTTGGGGTGTAGATGGTGATTCAATTAGACGTTTGTCCTTAGAGCACTGGCGAGTACTCTGCGGGTTTGAAGCATAGGTTGTAGATCGTGAGGCACGTCGAATGTCGGTCAGTACTTGACTCCTTAGTGAGACAGCAGAGTCTTTGCAGTAAATTCAGGCAACAACACCATCTTAAACGTTTCAACAGAAAAGTAATAATATTGATAATGCTATGGACATTGGGGAAGTGAACCAGCTCTCCTTCTTAATAATAAATGGTAATAAATTGGTTTAACGTGTGTATAGCTATTTAAGTTGATCCAGATCTATTGTGTTAATTTTTATTGGTTCCATATCCTATTTATGTGGATGCAGCAGTCGTCTTGAGTTATATATAGTCTCCGGTGATATTATAGAAGTATGTGATGTTGTTTGATCCAAGGACAGCTCTGCCTTCAAGGACATAGTGGTTGGTGAAATATTTGCAGTTAATTTCTGGTTCCAGAAATACCATCTCAAAAATAGTAATTTCATAGGTGTTGGAGTTTTTGCAGAGGAGTCGGTTTTGATGTTGCAAAGATCCATATATTTTCTTCTAATTAATGGATGATTTTCATGTTGGCGATCAGGTTCCGTTTCTGGCATGGAACTTTCTTTGTTGTCTTCAAAAATAGTAGCAGCTCACAATCGGTAAAGGTTGCTGTAATTTTCTCCATAAGGTTTTGGCATATCCAATTTTTTAGGAGAACTCTTTCCACTCGCCTAATTGTTTAAGAGAATATACATATTTCTCGTCTCGGAGATTAGAAGGAAATGTCTTTAAGGTTCAATATAGGAGAATAGTTAAGAGTTAGTTTTATGCTGAGTAGGTACGGAATAAATTTTGAAAAGTTCATGTGAATATAGATTTGTCATCGGTATTTTGAAATTAATTATTGATAAGTTTTCTTTTAAAATCAAGTTTGATTTTAATATATATTATATTATATATTAACAGTGATAAATATTTTCTGGATTTACTACTACAGGTAACGAAAATTTTGAATTAATACTTCGTAATTCTGTAAACAATATTTTAGGATTTAAAATATTAAGCTCTACAACGCAAATATTTCATAATAAAAAACGTGTATTTCGTCAGACATTTCGATCAATAATAGTATGTAGTAGTAACTAACTTATGCTTAACATTTTACTTATTTGTTAAAATAATTTCGAAGTGAATTCTGTACCTTGATCGGTAATGACATAATTTAAGAAACTATATTGTGTGCAAAATTTAAGAAAATGAGTTGCAGGAGTTGTTGTTTCTTTGTTCTGTAATGAGTAAGTTTTGGTATATTTTATCTTCAGTATAAATCGTTCTGCGGATTGTGTTCCTGGAAAAGGCCATACAATATCTAATGCTATTTACTCACTGAAGAATTTTGAGGTGGTAGTTATTTGCATTGGGCTTCTATTTTTGTGAAAATCGGTTTTTGACCTTTGGCAAGTGTCACATTTTTTTAAATATATTTCAAGATTGTAATCTCGGTGCGCTACCGAGCTCTCGAAGCGGAGCTACTTATTGGCTATCTCAGCGAACATTTAATGTGCGATTTCTTGTTTCATGTTTTAATAGTAATGTGATTTAATTTCTACACATACGATGAAGTCCTTGAAGTTCTCTTAATACGGAGTCATGGTTTTCATTTAAGATCGTTTTGATTGTTTCAGTATCGTTTAATTAAATTAAAGGTGATTATTATTTCCATTCAAAGTTTTCAAACAAAAAGTAAACTGTAAAATATTTCATGTTGAATCAATTCGTTATCAATTGTTATTGCGAATGAATTTATTTTATTTAAGTTTTTAATGAATCTCAAATTCTTGAGATTTATTTGATAAGTATATCTGTTGATGTGATAGGTTTTAAGAGTGATTTCATGTAGATTTATTTTTTCAGATAAAGATGTATGGAAGTATTTTAAAGTATAGTCCATATATAGGTTTATTTATCGCATGCTAGAGGGGATAAACCAATTTGGGATTTTATTAAGTGTACATTTTTCGGTTCTTGGAGCATCAATTTGTGCTTGGTAAAGTGTCTACGATTAAATTGACATTATGTAAATTAGGGTCATAATGACAAATAACAAATATAGGATGAAATAAAACACTGTTTTATTTCATCCTATATTTGAAAATGAAATACCACATAGTAACGGTCACTACAATCCTGTTTTTTTTTGACAAATAACAATTTCTATAGATGTATTATTAAAGAAATTCGATCATTAATTTAACATTTTCCTAATTAAGATTATCTACTCCACAACCAATTCGTTGAATTGCTAATTTTTGTATTTTATTTCTTAGCAAATTTTCCTTTAAGTCGATTAAACTTAACAATAGTGAAAATAAGATAGGATTGTGGAAAAATAGTTTCTCTGTAATTAAGTAGAACTTGTAATGTTTTTTTTTGATTTCATATATATTACTCTTGCAACTTCTGAGATTTGAATTCTTAATTTTTCTGACGTTTAAATTTGTTTTTTATTTCTTTGGCAACTCCCTTTGTGATTTTTAAATTACTTGAGATACAATGGGCTATGCATGCTATAGTCTCGTGGCATATTAAATATATTTTTTTTTTAATTTTTGATTTTTGAAGTATGTTTGTTTATTAATAAATGTATATATTGTTTAAAGTATTTACTATTTTTTATTTCTCATTATTATTAATGGTATTATTATTTGCGACAGCATTTTTATTTTTTATGTAGATATTACATTAACAGATTCCTATTTTATTATTTTGTTGTGGTAGTCTACTACATCTGCGTTCATATTGCCCTTGTTTTTTGTAGATTATTTCATAATCATAATCTAATAATTTTAACATTCATCTAACTAATCTACTAGAAGCATCGTTACAATTGTGTAACCAGAATAGTGGTTTATGATCGATAACGATATTGAATTTGGTCCCGTCTAAATTTTGACACCTTGATCCGAAATAATGTGTCACAGGCAACTTCTTTTAACTCGTCTAGTCTTTTTAAGGACTACGGGATTTGTCCAAGGGGAAAATGATGGCTGTGTAATTTTTTGTTTGAGCATTTCCGAAATCTGTCACTCAACTTCTTTTTCGTGTACTTTAGGATACCTATATGTTTAAGTGTTTATTTCTATATCTATATTTGTTTTTATATCGGGCTTTAAAGTTTTTATGGGGAATAAGGTTTCTTTTAATTTAGTAAATGTTTTTACTTCCATTTAAAATCAATTTTATAATAAAGCTGTACTGAAGAAATAATTATAAACTTGAATGCTAGATAATTTAACTACTTTTGCTAGTTTATTTTAATAAAATCAGCGTAAATTAATTTCTTTTTCATAACCTATTCCCTTGCAAAGAGTTTAAAAGACATTAATTATTTATTAGTTTATTTAACAAAAATAATTACATTAAAACTAGTTTGATAGCGGTGTTATTTGTAACACGCAAATTACTTTTGTATTATTCGATATCTGTCGGAGTATTAGACAGAGAAGTAAAGTAGTTGTATTAACAAGTGATTTGTTTCGTAGTCTTAGTAAGACTCATTTTTGTAGATTTGCGAAATTATTTAATATTTTTAAATTGTTAGGTTTAATTGACTTTAACGTAAAGTAAGGTTCATATAATATATATTATGTAATAAGGAGATCAAGCGGTTTAAATCTGAGGAGGTATCGTTATAAAATCTCCGAAGATTTAAATGTAGCCTGATCTCCGAATTGCATATATTATTTTATTTTATTTCGTATTTCTAATCTAATTGATTATGCTTGAAATTCGTTTGTATTTAAATTTATAAATAAGTATAGTTGCTTTGTGTATCGTAACCATAGAGACTTGTTTACAATTTTTATTGACATTTTGCAGAAGAAAAGCTATTTGTGTTCCTTTCAGAGGAAATTATAGATGAAGCGGGTCTTTTGGATAGTGCGTCCTTACTAATAACATCAGAAGCGTACGAGAAAGAATACAAGAAATTACACGAATGGCGACTTTTCAAAAAATGTAAACCGAAGATATTCTTTTATGCTACTTTGATGAGAAAGCTAACAGTTATATGAGCTCATCCTTTTGGAGTTTCTACTCTATGTTAAAAATATAGATATAATTAAATTTCAAGTTACAATGTTTTTGAAACATTATCATGTAGATCATAAAGAGAATCAAGCAAACGTTTTTGAACGTGATGAACTTGTAATTTTTTAAAGGAATTATCAGAATCAGTACTTGTTCCAAAAGGTATATCGAATTGCAGTATTTCGAAAGTTTATATATTCAGTAGCTGTTGCTGGTGGATGCCGAGGAAATGAATTGTATGGATTGTTGGTTTCCGATTTTGAAGTTCGTAAAGATGTTATTATTGGAATACTTCGAGACACGAAGACTCATAGTAATACAATTTTCACTATTTTAAATATGTCTGACTGACTGACAATCGATATTTTCCTAAAATATTTAGCATTAATACCAAATAATGTACCTCGCCAGAGTTTTTTCATTAATTATCCACAAAATGTGCACAAAGCAGCGTTTTGGGATTTATAAATTGAAATATATTCCCAGATGTATTGCTAATATCTTAAAGCTTCCTGATAGTCGCTTGTACACCGGCCATTCTTTTAGACGTACATCTACCACTTTGCTTGCCAATAATGGTACAAGCGTCAGTGGTCAAAAAATATGGTGGTTGGAAAAACGAATCAATAATGGATCAGTGTATTGCCGACTCTGTCAAAAATACAATTACAATTATCAAACAATTTCATGGCCAAGCTGCTGTTGGATCCGCTTCAAATTCTGCACGTCCAATTTCCTCCATAGCGGAATATTCCTATGGCAATGACAATAGGTTATCAGAAAAAACTAGCAATTAATATAAATTGTACAAGCTTATAATATAACTTTACATAAAGTGATACTATATATTTACTATATTAATTTATATAAACATGAGTTTAAAACACGAAATGAAATAAACTATATAATTCGACTCCTATTGAATGCCTATAAATATGATGTTATATTAAAAGCATAAACCACCCCTACCTATTTATCAAACTACATTTAGTTCTATATTTTCAATTCCCCGACTTTATATTTCACCTTACATGTTAACTATTGCGCATTCTATTAGGTGTATAATATGGTCTAAAACAGTTAATACGTTTTGAGGTATGAATATGTAATTTTGCAAATCGTGTTTTGAATTATCCTACGATTTAAACGTTTAATTGTGGAGGCCTTTACTTTATGGTACATTTTGGATACTTTATTTAAAGTTACACGTGACTATAGTTTCGACCAACAGTTTGATAATGAATAGATATTAGTTGAAACTATAGTCACTTGTAATGTAAATAAAGTAGCAAAAAAAGTTATCATGTCTCCTTCTTCACTCTAAAAAGGGTTATGTTAAAATATAATAATGAATATTCCTTTCTGGAATTAACTTTTTCACTACATACTATTGATTAAAATCAATCAAACAATAATGATTAAAAGCAGAAATCTATAAATAGTACATGAATTTGAAAATATGTACATCAATCCATTGGAACAAATGTGACTACAAGTAGTAAAATAGTAAAAAAGCAAATGTATTTACTTTCCCTATATTGGCCTATATGAAATTTATATTAAACAATATTTATTTATAAATTCCGTGAATGATGCAGATTCAAAAAAAATGCCATTAGTGAAGTTTTTAGTAATTAGTGTTCATTCTAAGTAATTACACATATTTGTAACAATTAGTGACAACAGAAAATTTTCAGCTTTCTCAATTTTTGCAGAAAGTTTTTATAATGATAATACAAATGACAAATAGCAGTTTAAAATTGAGATCAGTTGTTTTCATATTAATAAATTCCACAAGTTCAGCTCTCTTATAAGTAAACACCGTGTCCATAAATTTCATCTTGGACGAGAAGTATCATTTAGTTTAACTTTGTAAATTAGCAATAAAATTTGAACAAAATCAATAAAATTGCACTGAATATGTTTATATCTTACTAATCAGGCAAAAAATACTGTGAATTTAAAATAAATTGTATTTTAATTAAATCATACTTTTCGCAGCTTTCTTAACTTTGCCTTATGTTGCACTAAAAGCATTATGAAGCTTAATTCAAACACGAAAGATTCACTTTTGCTGCAGGAGTTTTAAATTGCCCTTTTTGTAATCTGGCGGCGCTTGGGCGCCTCGTAAAAGTGCGATTTTCTCTCAATAAATTTTAGACGAGAGATTGTTTATTTATTCCTGTAAATTTTACGTAAGCAGTGATTCCTGCTTTTCGAAGAAATTTGGAAGTTTGCCGTCTCTGAATAAAGACGTCCCTCACTTTTCACTGTAGGAGATAATGGATTCATGAGGCGTAGTATCTCATCCCCCGCAACCGGCTCGGTATGCCACACATGTCAACCGCAAACAAACCTTAATACCAGTGAATTTCGAGCATTCGTCCTCCAAATATATTCTAATTACTTAGCATCGGGAACTACAAAAACCGGAGAGCTACAATATATTCACCCTAAACATTGAAACGCAAATTTATGCAGGATGAACAGACCGGGGATGGAATAGAGAGCGTTGGTCGTGAATAGAGTATTAACAGTTAAAATAGATTTATTAGGTGAGGGTCACTCTAAGTATAAATAAGTAAACATAACAATACTGGTCTATGAGTGTACGATGAATAGATAAATAATAGGTATTGAGTCAAGCTCTTTGGCGGCTTATTCAAACTACCGTTTTAAATAATTAACACAAATAAAAAATGAATAGTTCTACGTATTCAGTTGCACATGGTGAAAAGTAATTAAGTGAGTAGTGGATATAGTGCGAGGATAGCGCTGTTTCACTGAAATTAAATTAAATCGGAATAGAGCGGATCTGCGACTACACAATCCTGAAACTCATCTAATTTCCTCCTAAGTAATAGTGTCTATCAAAACAGGCATATACATTTCGCTATAATATAAAGGAATTTTTTATAAAATATTACACGGAAAAAAGTCAATACTAGTGCGCTTGATGCAATATTTCCCTTCCACAGGTTTTTCGTCTTAATGCCTTTATACAATGACAGATCCTTTAATAAGGAAAACAACAAAGGATGTGGAAACTTCAAAGCCCTCAATTATTTACAGTTTTTTTTTGCATTTTCTGAACGTCGTTATTTATTATTCAAACTGAACGTAGTCTTTGTAGTCAGAAAATATATTTATAAATTAATGGATTTAAACTTGTGGAAATATAATTATATTTTAAAAGTGCTGCGTTTGTACAGATAATAAACTATGACGTGGAGTATTCAATTAAATATGCAGAAATAAACACATATGTTGACAGTAATTTAATGATAAATTACAAACGCGCGCCCTTAGCTTGGGTGATGTAATAAAGAAGGAGGAACTACTAATTGATCTACAACATGAAATATTAACTATATAAAAATTTTAAACTAATTATTTTCAAAACTTATATGTACTGATTAATATTAATCGTTTGTCTATATTTTTTATATTAGTTTTTTTTTTATCCTCACGAGGTGGTGTCGCTTAGCGTCCCTGCACTGCGGTCTCCGTGGTCCTTTTGTGCGCTTCTGGCTGTTTTACTCCTTTTGAACTCCTGTATCTTCTAAGAAGTCCAGGAGTTTCTGCCAGGGGATATTCTTTAGCTGTTCTTCAGGAAGGAAGGAAGTAGGTGTTGGGGAGTTTCCTCTTTTTCCAGACACCCACGTCATAGGGGGCTTTTCTCAATGCCCATCCTATGTTTGTGCTTGTTCAGGTCACAGCGCCCAGTGACCAGTCCTGTGATTTTTCTTAGTTTCAATCTACTCAGTCTAGACAGCTTCAGCATGCTGTCAGGTACCGGTCCATCTAGGAAGAGTCTCGTATGCCTTATTTCATTTTGGTTTTGCCATGCCATACTTGCGTCGGATTATTTCCTTTACGGTTTCATGGGGTATACCGAAAGCGGGTTCAGGTCCTATGAATTCACCTGCTGCTCCTTGTTTAGCCAGCAAGTCGGCCCCCAAGTGTCCAATAATTATTTGGTCCTTGGGTATCCATACTAGCTGTATTTCTCTTGTTGTCGCCAGTGCGTCCAGTCTGTTTATGCAAGTCATGACCAGACTGGACTGCACTATCGGTGAGGCTAGCGCTTTTATGGCTGCCTGGCTATCTGTCATAATGATAATTGGTCCTTTGTTAAGTCCCGACTCCATTACGTGATGAGCACACCAGTCAATGGCGGCTATTTCGGCCTGGAAGATAGAGGCATGCTTCCCCAGAGCAATCGCGAATTGTTCCGGTTCCTTTAGTATTTTTGGCCTCGTATGTGTACCAGATGGTTCCTTTACTCGTTCCCGGGTATGTTCCATTTGTCCATTCACTCCGCTGTGATATGATGGTTTTAAATCTGCGGGATGGGTGTATGATTTTGGTGAAATCGGACCTCATTTTTAGTGTCTCTTCTTCTTGTAGTACTTTAAATGTTGCCGGTCTTGATGGCCCCATATTTAAAGTGTGTCCATTTATGTGCATCCTATAGACTGCCTGTCTAGCTCCCATAGTTACAAATAGGTGTAGTGGTGGTAGCGATAATATGTGTTCCACGGCTGCCGTGGGCGTTGTCCTCATTGCCCCAGTGATCAGCAGACACGCCTGTCTTTGCACTCTTTCGAGTTTTACTGCTGCACTTTTGGATTGGGTCTTTTCTCCTCAAACGAGCGCCGCGTATTTCACTATAGGTCTTATGACCACAGTGTATAGCCATTTGGTCATATTGGGCCTCAGTCCCCATGTACGTCCTACCATTTTACGGGTCGCAAAAAGTCCTCTCATATCCTTTTTGCTGATGCTCTCTAGGTGGAAGTTGAAGTTCAATCTGGTATCAAGTATGACCCCTAAATATTTTACTTCATTTTTGATTGGAACTTCCATTTCATACATACGTAGTGATTTTATGTCATTGGTTTTTCGTCGTCTAGTAAAAGGGACGATCGCCGTTTTGACCGGGTTTACAGTTAACCCTTCATTCCTGCACCATATTTCTACGGTATTTAGTGCCTTCTGCATCAAGTTTGATACAGTGGTCCCAAACTTCCCGCTTACTAGAATGGTCAGATCATCTGCATAATCTAGTGCATATATGCCCTGGCTTTCGAGTAGCAGCAGAAGGTCGTCCATGACGAGGCACCATAGGAGCAGCGAGAGAACACCTCCCTGCGGGCACCCGCCAGCGACTAACGCTTCTACTGTTTTTCCATATAGGGTAGTTGTTACAGTCCGACTTCTGAGCTTGTTTACCCATTGTCGGATTTGCGGGTTAATTCCTCTTTTCTCCATTGCTGTTGCTATGGAGATGAAGGTTGTGTTGTCAAACGCCCGTTCAATATCCAGAAAGGCCCCTAACGCAACGTCTTTGCATTGTAGGGTCCTTTCGCATCTGCTCACTAGCTGGTGGATTGCTAGCTCGCATGACTTCCCCGCTTGGTAGGCATATTGTTGAAGATGTAGTGGTGAGTCGTTTAAAACTCCTTCCCGTATGTGCCTGTCTACTATTTTTTCTAGTAGTTTTAAAATAAATGATGACAATAAAATGTATTAAAATCCTTTAGTTCGTTGTAGAAAATTAAATAATAAATTTAAAAATACGAAAACATTTCGTGAATCTACAACAATGAGTCTTACTAAGACTACAAAACAAATTAATTTGAAACAACTGTCTGTAAGATTTAGCCTGGGCATATGAATCACGCCCTGGCTTAGGTATGAATACCACCTTTACAATCCGCCATCTGCTTGGTATGTATGAAAGGGCAAGGCTTGCTCTGAGGATATCACATAGTGGTTTTCTCAGCGTTGCTATCCCCTTTCGTAGCATGACCGGAGGTGTGCTGTCGCTCGACAGATTTCGCTTCTGCGTCCCTGACGAGCCGGGTGCTGACGCTGGTGCAGGGCGTCGCGGGTGCGACCCCTCCCCTAACGCTTGCTCTCCCTGAGGTAGGTTACGCTTAGGCGTCCCTGCCCTCTGGTCGAGTTCCCCTCTGGCGTTGTCTGGCCGCCCCCGAACGCTGTTTAGGTCGTTCAGGTTCAGCCGTGGCGGCACCAGGGGAGGTAGGGTTCTCCGAAGAGCCCCCTATGGTAGTTTTTGTTTTTGTTTTTTGGTGGTCCATTATTGTTCCCACGAGTACGGAGGAAATAACTAGTCGCTGTGCGCAGTGTTCAGATACGCACAGAAGGCTCAACTACGTTGGGAATCGTTCGCGACACTTAACCCTTTGCCATGCAGCCCTAGGCATGATGTCTGTACGCCGTAGCTTGGGGGAGTTGGTTCGCGGCAGCTGGTTTTGGCCGGTCATACGGGGGTGACCCACCTGCCCGACCCTATGCCAGCTACTGGCCGTTTTCTCGGTCACGCTCCTATCCACCACCCGGAGACGCGTTCGGCAGCCTCTGCCTGCAGCTGTCGGCCGTCTAAAACTATATTTTATGTACAAGTTTTAAAATAAAAGTAATAATTCATTCTAATTATTACTTTTATTTTCATAATACTGCACCTGTAAATCAATATTGAAGTTTTAAATCATTAGTATTAGATTCAAGCTTTGTTGTCTTTGATTAAATAATTAATTAATTAATTAATTATTATGTGTTTTCAAGCATGTACTTGTGGTATAATATACTTTTTTTAAATTAACTTCATTGTCAAAAATTTTTTTTAATCTTACTCCTTTTTACCATTCAGTGCAAGGCGGTTTACACGTTCATACAACCGTTTAATATGTATATCTCTTTCCATCTCTTTCTGTTTTGTTTTAGCTGTTTTGCTTCTTCCCAATGCATGCCCCTTCTCCCAATTGGATCTCTGATTCCATCATTCCATATTTTTCTCCGTCTTCATCCCTGATTCCTTCCTTATACTCTTGTTTCATATATCATTTTCGTATTTCTTTCGGTTTTCATTCGGTTTACATGTTCATATGTCCATCTCATGTGTCCCTCTACTGTTTTCTCATTTTTTACCTTATCTAGTTTTAACTTGTTTTCTATCTTCCTAAGAAATCTCATCTATGTTGCGATTATTCTTTTTTTTACTATTTCTGTTTTCATTTCCTTAGGTTTTTCCTGCTAACCAAAGAACGTATGTTTCATCATGTATAGTTTTCCAATTTCTTCTACTTTGTCCTCTATTTCTTTGTCTAGCTTGCCATTGCTTTCGATTATTGTCCCCAGGTATTTATAGCTTTCTACTTGTTCTATTGTTGTTTCTCCTATCGTAATATTGTGTGTTTTACGCTCCTTTGTTATTGCCATGGGTTTTGTCTTTTGTAGGTTTATCTTCATATTTATGTTCCCTGTTTAATAATTGCATATTTTGTAAGTCTTTTTCGGTTTCTGCTACTATGACCATATTATCTGCATTTTTGCATCTTTTATTGCAGAATCTAAGTATTCTTGTTGTGAGTTCTGTTTTATACTGGATTGTCTGGATTATTCTGATTATTTACTTTCCTATTCTCATATCATCTAAAGTTTTCCATATATCTTCTATCTTTATTATGTCGAATGCTTTTTTAAGTCCACAAAAAATACATGTACCTCTTCCTTCTTATTTATTATTTTTTTTCGCTTACTTATTTCAGTATGGAAATTAAATTTTGGGTGCTTCTTCCTATTTTAAATCCGCATTGACCTCTTTTTATTCTATTTTCTACCTTGTCTCTAATTCATTTTTCAAGTATTCTTGCCATTACCTTACCTGGTATGCTTGTTAATGTGATTCATCTATAATTACTGCAGTTCCTCTTGTCTCTTTACTTGTATATAGTTAGAATTATTGCTATATTCCACTGTAGGTATCTTTAGCTTTTTTAATACTTCATTTATTCATTCTGTCAGTTTTCTAACTCTCACTTTGCCTATGTTTTTTTAATTATTTCTGGTGTTATTTCATCTTTGCTTAATGCTTTTCTATTCTTTAGATTTTTGATAACTTTTTTTGTCTTCTCTTCCGTAATTTGTTCCGCTCTGTCCATATCGCTGTTTATTTGGAAGTCCTTTTCTTCCGTTTTTCTTTTGGTCTGTGTTTCTGTACCTGTAAGCTCCTAAAAGTATTGTTTCTACCTTTGCATTATTTTGTCCTTATTTGTCACTACCTTTCCGTACTTATCTTTTATGTTCATCAGACTGTGTTCTTTCTGTTGTTTTCATTGTTTTAATATTGGCAAATAATAAACTTTAATTTTTTTAACGAATGCATATTTTTTTCTTATTATATTATACAAGGCATTATTTTTTCTGAATCCAGTTATGCCAATTTGTTAATTTTAATTTATTATTTATATCAGAAAAAATAGTAATAAATCTTATTCATATGATGTTTCCAATAAATGTAGTGTGTCTTAAAAAAATCGGACCAGATAAATTTCATTATTATAAAGTAATGTTTTTGATATAATCATGAACAATAGTGAGTTAACAGACATGTTACAAATTTATTTTCAATATAATAGAAATCGAAGAGCATCAGCACGGTTTCCAGCGCAACGAATACCGGAACCTTGTAAATTTAGAAGGTTAGAAGAAAATTTCGTAAACTTACAGAGTTAGATGTTCTATTCAGTGTTTACGATAATCCCAGAACATCTACAAGGCAAATCATAAGTCATTTATATATCTACATGTAGTTCTAACAAAAACATAATTAAGTATCATAAATAACTCAGAATGTGGAGACTTAGAATAAACTTTCCATAGTCGGCAAATGGATTTCTGTAATTCTTTTCTAAATAAAGTACGCTAAATCCAATTTTATAAGAGAATTATTTGGTTATATTAATGTTCATTTAGGAATAATGCAGTATTTAATAGAAACCTTATTATTGAAAATAATTTTCAACCAAAATATGTGGTGTGGAAAGATAGTTTGGACGAAATGAAGCTTTCGTTGGCCTGTACGTTCACCTGATCATAATCCATTGTATTTTTGATTTTGGGGCTACTTGCAGGATATTGTTTACTTAACACCATCAGATAACGAATTGAACCTGAGAAATAAGATAACCACAGCTTGTAAAGAAATTCCTACTATCTTCCTCTCTAATACAACACATGGTATTTTAATTAGATGCAATTAGTCAATTTGAATACCATATGTAAAATATTACCATAAGGGTATCTTAAGCATGTTTAACCCAAAGAGTTAAAAAGTAAATCTCGATTCCCTATCTCCAACAGCGCTACGCTGAAGAGATCCAAAATAGATCGAACCCGGTCCGTGGCTGTTATTGACAGGTAACAATTATTTTTAAAATAACCTTTTGATATAGTTTAAATTGTTTATTGGCTTATATTTAATCGTCGCTTAAGACTTCTGGCCACAAGAGAAGGATGTGCTACAACTCGATCAATTCCAAATCATTGGATGAGAGGTGTAGGACCCAGTTTGTCAATGTCATCGGTATATCGCCATTTTATATCCTCCTCTTACGCCACTTCACCGCCCACGCAAGGTAGAATGGGGCAATGGAAGAGCGAATTGGACAAAAGAGTGGCATTTAGTGAAGAGTCCCGATTTTGCTTGTGGGCCCAAGATGGTCGTAGGATGGCCAGACGTTTGCGTGGAGCACGTAAAAATCCAACATTTTTGTAGAACGTAAAACGGCTCTCACAAAAGAAGTGGTGATATAGGACACAATATATTATGGTAGCTGGTTACATTTAAAATGGGCTAGAACCTTTTGCGCTTTCATATTTTCAGGGGCTGGAAATTTCCATTTTCAAACAGGATAATGCACGCTCTCGAACGGCAAGGGCAATAAAACGTTTTCTGAAAGAAACTAACTTTACCATTTTCCCATAACCTGCTCAATATCCTATTTGTCGCCCATTGAATATACATGGGATGCGATCGGTAGGCGATCGGGTAATTTACCACACTTTCTAGATAACTAATTCTGAATATGATGCACGAAAACAAGTTGGTAGTTCCACTTAAAAATGTCAAATTACCCATGATTGAAATTTTGTAAATTGTCGTAAAGATTTCTTTTAACACAAACAAGTTTTATGATAGCTGCGATATTTAATTTTTCCCGGACGTATACTCTTTGTTAAAAGGACGAATTGTGTCTAAACGATTTATTTTAGATACTATAACATACATAATATGACATCAGAATGGATCCAGAAATCCAAATATGCATTAATATTCAGGAGGTTTCACTTAAAATTGCCACTTTGATATAAATCACCTTGTATACTTACACTTTTTCACATTTCTACATCAATCTACCCATCTCTTTATAACTCCCTTACATTACTTTGCTAAATTACTCCACTTCTCACCCAGCACGTACTTTCCGTATCCCTAACCAATCCATTTTTTCCTCCCTCCCTTCTCCGTCCCACATCTAATGCCAAGATCACTCTTTCTTCCCTTCTAAAGCGGTTATCCTCAAAATAACTTGGCCTTCTCCCAAGTATCTGCTACTCCCTATAACCCTCATTGCACTCTTTTCCATACACCATTGCCTCAGTTGCTTCTCCACCTCTTTTGCCTTTTCATGCACCCATCTCGTCACCCTTTGCTCTAACCAGGATTTTTTGTGAGAAAACCGTAAAAGTTTTTAAATTAATTGGTCTTTTAAGTATTATTACTTTCCCTATATACGTAGTGGAAAGTAATAATACTCGGAAGTGTACTCGAGGCGTTTTTTTTTTGTTTTTTGGTGATATTTTTCTAAATATAAAAAATTTACAAAAACCGTTCAAACAAAAGTTAAAGGGAATAATAAACTGAATAAGTTTTATTTAAAAATGTTTTTTATAAAATTCTTAACTTTCGAGAAACATTTTTTGCCAATTCCTAATAAACTATTGATGTTTCATAAAATTTATATAACAAATAATTATTAAGAATAAGTTCTTTTGCGTAAACCTCATAGATTTCGAGAAAACTATAGGGAAAGTACTATGATGGCCACATCACCATTTTTTTCTCAGTTTTTTTTGGATACTCCAATAAAGTCAGCCAATAACGACCATTATAACTGAAATGATTTGTTATATTAGTAATAAATTTCATTTAAATCCAATAAAGCATTTATTAACAAAACAAATAATATTTTTGAACCTTTGTTCCGGCTTAATCGTAACTTTTGGATATATGTTTTGTTAAATCATCATATTTTGGCCCCAGAAATCTATCATCCAGCAATATCCCCATAATAATGGAGTACCCTATATATATGGAATTAAAATCTATAAAATTAATTTCTCCGAGCATTACTGCACGGCTACCTTAAAATAATTAAATAATAAAAATATATTTTAAAGTTCTTTACGTTGTAGAAAATAAACTAATAATCAGAAAAACACGAAAACATTTCGTAAATCTACAACAAAGTAGTTTTATTAAGACTACAAAACAAATTACTTATTGAAACAAAATTGAATAACAATAAATGATATCAAATCTATCAAAGCAACACTACTTTGAACATATTTATTTATGTAAAATAAACTAAAAATGGTTAATTGTATGTTAAACTAGTTTTGAGTGAATATGGTAAGACAAATTGGAACAATAAATGAATTTACGTTGATGTGACTGATAATAAAATAGAAAAGTAATTAAATAATTTAACAGTCAAGTATATCTTCAGTACAGCTTTATTATAAAATTGATTTTAAATACAAATAACAACATTTACTAAAATAAATATAATGAAATGTAAATAACTTAAATACATGCCTAAAGAGGCATGTACGGCAACTGATACAAAAATTAAATATAGTTAATTCAAGGTCTAATTTTTACCTGAGATGGATATTAGTTGTTAATTCTTGCATAATTATTGTAAGATAAAGATGCAGTAATGCTCGGAGAAACTGTTTGTTCTAATAAAAATTTTAATTGCAACAATTCTGCATCGGTAAATTATTGTTTTTATTAATTTACACATTAAAATGCCGAGAACAGACTCTTGTGGTGATATCGTTTCTTTAGACGCTCCACGAGAATTTTAATTCCACCAGTAATGTTTCGATTTTAATAACATCGATTTATTCTCATGCCTTCTCTTGGGAGGACCCATGTATTAAGAGCATAGCTTTACTGATGAGCTGTTATACAGCGATATATGTGTCCGGGGATTGCCCTACGTAAAAATTTCATTAAAGTTTTAGTTGCTTTAGTAGTACTAGTATTCGGTTATCGACAACACGCTTCTTTCTCCGCTATTGCTAATTTATCTGAAACCATTTGCGCTACAAAATATTATCTAGAGCCATATGAAAAAGGATTCGATTTTCAAGCCAGTACCAAATGTACATATGCATTTATAAAAAAGGTTGTATTTATTTTCTATAGCTTGTATTATGTTATTTGACACTAAAAAGGGAGGTATTTTTTGCTTTATCTGACTGTAGGAAAATAGCTTCTGTTGAAACTCTAATTAACGGAATAAAGGTTATAGTACACAGCTTCAACACAACATCACTCATTATGAATATATTATCACCTAATTTCAATAAAATATTGGCGTTATTTTCATAAATTTTGATGGTGATGCGTCTGTCAACGTTGCTGAAATAAACTATAACGTCACATTTATTACCGGCAATGAAACCGAAACTTTGCTAAGTTGAACGATCCCCTGAAAATTTTAGCTCAATTTTATGCCCGCATTTCTGAAACTTTGATGCGTTTATTTCACCTCGCTTGCCTTAAAAAACAAACGAAAGTGCTGAACGCCTATGAAAAGTACTTTTCCTACTCCTGTCCCTTCTTAAATTATTAAGGTCACGGCGCATATGCGCCGTCACGAATTGCAGTAAAGCTCTATTAATATTAAAATTGTCCTGTGTTTGCTGAAATCCGTTCTACTAGACCGCACCCTCGAGAGGTTGGAAAGAATGTAGAAGGTGGAATTAAACAATTTACGTGCAAGGCTCAGCCGTTGATTAAACGAGGTTTTTGCGTACGCACAGGGGAATAACATCACCGCTTTAATAAACTCACCTGTTATATTTCAACACTTCCGCCCACGTAAAGAAACCTACATGCAAATGTGAAATCGCCGTGTATTGTTCTTTTGTTTTACGGTGCTGGAGTAATGGGTTTATAATTATAAGTAATAATGCCTACGTGAAAATTAAGACTTCAAACACACGGTAACATGAAATTTATAATTTAAAATTGCTTATATAATGCTCAGAAAACACTATATATATGTTGATATCGACTTTATATAATAAAATGCCTTGCTGCATAGTACGAGAACTAGTTATGTTCACTATTATTTATTAGTTCTTCTATAATTATTGTCAGGTAACGGTGCAATATTTGCCTGAGAAATTAAGTTTTGTCTTTAATATTTTTATTTACAATAATACTGCATCAGTAAATTAATATTTTATTTTATTTACACATTAAAATGCCAAGAGCAAACTTCATTTTTTTAAATGGGCCAAGAGTACATTTCATCGTTTCGATTTTATAAACATTGATTCATTTTCGTGCAGGCATTTTAGTTGGAAGGATCCACGCATTGAGGGCATATGATACAGAGAAACACGTATCTGGAGATTACTCTTACGTAATAATTTCGTTTGTACTTAATGCAATTTAGGTCATATGACGGCATCTAGTAGTTGTGTTATACAATGCCTAGGGGTGCTTTTTTAAATTTTTGCTGTTAGTTATTACATAATTATTGTAGATAACGGTTTAGTAATGCACGGAGAAACTAATTTTCCTCGTTAATGTTATGATTTCCATATGTACTGACTTCCAACACCCAGAATGTCGATTTTCATGAAACAAGGTGATGATTAAAATTTGTATAAAATTTAATCAGCAGTTTGTCATTTTTGTTTTGTTTTTTTTCCTTTCACTTAATAACAATAAATTTGAAGAAATGTATCAGTCAGAGTACTATTAACTGCCAATATTCCAAATGATTTGTTGAACATTTCGTTCTGAATTTGAGAAAAATGCCAAGAGCACATCAATATTATCATAACATTTTTCCCAATTAACTCATTTTGAAATTTTCCATATTATTGGCATGCAATGGGTCTAACTTTATCTGAGACAAATTGCTCGTCGTGTAAGCCGTGATCCAAATGATCAAAAAAAGGGGTTCAACAACGTCGCCATGGATCTGGATGTCCCCGGAGGACTACAGATCACGAAGAAGATTTTAATTTGTCATAGAAGGGTCGTAATGATGGGTGAAAAATATTTCTTGTGGAATGCAACACAACCCTCACACAATGCAGTATGTCAAAATGTTATGGTACGGAAGACAAATTGTCGTTTGTCTTCATTGATGACAACCTAAATGCAGCTGGTTACTTTGCCAAAGTGCTGGAATCCGTTGCACTTCCATATCTTCAGTGGCTGGAGAATCCGAACAAGATAATGCGCGCTTTCATTCAAGGGAAGAAGCCAACTCTTTCCATGGCCTGCTCGGTCACCTGATTTGTCGGCCATTGAACATATATTAGATGCCATCGGTATAATTTATCACATTTTCCAAATACACGATCTCCAGCTATAAGTTTAAGAAGCTTGGGACGCTATATTACATGCAGCTATAGACCACTTGATTGAAAGGATGCTGTTACGGCCTTACCTGCACGGGGTGCATGGACCGTAACGAATTTACATTTAATTGGGGGCAGCGAGTGTACGGCCAGTACCGTCTTAAAATCCTTCCTCGAATTTTATTATGTGTTTGTGCGCGTCGTAACGTCCGTGGGCCATAAAGGGCTTAGCGGGTATTTTCAAGATCTGGAAGCCACCCGAAGACGAGCGATAGATGTTTTGGCAACACCGTGCAGAAGAAAGTTTATGCAGCCAATCATCCTCTTTTGCGGACCACCACCTACCCTTGGACCAACAAACTCCACCCCTTTACGTGATGTGCAGAAACCAGCGCTCGAAAAGGAAGATAATATCAGTTTAAACCATCAACAAACAAACACCACCGGCTCTTACGAATTTTAATTGTACATTTTTGTAAAGTTTTTATTATCAATATATTTATTAATTTAAATGTGCGTTTTAACATAACGAAGTCACAGATGCCAAGCCATCTAAATGAGTGCTTTACCAATCGTGGTAGAACAACTCATTATTTAGAAACACTTTTAATGTTTTCTTATATTCTAAAATTTTAATCATTAATTTGTATCATGAAAATAGATATTTTATGAAAATTGCAATCAAATCGTTCAGTAAATAACGACGGTTTTCATTTCTTTGTTTGTACTTATGCAAACGGCTTTAATTCACATCACATCATTAAAGTTTTGAAAACTTAACCTCCCAAAAAGAAAAAACCGACAAACCACCTGTAACAACAGCATCACTTCCATACATAAAAGGTAGCACAGATAAAATCGCACGTATCTTCAAAAACACAACATAACAACGGCCTTCAAATCCACAACAAAAATGAAGAACTTGACAGGTAAACACAACGACCAAATCCCACACTAAAATCAAGGAGTATACGAGATTCCGTGCCAAGACTGCAACCAGACAAACAAACAGACGTATTGGAACCATATTAGCAGATCACAAAAACAGACCAAACAGACTTCACAAACAGTAAAACATTAGCCAAAACAAAATACCTCGACAAACGTATCAAACGAAAAGCACTGGAAATGATGCCGGCATTCACTTGGTGATGCATTTTGATAAAAAGTTTGAATAAAACACTTTATAACTTTGTTTTACTACTATATTTTGTAAAACTGTTACTAGTTTCGACCATAAGCTGACTTTATGTTTGATAATGATCAGCTTATGATCGAAACTAGTCACTGTTATACAAAATATTTTATTTTAAAAAAAATACAAATATTTCTACATAAACAACAATAAGCATATCAATCACAAGCAGCCAAACAAGACGCCAACAGTATAAATATACCGCCAATCAGACAGCAGCCCAGTACTTCCTTAAATGTTCCGAGAGAAACTACTTGAAAAAGATGACAGACGGGTTATCGCGTTTGCATCCACGCAGTGTATGTTTTGTTCGCACTACGTTTTGATGGGCTCTGTGTCATCTTCTTCTCATTTCTTCACTTGATAGTACAAGGAATTATTGAGTTGCTGTCAAGTTTGCTTTTTATATAAATTAGTCGAGGTTCCTACTCCAGCGTATTTTCTATTTTAGCTGTGGGTTATTTTTCGTTGTATGTTTGGGATTAGTATTATTGACTGCGCGTGAGTGTAGTGTGTTGTTATAATATAGCCTGATGATTTTTGTTTCTACGACCGATTCGACTACTTACCGGAATAAGACAACTAAAGCCAAGATAAATGCCCTCCGCTGGAAGAATATTCAAAGAAATAGCTTATCCCCCTGAAGAAATTACTAAAATTCCCTAAACTTTACATGGATACCAAAAATACACAGGGAAGAGACACCGCCCAGGCAAAATACAACATACAACCATTAGTAGAACCTGCGTCATCATATGTAAAAAACACACATTTTCTAGATCCCTTAAAACCCCACAAACCCCATGAAACCGATATACTCGTTTTGTTTTGACGTGTTTACTAAGGTACCAATGGACGAAACACAAGACATAGTTTCAGGGTACAAACTGGACCTAATCAAGTATTGTAAACATTTTAGAACAGTAATTTTATGTATAAAAACTCAAAATATCGACAAATAGAACGATAATCCCACTTATGTCAACGACGACACATTTGTAATCTGGCCACATGGCGAGAAACGACTGATGGAATTCCTACAACATATTTCCGAAAACCGACACATACAAGCAGATACTTGCACGTAGAATTAAACGACCATCCAGCACAGAACCAATCAGTGTCAAGACTCTTGTCACGAGATCAAAACATCTAGCAGATCCAACTCACAGACCTGAAAAAATGAAAATCGTTAGACAAGTACCAGAGCAGAATGGCTTCAAAATCTAATATCTCAAAAATAAAATGAAGTCAAAATGGATAATCCAATGAACCATCAACAGCAATTACATTACTTACATTAAAGGCACAACCGACAAAATTAGCGGCCTTCTCAAAAAAACATAACTTTAACAGTCTTTACAACACAAAAAAATACGGAACATACAGATCCGCTCACTATGCACGAACAAAATACAAACGGTCGACTTATTGAAGAATGAATAAAAAACGATAATTTCCCTGTCACAGAGAATCGAAACACAGGGACCAATTAAAGTGTACTAATCATATACCATTAGCTTTCGGATTTATTTTAATCCTTCACCAGGGTGTACAACTACAGAGATGTCAAAACAAAACAATAAGCAAAAGGATAAATTGTGAAAGTTAATAAAACTTACATTGTGAATTTATAACAACCGCACAGTGGACAATCAAGAATTTTATTAAAATGTAAAAAAGTTTAACAGCTAATAAGTATATAAAGCAGTAACATCAAAATTATATGCGTCGCATTTAGAGGGCTGCCCAGTCCGTTCGCCACGGCATCAATAGGATCCAACAAAAAAACCTTTCTGGTTTTGTGACTGCTATTTTATCCAACTCATGCAGATACTGGAACAAATTGAACGAGATTAATGATTATCAATTCACTGACAAGTATGTTATTATAAGTTTAGACGTTGTATCTTTGTTTATCAAAAATACTCTTAACCTAGTTATCCACTATATAAAAAAAGTGACCAAAGTTATTAGGACCACAAGTAATGTACTAATTTGTAACTGGTACCAAAAATCTATATGCTCAAGTCGGTACATTAACTACAGCTCATGCCATCCACTAAATATGAAACTTAATTTCATAAAAACATTAAAAGGTCGAAACAAAAAAAAATGCCACCTTACGTTAGTAGATAACAGCTTAAGATAACTAGAAAAAATATTAGTACAGAACTCGTACCCCACTAAATTTTTCAAAACATTGGTTATATCACGTCAGAACCACAAAACAAATAGCCTACGCGTAGATAGAATGTCATACATATAATTCCCATATATGGAAAGCCTCGCAGAACAATAGATTAAGGTCCTAAATATGACAAAATCAAATTTGCCAAAAGAACAGTCCTTTTAGTGAATAGTTTATTTACAAAGTTAAAAAATAAGGTACCTGGGTCAGTCAGATGTTATCTATAAGATTCCCTGTTCGGAGTATTCTGGGCAGACATCACACACATTTATGTTTCGGCTCACACAACATAAAAGTGATACCGATATAAAAAAGGGATCGTGTGCTCTAGCTACCCATTAACAAACAACGAAACATAACATATTTCTTCGTGCAGTTGAAGTTCTAGACAAATAAAAACATCTTAAACAGGTAGTGTTCCTTACATATAAGTTTTATAATTCATTTTATTTACGGAGTTGCTGTTTATGTATTGAGAATAGAAATAATAAAAAAAAAATTTAAATATTTTTTCTATTTTCAACACATATTAAATCTATACACTTTTGCATGCGATTGAACCACCCTTCAAATTACTTTGTCCAGACAGAAGATAGTAGCCCTTAAAACATGCGATAAAAATCGTTGTCCACGCAGATTATTTTTAATTACTGGGAACAAGAAGAGTAATTGGGTGCAAAGTCAGGGCTGTAATCAATCAAAAGATCAATTCGATCTTTTCAATACTTTTTGCGAAATTTTCAAATTGAGTAAATTAAAGCACTTGTTATATTCCATAATTTTATTTTCAGTTACCTGACACGTGTTTCGATCTTTCGATCATTCTCAAAGTGAAAACTTACCCAATTTGAATTCGATCTTTTGTGTCTCCGAATACTCGTTTGTTGCATGTGATGTGTGTGAGTTTGCATTGTCGTGATGAAAAATGCTTCGTTATTTTGCGTTGCTTTCTCCCAATTTGCCAAAAACTTTAGGCAAACAGATGGTCGTATACCACGCTGAATTAACAGTCTTTTAATTTTCGAGAGCCACAGTTTCCACATGACTGGTTTTCGTGAAAAAAGAACGCCTCTATTTGCTTCTTAAGGCTTCGAGAACGAACAACCTCAAAGCCAACAAGCCTCATATTGAAACACCCAAACTGCCGATTGGTCTTTTCTTCTGGCTCATACGTATTAATCCATGACCTGTGACAAAAATTTCATTTTGAAATCATATTACGGCACCAATCGATACATACTCGTATTTTGAACATCTGTCAACAAATTGGAATCTAACGCGCACACATCTTCCAAACACCCAAATATTCGTGCGAAATCTTATATATGCTGGTCATACTAATGCATAAACATCTCTTGATATCATGATAGGTCTTCTGCAATTAGTTTTTGCACAGCTTCGATATTTTCCGGCAAAACGACCAATTTTAGACGACCTACTTTAACTTCGTCAAAAGTTGAATTCAGTTAATTGATGCACTGTTCTTGAGTTAGGCCATGTCGAAAGTCATAATATATAAATCATAGCCCAAACATTTTCAGGAGCTAATTCCATCTTTTGGCCGAAATGAAATTTTTAACCTGCTGTTCTTGCAGTTCTCTATACATAAATAGCAATCCTAATATAGATAGAATAATTTGAATCACCTATTTACTGCAAATTCACTTGTACCTGAATGTTTAAATTTATGTGTTAAATAGATACGTGCCTCTGTGATCTACATATGTGCATACTTTAACAACAATTGTTTGTTGTCCTCTTCAGAATTTATAATTTTAACTATTATTGTACTTTCTTATTTATTTTGTTAGACATAGTTATTTTACTTTTTTAACGTGTTGTGTTTCTACATTGGAGACCTACTGAGCCAAAATAACTAATATCATTACAAATCATTCTCAAATGGTACAAAAATAAAAGTAAAATTGAATAAGGGTAATCTAACTGTGGTCGTGGAATTGGAAGAGTATAAAACAAAAATGTAAGAACTACTAGCCGATAAAAATTACTATAATAGAATAATAGAATAAGTAATACAACAACCGAAAAACGTCTAAAAACATATACCGTAGTGTCGCGTCGCCCAAATTATACGCGCCCATATTCACATAAGACGGGTGCTCTCTTTGGCCAGTGATATCATTCATAGATCAGAAAATCTATCAAGTTACAAGTTCATCCTGGGTGTATCCTGCAGAAACTGTAACAATTTTAACGTATTAAATTTGCAAACAAGATAAACAATTACTAATTGCCTGACAATTACGCTGTGATAACAGATAACTCAAGAACACATACATACGTTGTGATAAGTTTAGATGTTGTCTCTAGTTTCTAACTATTATTAGATTTATATTTGTTCAACTTACCTTGTTTATGACAACATTTATTGTTGAATTACAGTTCTTTTCTAATGTTAATCATCAGCATACATAAAAATTGTATCTTTAATAGATAGGGAGGTCATTTATATACAGGATGAATAGTATAGGGCCTAAAATTGAACCCTGCGGAACCCTGGTATGTAAGACTTTCCTTTCTGATATATGGTCTGTTAAAGTATTATCAGTTTTGTGTTTGATTTTAACCCGTTGGTATCTATTTCGTAAATATGCAGAGAACCAATTATTTGCAACTCCTTTTATACCATAACTATTTAATTTATATAAAAGAACACCAATGTCAATGCAGTTGAAAGCTCGGCTCAAGTCTAAAAACAGTTCTACTGGATATTCTCCAGACTCAATTTTTTTAAATTATGCAAGAATTGAATGAATGACATGCTGTTGTAGTTGAAAGTCTAGAACGGAAACCGTGCTGCACAGAATTTAGAATTTCAAAGCGATTTATATAATTTTTCAGCCTTGTAACCATGCATAGTTCAAATATTTTGAAAAATATTTAAACTAGAGAGATTGTACGATAGTTCTAAATACAGGTTCGATTGTTTTTCCCAACAATTGGAACGATTATTGAATGTTTCAATTTGTTGGGAAATATACCATTTAAATGATTTGTTGATGAGGTGTAATAAAGGTTTAATTATTTCATTTATTTGCTTAATAATAAAATCAAGCGGTCAAAACCACATGATCGCTTATTTTTTAAGTTTTTAATAATTTCAAGTAATTCGGCTTCAAAGAAGGGTTCGAGAAATAGCGATTTTCATGCTGTGTTCCACTGAAATTTGGTTGTTGGGTTGATGGGCTTTAACGAATTTCGTAATTAAATAGGTTCGTTTTTAAAGTGTGAATTAAATAAATTACAAATGGTTTAAGGTTTAACTTGAAGTCCGTTATTATTCAGGGTAATATTTGTATGTTGTGTGATTTTATGTGTTAGATCATTTTCAGTTTCCCAAGTTGAGTTTATATTATTTGTGGAGTTCACAATTTTCTGTTGGTGATTGTAAAATATCTATATCTAAAACGTAGACTAATCTTAAAATTATTAAAAGTACACATTTTCACATACGCCAATAAAATAAATAAAATAGATAATTATACATGCAAAAATATTAAAAGTCAGTAAAATTTAAATAAATAACTTATAATTGATGACACATCACATATTATTAAATTGTAATATAATATGTTAAATCTGTATTAAAAACTATTAAATATAAATAGATGAATAAATAATACAATAAATAATTTAATAAACAATTGATAACGCATAAAAACACATTAAAAGCCATTGATTAAATATAAATAAGTAGTTTAATACACATGCAAACATTTAAAAAACCAGTTAAATATATAAATAAACAATTATAAGTGCAAATACCATAAGTACAAATATATTATAACTTATTTGGTACGCTTTTAAAATCTAAATTGAGGTATTCTTCAAAGGTATAAAATGCCTGCTCAATCAAAATATTTTTATTAGCTTTTTAAATGCATTTAAATTAAGATTTCGAAATTCTATTGGCAGAGCATTTAAAAATTTAATAGAATAATGCCTTGATCCGGTTTGAGATTTTATTAATCTTATTGCTCTTGGATACACATCACATCTGTTCCTCGTATTATGGGCGTGTATATCTGCATGAAAATTGTACAGGCCCGAATGTGTTTTGATATAAATTAAACATTCATATTTATATATAGACGGTAACGTTAATAACTTTAGTTCTTTGAATGCTGGTCTGCAGTCATCCCTGTAATTGTAATTACAAATTATTCTTAAAGCTTTCATCTGGAGCCGAAATATCCGATGTCTTATACTGGAATGACCCCATATAATTAAGCCATATGTCATGTGTTCATGAAAATAAGAGATATATGCATCTTAACATTTGGCTGGATGTTGAAAAGGAAAAGTCTACCATATATAGGAGGAATATTCAATAGTTTAGTTTTTTAGCCAATGCTTCTCCATGGCACTCCAAGTTAATTGTCCATCCAAGTACAATCCCAGAAACACTACATCCCATTTATTAGGCTCGGTGTTTCTGTTTAATGTCTAAATTAATATTACTGTCTTATAATCATTTATTTTAAGTTTATTACTTGCAAACCAGTCAAAGGCCCTCGATCGTGAAAACAAACTACTATTCTTGGCTTCCTCAGCTGATTTTCTATATTCGTTGATGGTCATATCATAGGTATATAAACACATTAATGATCCTGCCATAAAGGACGGTAGATCATTAATGTAAATCAGGAACAAAATAGGGTCCAGTATTGAACCCCGCGGAACACCGTATTCGAGGGTTGTGGGTTTTGACAAATTATTAATGTAATATACTTGTTGGGTTCTATTTGTTAAGTAAGACAGTAACAATCTGCAGCTATTTGGATGTATATTATAGCATAATAATTTCCGCATAAGGATGCTATGAGATACTCAATCGAACGCTTTAGATAAGTCTACAAATGTCGAAAAACATGCGTCACCCCTTTCAAAGCAGTTCAAGGTATATTCGGTGTCCAAAGTCCAAAATAGCGGAAGTAGTTGATTTGTGTTTCCTGAAACCAAATTGTCTATCTGTAAATAACTGTTCTGTTTCAAGGTGGGGAACTAATTGCTTTTGTAATATTTTCTCTAATATCTTTGAAAATATTGGTAAGATCGAAATTGGCCTGTAGTTGTTCACACAGTTTGGATCTCCCTGTTTGTGAACTGGAATAACTGTTGCTTGTTTAAATGCATCAGGAAAAATGTTGTTCTTAATACAAATATTTATTAATATAGTTAAGGGTCCGATAATTTTATGTATTACTATTTTAATAACATCCACTCTTAATCCATATATAATATATATATATATATATATATATATATATATATATATATATATATATATATATATATCCCTACTTTCACTATTTCATAGACCACTTATAACTGAAGCCAACTCGCATTAAGACACTTCTTTAAAAAGAAAATCATTTGTACAATTTCTGGCTTGTTGGCATGTCGTTAATATGGGGTCAATGTCAGATTTATTTATTTGGCTAACAATTGTTCTAGCAATTGAACTAAAGTATACATTAAATTCTTCGGCAGTTAAAGTGATAATCTTACCCTTTTTTGAATTGGGATTTTTATTGTTATTTATTATGTCCCATATAGCTTTCTGTTTGTTTTTTGCTTTTGGTATGTATTTATTATTAGCCGCTATTTTTGCCTTCGCGATTTCTTGTCGCTAGTGAAGTTTAAATTTGTTCTTTATACAATTCAAATCTTCAGTAGAATATTAATTATATGCGTCACTTATTAAGTTCAAGTTGTCTCTAGTATTAATTATTTAGTGAACCATTTAATTGTGTCTTTGTTGTTTCGTAATGCAATATATTTTCGTGGAAAAGCAGATTCAAAGTTCTGAATAAACAAGTTATGAAAATTATTAAAATTGCTAGGTCAACATTAGTTTTAGGTATGTTGTGTTTCTTCCATTCTATAGCATCTAACAGATTAAATAAATTATATAACCTGCTTCTGTAATGGGTCGAATTTTTTTATGAGTTATATTATGAGCCGCGTTTGATGAAGAATGATCAAGCGTGAATATTATACATTTGTGGTCCGATAATCCTGTTTCAATAGGTTTTACTATGTAATATGATGTATTAGAAGCTATGTTGTCGATTATATTTTCAAACCTTGTGTGAAAATCAACAATAAGAACTAAATATTGTTTTTTGGAGATGAAATAGATCATGTAGATTTCTACTAGACTCTTAATTGTCAGAATTCATCCATGACTTTGATTTGGATTCAGATTTATTGTTACATATAGAAAAATTGCTGTTAAAGTAAGTTCATTTGACAAATTTATTTAACAGTTTGTAATATTTGTTTTAATCAGTATATTTTATTTCCGGACTTTAAATTTTAACCACAAATTAATAATAATAGTTTATTACCTTTTAATGTGTTGTTTTTATCCATATCGTTGGAAAAGTACAAAGGTTTAACTGTACACACATATGTAAATATAACACCTTTGAAAATTAATTGTCTAATTCGAAACACATGTTAGGATTAAACTTTATAAAAACTTATAATACAAGTGTATTAATCAAAACAAGCCTATTAAGAATTAGTTTAATTAAGAATGCAACTTGGGAATTTTATATTTGTTACATACTATTCGTAAGTATATTATCTATTTTACTCCAATTTCTTTAGTTTTCCTAATGCTTATATTATTATTGTAACATAATGTCTGACTTAAAAGTTATTGAGTGTGTGAGGAAATGCTTGCTAAAAATCTAATAGAATATTCATTCTCACGTTAAGTATTAGTGAACTAATGGCGAAGATATTATGTGGTAGTTCATTTTAGAGAGTTATTAAAAATCAATTTTGATAATTTATTGTAAACTTCGTTTGTGTATTATAAAATTAATAGTGGTATAAAAATGTCGAAAGGATTTTTGTTTACTCTCTATTTTATCAGCATTATGATATTGGCAATAAATAAAGCATTTATTGGAAATTTATTTTCATTTTTACTAGAAAACTATATATACTCAGTACTAATAAAGACTAATTTATAGCGAAATTATATAAAGTAGATACACAGAAATTCAAAACAAAATGCATTTATCAGTTATTCCCAGAATTTATTCAGATCCGATTAAATAGACGGCAATTTATTACTTAATTTTAAATGAAACAATTCATACTTTTTCTACCATGTTCCGTCGTACCAGTATTTCTTACTAATAATCTTTATTGCACAAGGTTTGCCATTCGTGAAAGTTTTTCATCTACAAATGTATGCTAACGAGCAGCGGTGTTTTCTTTCCCCCTGGGAGAAATTAATATCGTCCTACTGCTTACGTTTTAATATTTCCCTAATTTATGGGTCTACTTCACTGGATATATCTGAACCACACTGCGAATTTCTAGTTCCCGTAGGTGTATTCGGTGGAATTTTGCTCTTATTCAATTAACTACTCAATAAAGCAGGTATAGAAAACTTTTCAAACGCTGAAAGGTCGCAGAAAATTGAGTGAACGGGGAAATGTGATTGAAAATCGTATAACACTGAAATATGGGTATTGTTGAAAATTGTATGCAATAACAAGTTCCGAGGTACTAATACGATAGTATATAATTTTGTATTTTCGTATTCCTGTATACTATAAACTAGGACAAACCATCTACTAGTCTCAATATTAAGAATTTAAAAAAAATATTACTTACTGCCATAGTGGACAGTTGATATTAATGACAATATTTTCTTTCAAAAAATATTGTGAATGTGGTATTTTTAATTTATATATTTTATTTGCTTCATAATAGTATGAAAAATATATAAGCCCATCACTTGCTATTATACATATACTTAAATATATATTTATATATAAATATTTTTGTAGTCTTAGTAAGACTCATTGTTGTAGATTCACGAAATGTTTTCGTATTTTTAAATTTATTATTTAATTTTCTACAACGAACTAAAGGATTTTAATACATTTTATTACTTAAATATGTATATAGAAACAAATATTACTATAATCTTATAGACACTCATTCCCATTGTATTTTTATACTTTCATTTCATTAGCGTATTAATGGCATTAATGATATTTTCCATGGGAAACTTCGTAGGGATGGTATGTTTAAAACTGTAACATAATAAATCGAGTTCGTGATCGGAAAATGTTATGTCCGCCTTATTAATCACTAATGTTTGCGTAAGTTTAGGAGTGTTTTCATATGGGATTAGTTCTTCTTGTTGTATTTTCGATAACAGAGATTCTTTTGTAATATTATTAATTTGTTTTTTACTTTTTTTCTAAATAACTGCAAACATGTTTCCTTAAAAATGGTCCCAAACTTGTTGAGTAATAGTTTTGCTGAGGTTCAAGTGTTGTTCGTACGCCAATATTTCCAAATCTGTTCTTTTTCCATGTAACAAACCGATTTTGAACTTTAATAATTTAAGGTTGAAATCAGTTATTAGTTTTGAGATGTTGTATTTATGTTTCGCAGTTTTCACTTCAATAAAGTTAGGAACGATGTTGTTACTCACGCACTGCCTTTGGAAATAAATGTCGACACTAAGTTTTATTTTTGTCTTGATATGAAAGTGTTTGTATAACTTGGCTGAGCAGGAAGCCATAATAATAAATTGGTTGATTGAGTTTATTTAGTGCCATTTGTTAATATGCATTTTTAGTGATAGTTGAAGAATGATGTAGCATTATGAATTACGAATTCTCTGAATCTCCCATAAATTGTAATTAGTTACTATAGTCATTCGCTGTATTTTAATCTTTTAAATTAAAATTAAATTTTAATGTTTTTTTTTTAAATATTTTGGAAATAGGTTATTATATAAGTATACGTTTAGTGTTCATCTTCCGATATTTTCTTCCAACTTCTTGAAATGTAAGAACCACAAGGAAAGTAAGAAATAAATCATTTCGTGAATATACAATAATGAGTCTTACTAAGACTACAAAATAAATCAGTTTTGAAACAACTACTTCTCTGGCTAATACCTCGACAGACATTGAATAAAACAATATTAATTTGCGTGTTACGAATAGTACAACTATCAAAGCAACACTAATTTGAATGAAATTATTTCTGTTGAATAAACTAATATATAATGAAATATTATGAAATATAAATAACTTAATAATAATAATTTTATTTATTTCCAGTAAGAACGTTTTATACATTCATGGCTTAGTCAAGTGCAATACATCAAAAGAGATCTAAATCTAAGTAAGATATATAGACAATGATAAATATTCTAATAAAACTTACTAACTAGGTTGTATAGATAAAACTTACTTACTATATACATTATTAAATAGATACAATTTATACATAAAATTCAAGTATAGATAAAATTTAACATAGATACAACAAACTACAGTATCTAATTCACATTTACCAAGAGGCGCACCGTATAGTATTTAAAATAAAATATTAAAAGTATAAAGTTATGTGGTATTGCAGGAGTGCCAAAGAATGTCTGTGGAATGGGAGTCGGCGAGGAGGGTAGTAAAGTATGAGAGAAAGATAGGTATGTTAGGAGATGAAAGGTTGGTAAAGGAGGCATGGGGTGTTTGTTATAAGGAATGGCGGATGAATGCTAAAGGAGCAGAATGAATGAGAGAGAGAGAGTCTTTGTACAAGAGAGTCGGGTGGTCATGCCAATTGGTGGATCGGAAAATAGCGTTGGGAGAGAAGCTTCAGATAGAGTATGCGATAAGGGCGAAGGATATCGAGTTGCAGTTGCGACAAATTAGAATAGAGAATAGCAACTCGAGCCCTAAATATAAAGAGATCCAAGTATTTAATGTCCTTCCACGCTATTTTGCGAGATTGTCAAAGGAGGACGCACGGCTACTTGCACGGTTTAGATGTGGGAATGAGGAAAGAGGAAGAAAGGTATGGATGGGGAAAGAGTACATGAAATGGGTGTTTTGTGGAATTGGGAAGGATGTATGGGAGCACTGGATGAGTGAATGTATGGGGTTGCAGGGAACGCTTGAGATAAATGGTAAAGGTCGAAAGAGGAATATGTGTGCGAGTGGGAATGGGATAGAGGTGCTAAAAGCAATTGTAAAACAGAGGCCAGGGAGGAGTAGCTAATACACCACAGAGGAAGAGATTTTATATTTTAGTTATGGGGTATGGGAGAATATTATATATATATTTCGTTTGTGATAATTATAAGAATTTAAGTATTGTAGTGTATTAAATGCCAAATAAAGGTTTTGTATATATATTAAAAGTACAAATAGATGTGATGACACGTTAAAATATGATTAAATAATGCGTTAAATACATGTACAGAAAAATGATAAAATTCATTTTTGCAGATGATTAGTTACACAAATTTTCGCAGAAACTGGTGTATTCATCTAGGGTATAGAAACAATTATCTTCTAACATTTGTTTTATTTTCCTGACAAATATCTTTGTGGGTAGATCTTTGATATTAACTGGTAACTTATTGAAGATCTTTACACTCTGGACTAGAAAACAGTTATGGTAAAAGCTATGGTAATGCTTAGGAAGTTTTAGTTCATTCGTTCGTGTGTTATAACTATGGTCTGTTTGATGTTTATTAAAGAAAATTTTATATGATCAGTTTCATTAATAACTGTGTTATTTAATAAAATGTTTATTTGACCCATTGGCATTTTGTAGTTGATAACAGTAGTTTTTGATGTATGAAGGTTTAAATTGTTTATAGTAAGCCAAGAGTTTAATTCGAGTAAGGGTTGATTTGCTGATCGGTTGAGATTTTGGATGCATTGCCCTTCCATACTAACTGTTGTATCATCTGCAAACATGGTCAAATAAGCATTAATAGTGAGTGGCATCTCATTGACAAATAGTAGAAACAACAATGGTCCCAGTATAGTTCCTTGCGGTACACCAACAGTTGTGTAAGCAAGGTTTGAAATATTTAGGGTGTCCCGTTAATGTGGGGGAAATGGCTGGACTATAGATTCCTGGGGTCAAAATATGACGATTTAACGCAACTTATCTATATCCAAAAATTTACGGTTAAGTCAGAATTTATCTTCAAAGTTCCAAAAATTTTTTTTTTGTTTATAACAATTGAACGCTTCATTCGATTTGAATTAAACTTATTACTAATAACTGCCACAATATAATACACCATTTCAGTTATTATGGCTATTATTGGTAAACAAGAAGTATAAAAACAGTAGTACCACCACTTAAAAACTAACGTATATTATTAAAGGTGCAACAAATAAAAAAATAATATTTAAAAGACCATTTAGTTTAAAAGAAATATTTTACTAATATTTGATATCTTTTACGGTTTTCCCACAAAAAAATAAAATATATCTTTTTATCTAGTAAAAACAAAATCTAATTTTCCATTGAATCGAAAATGAATGTTCTTCGTGGCCGTCATTGTTGAAAAAATGTAAATTATGTATAATATTAATGGTTTAGTGTCTTTTAATACTCAATTAATCTCTTACTTTATTATAGTTCATAAATATTCATATTTGGAGCAAACAGATATCTTGCTTGTATTAGGATTTTGCGAAGGAAATTGTTTGAAAAGTGTTACATGTGTAAATAGTGTGTAGGAAGGATATTTTATGTAATGGAGGATTATATGCCAATAATGGTCTTTTTTTTAATAATAAATTTCATTCAAATTAAATAAATTGTTCAATTGTTAAAAACAAAAGAAATATTATTTTTTTGAACTTTGAAGACAAATTCCGGCTTAACGGTAAACTTTTGGATATAGATAAGTTGGGTTAAATCATCACATTTGGATCCCAGGATTACGTGGTCATTTCCCCACATTAACGGGACACCCTGTTTCATTTATCTTTAATTTAGCAACTTGAAATTTGTTTCCTATCAGATAGATATGATGACAATATGTTGAAACAATTTCCGCGTAGACTATACGTTCTTAATTTACTCAGTAAAAGATCGTGTGGTACACAATCAAACGCTTTTGTTAGGTCGATGAGTATTGATAGAACGTTTTTGTTTTCATCGAGGTTATTTAAAACAAAATTTAAAAAGTAAAATATAGCATGTGTAGTTGTAAGACCTTTTCTGAAGCCAAGTTTTTGATTACACAGAATATTTTTTATATTAACATAATCTATTATTCTGTTATATATAACTATCTCAAATATCTTGGAGAATACTGGCAGAATTGAGATTGGTCTATAATTACTGATTAAATGAGAATCTCCTTTTTATATATTGGGATAATTTTGGCAAGCTTTAGATTAGGTGGGAAAATGCCCTCTATTAGTGCCAAATTTATTGCATGAGTTAATGGTTTTATTATACTTTCCACAGTATATTTAATTACGACAATCGACACATCATCAATATCTGTACTTGTGGTAGATTTCATTAAGCGTAAGATTGTTCTAATTTCTGCTTCAGATGCTGGATGTAGAAAAAATGATCCCATTACATTCGATCTATCGTTATAGTTTTCAGTATTCACTGAAAAACCTGAATTGGCAATTTTACTGAAATATTCATTCATTGAGTTAATTATTTCTTGGAGTTATTCAATTTTCTGTTACTTCTGCATATTTTTTTGCACCTTTTTTGCTTCTAGAATATTCCATAATTCTTTAGATTTATTTCTCGAATTATTTATGCGATTTGTGTTATATTTTTTTATTTCTGTTTCTTTGCAGACTTGTAAACAGAATAAGTTTGCTCACATTTATAGTTACGATAGATTTAGTAATAAAAATCTACTTTATTTCGTAATTCTTTTATATTATCTGTAAACCAGGGTTGTTTTTTTTTTTAAATTATTTGTAGTTTTGTGTTTAATGGGACAGCATCTATTAAAAATTGAAATAAATATCTTATAAAATTAATTATAATATGTTTGAAGTATGTTTCGAATATATCCCAGTTTACTGCTGTAAGTTCATTATTCAGTGCATCTAAAGTAATTGAGTTAACTATTCTAGTTTTTGTTAGTTTGGAGGATTTTAATATGTTATATCTGAATTTTAAAATTTGACCCAAGTGATCGGATAAATGAGTCTGAACTACTTCTGCACTTATATAGGTAATGCTAGTGATAATATTGTCTATGCAAGTGCTGCTTGTATTAGATATTCTTGTATTTGATTTTATTATGACTTGCAAATTGTAGCTTTCCATTAAATTAATGAAATTAATAGTATTATTATCATTGGTTTTAGAGACGTTAATATTAAAATCACCACCCATGATAATATCTAATACTTCATCTATTACTATTTTATAAAGGATCCTTTCCAAGGTTCCAAAAATTCAGAAAAATTGCCTACAGGAAGCCAGTAGATACATATTAAAATTATTTTATTGTTTTTACCTGTCAATTCAGCACATGCTATTTCAATAGTATTTTCTTGCGACATACGATTAATGTCAGGTCAACTGTTGGAATATATGTTCCCTGCCATAAATATTGCCGCGCCCCAATGGCTATAGTTTATGTTTATTTGTAGTTATTTATATCTGGAAAATTCTCACTGGTCACCCAGTGTTCAGTGGCTAAAAAGAAATTAACGTTTGGTTCGGCTAATACTATATCTAAATTATTGATTTTGTTCTTTGTTGCCTGCATATTTTGATGAAGAACTACTATTGGCTCAACTGTTTGTAATTTATCTTTGTGATTATTTGTTTTGGTTTAATTTGTTGCTTCGATGAAAAAAAAACGTGAAATATAAGCTCCACAAGGCCATAACAATGGATCCATTGCCTTTTCATAGTGATATTATATAAATATTTTTTGTATGATTGTTGATTTCATCTAATTTTGTTGATGGATGGAGGCGTGACAAATATAGGAAAGCCTTGTGCGTCACTATTTTAAGATTGTTGTCACTGGTGGATAATCCTACTATTCCATACGATGTTCTTTTCGGTGAATTTTCCCACTTTTCGTCGTCGCCGTAGATATTTTTTCAGTTATTTTGTCCTTGTTGATTTGTACCCAAAAGCCTTATAGTGGTAATTTTCTTCTTTGGAGTTTTGTTCATTGGGTTGCTGGTTAATGGTATTATTTCGCAGGTTTCTTCAGATCCTATTAAATCTGCAGTAGTCTGTCTGCCATTGGAAAAATTTGGCGGCGAATATATGCACTATTATTTTATTTACATACGCAGTATTCTGTTTTGGCATTTAATTTATGTTGTAAGTCGGTTACTTTTGTTTTAGTTGAACATTTTTTCTTAGTAAGGCGGCCTTTTCTTCTATCTCCCTAACTATTTTTTTAGTATGCTGTTGTCTCTCTTAAGGGTACTCACGGTTTCCGAATCGTCCCATGAACCCTCACACAGTGGCATAACCTCACTTGCGGTGTTTGATTTAACTCGGGTTTTCTGGCACCTAGACTCATGATAGTCCAAACAGGATGGGTGGAACTGCTTCTGGCAGTGCTTACAAGCTTCTGCATTCAGGAATGTACGGCAACTGACACAAGAATGAAATATAATCGACTGAAGGTCTGAATTTATACTTAAGATGGATTAGTGATAAAATAAAACCCTAGTTTGGCACTTTTTTCACTTGGTATATTAATCGCTGTTCAAAATGGATTAGAGAATTCTATAGAAACCGGGATTAAGAGTTGCTGCAGATTCACGAAATATTTTCGTATTTTTAAGTTTATTATTCAATTTTTTACAATGAACTAAAGAAGTTTAATACATTTTATTATAAGGAAAGTATAGGCATGTCTAAATTAGAATTTATTTTTATATTTGTTTTTATAGAAATATAGATGATTGTGGAAGACGTTTCCTTTGTGATACAATTGTAATCAGATAGTATGTGTGTGATATCAAACAAGTACAGTTTCTATTAAAGTTATTATTTAAAGAAATGTTATAGACTTAATACTCCAAGCAATTTCTTACATTACACACATTCATTTTACTTTTCCTCATGTCTACTTCCTTATTGTTTACTTAATACTTCTGTATACAATTATTTAGCAGGATTTTGTAGCTACAATCTCTGGAAATAAGGTTCGGAGAAATATTAACGAAAGGTACCTTATTGTTCTTCGAAATGGATACCACCCATAACTACGCGCCGCTGAAATCTGCTATATATGTATATATGAAACTTTTCAAGAAGGCTTATTTTGGGTTGGAGTTCAAAAGCCTCGTCGCGTTTCGTTAGATGTCAGGATTATCGTCAAATCTCTTTTCTTTCAACGGTGCAAGGTACATTCAAATTTTGAACCTTTTCATGAAACTTCTACACGAGGTACGACCCTAGTTCGCACAACAAAGTTATTATTTTGTTCAGGAGAATACTCGCCTTCACGCAGCCTATTTCGTCAAACGGTTCTTCGCAAAAAAAGGCGTGGTGCAAATTGAACATTCACCATACTCAATCCTCCAGACTTCTTCCTATTCCCACGGCTCGAACTCGCTTAAATTCTTATTATTAATTAATTTAAGTTCCTATTTAATTTTTGCAACAATCAGCATCGATTGCTGACCCGTACTAACGATGTTACACTATCGTCTGAAATACGTATGCGGCCACATTTACTCTATTTTTTCCGAATATCTAAAATTATTTCTACCAATATTATATAAACTATAATTTTAGCATTTTGTCCAGATATCTAAAATTTATTATTATTTTTGATATTTTTATAAAAATGTATATTGTTCGTAGAACATTGTTTGTTTTTAATGATTGTATGCTTATTGCAGTTTTAAAAGTCATAGCTTAGCTTATTTTATCTGCATATTAAAGAAGCTAGTAATGTATGCTAGATTAAACAATATTAATATATAATATTGAAAATAAATTAACTAATCAATTATTTTGTGGTATTTAATTTAAAGTGTTTGTTTAATTATTTATTATAGTTATAATAGCAAAAGTAACGAAAACTAAATATGTGCATAATATTTTATACACAGGAAAATTTAGTTATTGCACTCATGCAAATAGTAGTTCGGCTTTAAAGAATGACCACAGGCAAACTTTATTAAAACTTGCGCCTCGGTCAAGCATTTAAATCATTGAAATCAGCTCGGCATCTACGCTGCTCCATTTCCATGCAAATACCATATAAGCCAACATGAAAACAAACAAAATTATTATCCACGAAAACGCGATAACAACATCAATTACTGTGATAATAAAGAAATTATTTTCATAGAACTATCAGCAAGCTAAACGGTTTTTGTAATTATAAAACGTTGTATGATTTGGAAATGTAATCATTTTATTAATTTCCAACATAAATAAATACAATCATATAAAAGTAAATCTAAATATAGGACATATAATTATTTAGTTTCAATAAATGAAATAGAAATTATAGTAACAGAAAATTATATTTACAAAGAAAGAACTGAAGTTTATTAAGAAAAAAATCAATAATTTCGGCAATTAACGTAAGAACGAAGTTTAAATTAGATACCCTGGGTAGCCTTCTACTCTATTGAGTACTTTTTATTTTGACCGCTCTGATTAGTTTCTATATTCAGTATGTCTATCGTTTATGTTAAATTGTGAATTTAGCTACCACATTATATGACCTTGATTATATTATTGTTAGTAGATCTAGATGGTTACAGTGTACGTCTATCCGTGTTGCAACAACTAAATACATAGTACCTGCAATTTGCTGGCAATTTCAATCACATACAGACTAAAAGATTGATTATGATTGCAATCAATCTAGCTAATTCATGGGCTTCAACATCCAAAAGTACTTTTGTTGGATGAGTTACAATCTAGAAAACTATCTAATATTTAACTTGTATAAATTCGGCTTTAACTATCACGACTAAGGGTTAAACAAGTTTCAGAATAAATATGCTATTACGACTTCCAGAAGTGGAACATAGCGGAATTCAAATGGGTTTAAATAGTAGTGGTAATAGTGTTTGGCTATTGATAATGTGGTCCTCCGCCGTGTTTGTGTGTATAAATAATCTTATTACTTAAAAGGGTTGCTCCCGTAACTTTAATGTGTCATTATTAATAATTACACCCGCAACTATGTGGTAATTAGTGATTTAAATAGTAAACTAAATTACTTTATGTTTTATATTTGCGTACACTATTATTCCTCTTCAAGGTAACATTAAAGATAGGTCTTTTATTAATTACGTTTCTCGCATGGTTTCCTAATACATTGCCGAGCATAAAATAAGGGACAATCCATTATTTCAAGTTACTTTAGAAATTTTTAGTTTTTTTACGTGTTTTTTCGGTTGTAACAGTTTACTTACTGATTGCATGAATAAAATAAATTTTCTTGTTGAAAATTTATGCAAAATAAGGAACAATTTTAATTTCATATGCTAAGTAACGAAAATATTCATTACTTAGCATATAAAATTAAAATTTTTCATTTTCATTACTTTCAATAAACTTTGAACAACCAAATATTAGTTTTTTATTCAAGCAATCAGTTAGTAATTTCTAAAATAACTTCAAATAACGGGTTGACCCTAATTTTATACTCGTTAGTGTAAATACAATCCTTAATGTAGACTGTTTCTTAATCACTTTTTTGCTCTATTCAGTAATGCCAAGTACCAAAAAATATTAAATTAGTTGGGATTTTCCCTAAAATATGTAATTAAATGATTTAAATTTGCCAAACTCAGCGTATCATTTTGAAGTAATTTTTAATTGTCGCTAGTCAAATTCCCCTCAACGAAAAATGGACCAATGCTTGGCTTCCAATAACTCCTGCCCGAACATTAACGTTTGAGGGTATTGTGTATTCTCTCAACCAGTGAGGATTTTCCTTTTAACCAGTAGCGGCAATTTTGACGATCAGCATGATCGTTGAGGAAACGAGTGAACTCATAAGAAAACATAACGCCTTCTATGATAATATTGTTAAACATTTCCATGATTTATTCACAAAAATAAGTTCTTGTATCAAAATCATATTCCCTTAATTCCTGAGTTGGTATTATTAATATATTAATATATTATAATAATTTTAATTAATATTAATTATAATAATATAAATAATTATATAATATATTATATATTATATTAATATATTTAATATTGATGTATGGCTAACATTAAATGTTATGTATGCTTGTCTACTCGATGTATGTGGGGTTTCCTCAAACTTAAGCATCATATCTAATTTAGTATCATCATGCAGTGCATTAGTAGCTGCTTTTTTCGGATGTCATCTCCGTAACCAATTATTTGTAAAACTGTTATTTTATTCATTTTTCTTAATCTAAGCATTTTTATAAATTGCAGTTAACAAAATTCAAACGACAATTATAAACTACTATCATACAATTATACATAAACACAAATTTGCTAAGGCATTTTAATTAAACTTAACATTAAATAATAAATAAATAGTAACTTTTTATAGAAGTTTTTAATTGTTATTATAAAAAGAAAATATGTAGTCTAGTTGTTTGAATAAAATTGAAAACAATTTTTGAATAGAGAATGAAAATACCTTTCAAACTGTATATAACAAGTCCATACTACTTTATTTGAAGGTAGGGATCACATTTTCACGTTGAAAAATATCAATTAATAATTTGACGTGCTTCAGAATTTTCTATAAATATGTACAGAAAGTTCGACGGAAAAGTAGTTATCTTTAAAAATTAAAGTTTAAATGTTATATTTCATACATATATTATATTTGATTTGAAATATTATTTACATATATACTAATTCAGATGTTTTCTTTTCTTTCAGGTATCATCCAAATGGGAACGGGTGTTAAAATAAATAAACTAGAAGTGCCGAAAATTGTAAAACACGGCTCTCCGGTCGTGTTAGATTGTGATTTTACACTGGGAGACAATGATCAATATCTTGTGATTAAGTGGTTTTTTAATGAGACCAGAACGCTTGTGTACCAATGGATCCCAGGTATGTGGATACAAAAATCTTGTAACGTAGAATACATAAGAAACATCAATTTTATTTTAGAGTTCTTAAAAATACTTTTTTATTCCAGATTTCGTTTACTTTTTGGTGTCGGATTTTAATTCTTTATATATGCAAAATAAATTAGATCTATTTACAAAATTATAGGCTATACCCCATGCCTCAGATGATCACGTATCGTAGGGAATTTACAATTAAAATTTGTATTGTTAATTTTTATCTCATACATTGCGTTAATATAATCGAAATGAAGTTAGAGTTATTAAATCACTTAATGCGTATTATTTAGAAGCATATTTTCTTTGCTTTGTTGAGTTATAGTTAAAAAATAAATTAATTTAATTATACGATGGTTATTCTGAGAGTTCATTATTATTTATTATAAGATATGAATTGCTAGTTTTTCACTTTATTTTTAATTTATATATTAAGTAAAACTTAGAACACTAAAGAAAATATGCATTTAAATAATCCATATTAAGTGACATATTAACTTTAACTTCATTCCGATTTAATTAACGCAATGTATAAGATAAAAATTAAGAATACAAATTTTACATTTAAATTCCCTATGATACGTGCTCATCTGAGACATATGGTATAGGGCATTTAAATAAGTGTCTTTCTCTATCTTATTTTTTTAAAGCTTCCTTTCCATTAATTTTGTTTCTAGTAAGTTTTTTCAGTTCATCCCATTTAATTCCTCTCATATCCGCTGCGTTTAGCACTTCTCCTCTCCAAGATTTTCTGAGTCTTCCTCTTTTTCTTTCTTTCCTTGCTCCCTCGATTCATAAACTTTCTTTAGTGTTCTTTCTTTCCATCCTTGTTATACGCCCTAACCATTTATTCTCCATTCCAAGTTACTTTCTATATATCTTATTTCTTATCCTATCAAATTTTATTCTGTTTCTTATTTTCCTTAGGAATCTCATTTATATAGCTGATAGTCTGTTCAATTGTGCACTTGTTGTCCATGACTGACTTCCGTATGTTAATATTGGTTTCCTCTATTCTCTTTACTTTAGTTTTTTCCGTTATTTATATTTTCCTAGTAAGTTGTATTTTACTGCATTATATAGCCTATCTGTTTTTCTAATCTCTCATTTATTTCATCTTCTAGCGTTTATTCGCTGTTTATTATTGTACCTAGGAATTTATACTTGTTTACTTGTTCTAAGTGTATCGTATTTGTGCTGATTTTCTGTTTTTCTTCGGTTGATACTATTACCATTACTTTTGTTTTCTGTAGGTTAATGTTCATATTATCTTTTTAGCTGTTAGTTTATTGTGCATAGGTTATGTTTCAATTCCTCTTCTATTTCCGCGAGTATTATTGTGGAATCTGTGTAAATTAGTTCTGCTACTTTTATCTCTTCCATCTTCTACATAGGAATCCTATTTATATAGTCATGTATATTTATAACCATGTATGAACAGGTATTTTCTAAGTTTCTCCTTGCATCTCTTAATTGCCTCATCTAGTACGCCATTGAAAAGTGTGGCACTTAGTATACATCCCTGTTTTAGACCTATATTATATTTAAACATCTCCGACTGTTAGTTATTTTTGCATACATAGCATATTATGTGTTGTATTATTTTTTCCTGATTTCCTTTCTTCTTTAGCATGTCCCATACATATTTTCATTGTATCATGTCAAAAACTTTTTCCACATCTATGAAGCATATGTGGATTTTTCTTTTGTTTTTTATTGCTATTTCGCATATTTGCCTTTATTCTCTTTATTCCGCCATGCTGTTGATTCTCTTTCATGATTTCCAATTTGGTTTGTTTTGCTGTTTGTTTTATCCTCTTTTTGAAATTTTTTCATCTTGCTTCCATGTCTCCCTCCTTGTCTCCTGATTTACGGTTTTCGGCTAGTTTTTATGGTATATTGTTTTTATTCTTTCTTCTTTTAATTTATATGCTTTATTTTTTTTAGAAACCTTATCAGACGATAAATTATTGTCTAATAAAGTTCCTGATTCAAGATGTATCACAAAGTTATGGCTTCAAGCATTAAACATATTTAATTTTTACTTTAATTACCTTTGTTTTTCGACTTATTATTTGTTTCTTTTTTACTGTAAATTTAATTTTTACGACGGAGTGGTCGCTGCCCAATTCTGCTCTTCTTTTTACTGTTATATCTGTTACTTCTTTCTATATATTTTTATTTACTAGGACGTATTCAATGATCGATTTTTCTCTTCTACTCTGTACTTCCCTAGTGTATTTGTGAATATCCTTTTTTCTTAAATTTGTATTATCATTTTTTTTCCAACACAGCTCTATTATTATTGTTCCGTTGTCATTTCTTGTATTCTCCCTTTCTTACTCTAAACACCTCTCTATTCCATCATTCTGGTTTCCTCTTCATCCATTAAAGACACCAATTATTATTGTATTTTTTATATCTAATTTTGTCAATTTCTCTTTGTTGTAACATGTAGAACTTATCTTTGGCTTCTGCTTTTGCATTATCACATGGCGCAAATATTATTATGATTGCATTTTCTTAGTAAGGATTGTTTATAGAAAGGCACTTGGTTGGTTTCACAATTTTGTGAAACAATTGTGAAACCAACCAAGTGCCTTTCTATAAACAATCCTTACTATTAAAAAATGTTTCACCACGTGATAAACGAGAACCAAATTCAACAAATATGCATTTTCTTTTTCGTTTATTTTCATTTTAGTTACTAGCATTCTGTCGTTTACAATTTTTACATCTATCATACTATTTGCGTGTTTCTTATTTATAACCATCTATACTTCGGATTGTACAAATATGGATGCCTCCATTTTAAATCCATTTTCTAGGTTTTTTATGCCTCTTCATTTTTCTTTGTTTTGATAATCCCCATTATTTCCACTTTATTTTCTTTAATTTCTTGACTTAGTTCTTCATCTTTTCCTTTTATCCCCTTAAGCTTCCATATACTTATAATTACACTCTGTTTCGATAATACCATAAAGGTGCCATCTATTGTCTAAACATTGCTCTAGATCCCAAATGGATGGATACCCACCGACATTGAAGGGATCTGTCAACAGCGACAATTATAACAATAATAATGTGAACATTAATTATATGCTTTATTTTTCTTTTTTACTTTTTTTTATAGTTTTAGCGTTTATTTTCCTTTTTAGTCGAAAATTATATGTTATTTTCTTATTCATATGCAGCATATCTATATATGTTATTGCCTCCGTCTCTTTATTTTGTGCTGGATTTTCTATTTCTTGTTCCTTGGTTAAACCTATGTTTAATTGTATTAGTCGTTTCGTGTATAATTATTGATTTCATTGCTGTTGTTGGTTTTTTGCTGTATCTCCAATTTATTTCATGCCCTTCTCCAAATATTTCTCCGTTTATTATGATTTACGGGTATCCCACTCTTACTTTTTTACTTTCATCTTTTCCTTCCTAGCTATAGATCTTATCTCTTTTTGCACAATTCTTTGCTTTATGGTTAAATAGTTATCTATATAGATCCAAGTGTTTCTTAGGTTAGTTTTTCTTTCATAATTTGTTGTTTTATTTCCCATGATTTTAGTTCAGCAAGTACAATTTGTTTCTCTTTTGTCATTACATATGCTTATTTTATTTTTGCTTGTACTTTAAGTTTTTTTCCAAATAAATTATTCATATCTTTCTGTATTTGTCTTTCATTTACTGATATTCTAGTTATTACAATGTTGTTTCTTCTCTTTTGTTTGTCTTCCTTCTCATTTATTTCTTCTAATTGTATTATTCTGTTAACTAGTTCCCGTATAATCTCTTTTCTTCTCATTTCTTATTTGAATTCTTTTATCTGTTCTTTTAAATCATAGTATTCTTTGCCATTTATATTATTATATGTTTCATCATATACCGTAGTTCATCCACTTCTCTTTATTTCTCGTTAATTATTTTTCTTGTGTTTTATCTACAATACCTTTGTCTTTCGTTGAAAATTATATACAGGCCACGAATAACGTCCATTAAAAGTTTACAGGGTTCCTGCAAGAGGAAAAATCTGAAAAAAAATCAACATTGTACGGTTGATTGCGATCTCCTCATGGAAATTGACTTTCTATCACTTCCGGTTATACCGGAAATGGCTACCAACTTTGTTATTTTAAATGTAACATACTGTATATTATTTTATTTTTGAATTCCTTGTTCGATTTCCTACTTCTCCATATGGGTTTATGTCCACTTAATTTTTACAGTTTTTGATTTAAAAATTTATTTGTCAAATATTGACCTCAAATAGGCGTTTAGAAAGATGCCTATAACTTCTAGTAGATACAAGATACACACATAAGCAGCATCTTCTATTGTACCTAATCGATTCCTCTATAACGAAAAAAATGACATGTGTCAATTTTGACAGTTGGTATTTCAAAAATGGCAATATTTCAGCGCCCACTTTAAAACATCATATTTCAATTTTTTCAAATGGAATGACAAATATTTTATCTCATAGTGTGATTCGCAAGACAATTTTCTACAAAAAAGTATTATATATCCCTATTTCTTGAGCCCGTAGTTTTTGAATTATTTCGAAATTTGTTTCCTCTCAGAATTTTTATTTGAATAATTCCACGGGCACCATAGTGGGCTTCTGTCAATATTTGTTGAATCCAACGTATTAATATTTATGTACGCTTCTTTAGAGTAATAGTAAAACTAATACCTATACCAATAAAGAAATTATGAATTTATTTGTCATATATTGCCAGTACAACAGAATTGTTGAGAGAACTTGCAAAACTCTCTACGAAACTCATCCACACTTACCGCCAATGGATAGAAAAAAGTTTCGAAGTCAAATTTTGTACTATTTGGAAAACAAAACGCAGAAAAAATCAAGGAAAGCCAATAACCGAGACTAAGGAAATTCAAGTAAATTTTTTGACTTATTTTCAAGCAAATCGACGCGCATCAAAGCGTAGTTGCCAGAATGGCACATGTGGCCAATTGAAAACCCACATATAATGCGTGTACATAAATACCAACACAAATTTAGTTTCAACGTATTTTGCAAGTTGTAACTGGTAATAAGTTTCGTTCAATGTACTGCAAGTTCTCTCAACAATTCCATTCCGCCATGTATAACGAATAAATACATAATTTCTTGATTGGAATAGTTATTCATTTTAATATTATTCGGACGAATTTTTTCCAATTCGATTCAATAAAAAATATTGACAGAAGCGTGCGATGGTGCCCGTGTGAATAGAACAGGAATTATTGCAATGTGAGAGGAAGTAAAATTTCGAAATAACTTAAAAACTACTGGCTCTAGATATAGTGCTCTATAGTCCTTTTTGTAGCAAATTGTCTTGCAAATCACACTATGAGATAAAATATTGGCCATTCCATTTGAAAAAATGAAATGTGATATTTTAAAGTAGGCGTTGAAATATTGATATTTTTGAAATTCCAACTGGACATAAACCCATATGGAGACGTAGGAATTTAAAAATAAAATAATATACAGTATATTCCATTTAAAATAACAAATTTGGTAGCCGTTTCCGGTATAACCGGAAGTGATAGAAAGTCAAAAATATTTTCCATGAGGAGATCGCAATCAACCATACAATGTTGAATTTTTTCAGATTTTCCTCTTGCAGGAACCCCGTAAACTTTTAATGGACATTATTCGTGGCCCACCCTGTATTTTGTCGGCTTTGCCGTTTTTCTTCTTTGGTTCTTGTTCTCTTTATTTTTATTTCTGTGTTTATCTGTTTTAGACTTTTCTTTTGCATCTTGTTATTACTGTGCCAATCCTTAAAAGTCCCTTCGTGTATTTGTGTTTCTTACTGCTAGATCGTTTTTTCTCTGTATGTATGTTTTCTTTTACACTACGAAAATAATTTCGTATATTTTTCCAAGGGAGGGAAGGGAAGATAACTAACCTTTAAACTGCTATGTTATAAGGTGTTTTATGTGTGAAGTTTTCACTATATAGTTCACACTCGTAACTAGACCGTATATACGACTTGCTTGTTGCCGATAGATTAAACTTAAAATACTTATATTATAAAAAGTGTTTTCTTACTTACACAAGAGTTAAATATAATATAAAGTAGTACTAATATATAATATATTAATAATTTCGTTAAATAATTGCTTTTATGTTCCAGCAGATTTATCTTACCTTGGTCCTTTCTATTTTGCAGACTTTAGTTTATAATAATAATACTTTTTTATATAAATTTACGAATAAAAAAATCGCTATTTTTTAACTACTTAAGTTTTATCAATATTAACAATTTAATATTATTAAAATATGCAATAACATACTATATTAATATTAATAACAACTACATTAATAAGAAACATTCATATTTTTAGGTTCTTGAATAATAATAAATATTTTTTTAATGGGACTGTAATTTGTTGAAAATTTATATTCATATAAATGTGAAACCACTTTGATATTTTTCGATTTTTATTTGCAAAGTATTTTGTTTTCTGTACCTGTTGAATCCGTAATGTAGCGAAATAATTGTTTCGAGTATAAACAATATTTTTTTTTTAATTATAAAAAATATTAACGTTAAACAAAATATAATACAATGCAGCGAACTATTTGTTGCGAACACATAATAACCTTAATTATTAAAAATCTATTATTTCAAATTCTCAGTTTAGACGTATTGCACCAATAACCAATAACGATAAAAAGTCTCTTTACGCCAATAAATTAAATACAAAAACATCACAATGTGTGCTGTTGTCACTTTCTGCACATTGATAAATTGTAATATATCGTCTAGTATAAAAATAACTATTGAATTTAAAATGTAAGAAGTGCGATGGTATTCTGACGGAAAGAATGCTTACACAACTGTATAGCACTTACATTTTAGCAATCTCCTCCGTGTTCAATTTCTCAACTTCTCTAAACTTTTAAAAGTTGATGCAACCACTACGCCGTAGAAAATTGGTGCAAACAAACTAAAATATCCAAAGGTAACACACTGTAAATTTACTGAACTTTTTACTATAAGAAAGTTACATGACTTTTCTCATAGACGAAATTCGTGCCGCTTCGAGCAAGTTAAATATTGCATGAAAATATAATCCGAACATCGAAACATATTCTCATGTGGAATTTGGTTATTTTTATATTGTAAATATTAAAATAATATATAATATGCGTTAATATAATGTAATATAAGTATAATACTTAACTTATTATAAATAAATACAAAACGTAAAACTTTAACTGTGGCGATAAATGCATTCGAATAATATACGCGCCATCGATTGACATAGACAAAGAGCTTCAGCACGTGTCTGAAACTACTTTGTAACAAGTTTTATTCGCGGTTCGGATACAATTAATAGCGCTTTCGAGGAACTGGGACGATGCAACAATATGAAATAAACTAGTCAGATGCACAAATACCCTCACGAATGCATAAAATAACTGCTAGTCAGGATTTAATAATTCACGAGTAATCCAAACGTAACTGTCTTAATATGGCTTTTAATCTAATAATTTGTTGTTTTAGGCTCAAGTAAGCGTCCACAAGACCTAGGAATTCTCAAAGGTCGACTGAACCTGGGTTATAAGGCAAGTTTGGATGAAAATAGTGTCCACAGGGCACTTTACATCTTGAAACCGGGCCCTGATCTATCCGGGGATTACACCTGCTTCGTCTCAACTATCCAGAGTGAGGACACAATGACAAAGAGTATGCTTGTCTTTGGTAAGTAACCCTAATTTACCGAAACTCTATACATCCTTGAAAATTCGTAAATTAGACCATGATCTTAACAATAGACTACAACAAACTAGCAAACTATATTTATTTAGTAGCGGAATAAAAAACTTGTTGAAGTAGCATTCAAGGATTCATAGGATATTTGCCGATTAAACTTTGTTAAGTAAGGATATTTATAAGACTGTACCTACTACAGCCGGAGCTTGTAAATCTAAAAGCAGCTCAATTTGTAGAAAACTCACGGCTGCAATCCCACCCCTTTAGCCGCAACGTATTTACACCGGCATCCGTGAGATTTATATACGGGGGACCCTTTTCCGGCATTAACATTTCGATTTATGGGACTTAATTTCATACACTGCTTTTTGTACAGACCCCGGTAATTTATTTTATAGTAATAATTTCTACAATAGAGATGGAGTTTATATTTTAATATTGAAATAATCTTTCTAAATTAAGGAAATATAACATGGCTGAATTATTTAAAGCATAGCATACGAACAATAAATAAAATTTTTGAATTTTGAATTTTAACTTAAGCTTAGGTGTTAGCAAGATAGAGATCTACCAAAATACAAATATTGCAAAAATTAGAACTTACTATAAATATTTATCGAATTTTAATATAATTAAACTTTTGTAGTTATTAATTATTATATTTTGATCTAAATAAACTAAATTTTGGAATTAAATGAAATAATTTTCAATAGAATTTAAAATAGTCTCGAAATAAAACAAAAAGTAGATAATTTCTCATTGAAATGATGTTTAGTTAGTTTAAAAATTCAATGAATTTACTTTACTAGTCAGATTTTTATATTTTATAAAAGGCTTTCAATTATTTATTTCTTACATAATTCAAATGTAGATTGTGAGCGCCATTTATTTTACTTCTTCGTGTTTCGTTGTGTGTTTATTTTTTTATTCTATTTAGGTTGATTATTCATAACTATCATTGTGTTGAATCGATTAAAATGATATTTCGTCGTAATAAGAAGGCAACGGAATTTCTGTGATTATAAATGTTAACTGAGAAATGTTATAAGCCATAAGATTCTCCCATTTTTTGAAATATCTATATTTGTATCTGAGATAAACTATACTTTTTTAATTATTATTTAGTATTTTTAAATTAGGTTACTTTTATGTGTTGTATTATTTCATTATTATTATGTTTTCCATAAATTAAAAATAACACATAGTGACTAAAATATACCTTATTCATGTCATATTTACATTGTATTGTAGTATATATAACTGATTTAATCTAAATTCACTTTGAATGACGGTATACTTTAAACTTCTAATATCTGATTTAGGTGAGTTGAATCTAATTTGAATAATGAATATGAAATATTATCATTTATAATCAACAATTCCACCCTTTGTCGTTTATACAGCAAATATGCATGAAATGTCTCCCGCTGTTAATAGAATAAATATTAACTTTATAAACTCGCATTATACATTTTATTCTGATTTAATATGCCCATTACATATTTATTATGTATGCATTTTTGTGAGTGTGCGTGATATATAGATGTATAGTTTAAAAAAAAGTTAATTTTATGTCTCAACAATTAAACATTTTATATAATTATAAATATATTTTTAGCAATTTCATAGTTGTTATAGTAGTTCACCATTGTTATTAAAATTAATGTAAAATATTAAAAGTTATTGTAATAGAAATAGTAAAATAAAATAAATTTAAATATGTAATAAATGTAAATATTAATAATTAGCTTATTTTCCACTTTTATGCCAATACTTAAACCCTGATATTAGTATAATTGGTACAAAAATACAGACAATGGAAGTGTAATAAACGGTTTATTCAAAAGAAAGTCATAAGTACAATACATAATATATAATATTATATATAATATATGGACGGTTCTATCCCTCGTTCTTCGCCCCAAGATCCTGGATTGATTCCTTCCCGGGTTAATGGTATTGATGGATGTTTGTAGTTTTGTTTAATATTGTGTTGTTTTGAGTTACTCGATTTTATTATTTATATTTAGATTTTTAAGCTATAGTTTAGACGGTATTTTTTAAATAGGTTGGTAGTTCATTGTATTGATTACGGTTGACAATAAGTTTTGTGAGTATTTTTGTGTCTTATACCTCTTAGTTCTTAGCATGGATTTTCTTCTTGTTTCATGGTTGTGAATTTGTTTAAATAGAATTAATTTTATGTTTGTTTTTATGTATTTGTGTTTTATTTTATATAAGAGTAATACGTTATTTAGTGATTAGTTTTTTTTTTTTATATTTAATTCATTTGTTTGCTTGTATACTTCTTCATTTGGTATACTTTTATTTAGTTTGTATAGTATTTTTAGTATAAGCTATATTATCTGGCAAATGGATTTCTTATTTAACCAGTTTTTATGTAAAATTAATACTTTCGCTGCTACCTTCTTGATGGAGCATAATCACATTATCTATTCCTAAAAGACAAACATACGTGAAAACTGGGGTGGATTTGTAAATCAAAGACTTGTTTTGTTCCATACATAAGTAATTGTCGCAACGTATGTCAGGAAGTCTTTAATTTACAAATCTACCCCAGTTTTCATGTATGTTTGTGTTTTAGGAATAGATGTAAGAGTTAATACTACAGTCATTTTTAGTTGTTGTTGGATCTAAGTTAAAGTTGCAAGGTTGCTGTTTCCTACAATACAATAAGCTATATTTTTATTTGCAAAGTGCTGATTTAAAAATATTCGATATCCCGAATATAGATGATGTATAAATATTTGAAATTTATGATACGGGCAGTACCTTTCCTTTGCTCCCCCTATGTAATAAAATATATTTCAGGCGCTATGGTGTGTATATATCCCTGTGGTGCGTGTATATATGAGGGTGGAAAAATTTCCGCCGGGTCAGCGGTAACCGACGAAAGAAAATACTATTTATCTCTTCTCTTCAATATTTTAGCGACCTTATATTACTATTACCCAGAAGTTTTATAAATAGTTATAATTTACTGCTTTCAATAAGTCGAAATAAAACTGACTTGCTGTCAGAAAGGTAAAAACACAAAATACAATAGAATTCATTCTCAGTGTATTTTAAGAAACTATTTTAATTTTTAATTTTACAAAGTCGATTTGTTATTAGTGACAGAATTTATTTATTAATCTTTTGTTTGGTTTCTTGAAAATTACAAATATTATAAATCAATCAACTAAAAAAACATCGTCAAATTTTGGGCGAAAGGTCGGAGTTTAAAATTACAAATCCACTCAAACCCTTCATCTTCTATGATGCTGAGGGAGCAAAATTCTTCTTAAATTTGTTTACATGTGCTTTTACTTGCTTTTATTTTTTTATCAAATAGGTTTATTTTTCACATATGCGATCCTTATACGCAACAAAAATATTTTGTTAATCTACAACAATGGATAATACCTCTATGGATATTAAAGTAATGTCCACCTTTTAAATATCAGAGCTGTCAAAGCAATACTAGTTGAAAGTATTTATTTCTATCAAATAAACTTAAAAAATTAAATATACTTAAATATGAAATAATTACTCATGCTGATTTAACCATAATAAAAATACCAAAATTAATTAAATAAGTTTATTTCAATTTCTCGATCTTATCGGTACAACTTTAATATAAAATTGATTTTAAAAACAAATAAAAACAATTATCGGTCGATGGCTAATTAAGAAAAAGAGAATTAATGTAATAATTATTATGTCGTGTTATTATTGTAATACTATATTCAATAAAGATGTTTATCTCTCTAAAAACAATTACTAATAAATATATTAAAAAGTAAAAGCATACTCTGGGACGTACAGCAACAGATTAAGAAATATTGTGTTTCCAAGTATAAGAACAATTTATCTCATGAAAACTTTATAAAAATTCTGGTTCAACAAAACATGTTGAAGATTATTTTAAAACCAAATAAATAATGTTATGAATAATTGAACACACATACGTCTTTTAAAATTATATATATAATTGTAACAACGCGAGCAAAAGGATCGTTCCTTAAACAATTTAAATTTTCACAGTAATAAAATTTTCTGAACAACCGTAAAGTCTTATCATTAATTTCATATCAAGAAATTGAATGCAAAAATATTTTATTATAACGAAAAAAATGCGACGAGTCTATCGTAATTGCTTTTAAAGCGGGCATTGTGCAAGCAATAAATTCGCAATTTTTACCTTCCAATTAATTTTCACTTCATGTTCCATTATTTTCCAGCAGTTTGTTACAATGGCACAATCATTTTCTATTTGGGGAATAAATTTACAGGTGCTTAATATAAAACTCTTTATTGAAGTATTTACGGTCGCCAAATTATTACATCGATTTTCACTAATGCCATGTTTATATAACCATTTATCATGTGGACGTGAACTTGATCATTTCCATGTGAAGTAGAAATGTTTATATGTATTTTTCTAATTATTTGTAAGTTTTCCGAAATAATTATACTCACACATTGGATAAATAAATAAACATATCAATAAAAAAAATAATTTATTGTAAATAATAATGATATATCACAAAATGTATATTATTTAACATAATTTTGAGGATATTTTTTTTACATAACTATAATCGATATTATTTTAAACACTTCTCAGAATTCAATTAACACTTTTTGAATAAAATGAAAAATACATTCTATTCGCAACGAAGCTATAACCGAATATATACAGGGTGAGTTTTTAGATGTTCTCTATATGGATCTCGAAAACTATAACAAAAGAGATAGAAAAACGGTTAAATGGGGAAAGAAGTGTAGATTTACAAGACGAATAAAAATATACTTTCAAAATTTTCAAGAAAGTCAAGGGTAAATATATGTTTTGAAAAAGATTAATTATTGGATTAAAGAGAAAAAAATAATTTATTGAATGAGGCAATAGCCAACTATGGTTTCTATTTAAAAAATGTTAGTTTGCGTCATACCTCGGAAGTTAATTGTGATAATTGTTCTTAATATATTTTATTAATCTGAATTAAATTATATACAACTTTGTAAAGGTTTTTAATAATAATAATAATAATATTTATTTCTTATAAATGTACATAAAATTTACTTAAATTAAAAATACGTACATGTTTAAGAAAATTGTCCGGTTGAAATACATTGCATGTTAGTTACAGAAATACAAATAGTATTCATTTAGCGTGTATGGTTCAATTTCTAGCAATAGTAATTTAATTTCTCTTTTGAACTTATTTATTTGAGTAATTTTGCGAAAATATACTGGAAGTCAATTATATAGCCGCATCATTGAATAATGTGGTGCTCTTTCAAACATTACTAGTTATTATTGTTTATTATTATAATTATCTCTCATAATAACCGACATATATTGATTTGAAGAAATTCACACTTTTTACTTTTTTCAACATATCTAGTTACCTTTGACTTTTATGAAAACCTTGAATGTACAATTTTATTTATTTTATATCACTTAAAACTACACATCTTTCCACATTTAACTGTTTCTCTACATCTTATAATTTCCAAGATCCCCATAGAAAACAACTGACCCCGTATAAAAAAAGATGGCGGAAAGTGAACATTGTGCACTGCAAATAAATTGTGCACGTACAAATATTACAAGAGAAGCATTGTAGGGAACAAAATTAAATTGGTGTATAATATTTCACAGCGAATGTTTCTCAAATGGAAAACAGGATGCATATCCAAATCATACATGTACCTCAACTAGTGAGGAAGAAACAAATGAATTTAAGGTTGTCAAAACCAGACTGCTGGAGGAGCAAAATAGTACTCTAAAATAAATAATAAAGCACTGATAAAACCAAACCAGTATTTATTACATAGGTTAGAGTTACTTGAAACAAAACAGAACGTTTCAACTAGCAATAAATCCAAAAATCAACACACTGATTTGGAGAAAAATCAACAGGTGGAGCTTGAGGCTACAAAATCACAAGATTTAAAAACGAAACCAGTGGAAAATCCAAAACAATCTGAAACCCCAATTAAAAGCGGATACAACGAAATAGCTAAAAAAAACAAGTATAAATGCAAATATAAAAACACCTGATGAAGCCGCAAACAGAAATCCACGAATCACCCAACCCACGATAATAAGAAAAAAAATTAAACTGCAGTACTATTCTTTTTTTCTGGGACGTAGAAAAACACAGATAAGCCAATAAAATTAAATACCTCGAATACCAAAATATCATTAATACATTTAAATATACAATCAATCAAAAATAATATTATTAAACTGAAACACTAACTGAACATTGATAACCCGTTAAAATTTTAGTAAAGTGTAAAGTAAACAATTACTCTCTCATCTCATCGTTTTGTAGAAGCGTTCGAGTACCAGAGAAACGGCATCCGGAGGTTCAGCGGTTTATGTACGCGACGGTATCGAATGTGAAGTGAAAAATGACTTTAAAAAAATATCAAAATCGGGTCTATTTGGTTGCACGGCTATTTAGCTCCATGTAAAGAATATTGTTGTTGTTTTTTTTTGATTAAACATTTTATTGAATGAACTTTCAATTGAAAAAGTAATTTATATAAATTCGGGCCCTTTGACTTTTTAACATTAATAAATGCATTTAATACTGTTGTTACAGTACAAAACTGGACACGAATTGGTATTCCTAAAAATCCAACATTTGATAATTTTATTACAAATATGAATTCAGAATATTTTACCACGGTTTTTGATACACATATGTCAGACCGGTTTTCACAAAAGTGACTTAATCAAATATGCAAAAAAATGTAATGCTAGAAAAGTACGAAATTTTCTTTCAAATATTACATATTTTATTTCAATATTAACATGTACCACTTGGAACTACATATACAATTGTATTAATATTGAAGACGCATGGAATGAATGCATGAGACATCACTTATGTTCTTAATATAATCGATACTTGTTCTGCTACTCTCTTGATGGAACCAAATTTTCAAATTAGGAGAAGTAAAACTCTTGTTACGTTCCATTTCTTTATTTTCAGATAACTGACACGTGTTTCGGTCCTTGCGGATCATTATCAAAGTTAAAACTAAATTTAATTTTAACTTTGATAATGATCCGCAAGGACCGAAACACGTGTCAGTTATCTGAAAATAAAGAAATGGAACATAACAAGAGTTTTACTTCTCCTAATTTGAATGCATGAGAGTTGTACAAGCTATATTAAACAAATTATGTTCAGAAAAACTTAAACAATTTAATAGAAAATATTTTAAAGTTAATTGCTTCTTATGCTACATTCTTGATGGAACCGGATATATAAGTTTGGTGAAGAAAAGCGCTTGTTATGTTCCATATTTTTATTTTCAGTTTCCTGACACGTGTTTCGTGTTTTGATAATGAACTGCAAAATTCTAAACACGTGTGAGGAAACTGTAAATAAAAATATAGAACATAACAAGCGCTTTTCTTCACCACTCTGAAAATATTTTAATAAATTATAAACCCGGAGGCCATTAAACACCAAAAGCTTGATTCATTATATGTCGTGAAAAATTACCATCCTGAAGCGAAAAGCTTGTATAATAAATTTAATATAGGATATAATCGGGTTATATATGAAGCAAAAATAAATGATAACAGAAACAAAATTCAAAATAGCGATAACAAAATAAAAACGACGTGGAAATAGTTAATTAATATTTAGAAAAAGATCATGTAGATAATAGCTCATATGTGAGTCTAAAATAACTGTCAAAATGTAATGGTTTATTCGTTTATATATTGTTCTATAGATATAAACGAATAAACCATTACATTGTGACAGTTGATATCTAAAAGAATAATATATTTTTTTGTTAAACATAACCTATTTAATAAATCACAATTTTATTAAATCAAAATCAAAAAGCACGGCTTTGTATAGGTATATATCAGAGATAGTAGAGGCTATGGAAAATGGCCAAAAATCTATGGGAATATTGATAATAAATATCAAGATGGCGGAGAAGAAATGTAGATTTTATTCCGAAAGTCAGTTAAATATTAGTTTTACAAGTGATATTAAGATCTGTGTGGGGTATACCGATGTCATAAATAGGGATTAATTCACGTGTTATATTTGTGATGGTGAACTCCACGGTGTATGCAAAATCCCAGGATAAATTCGGCATTGCAGCATGATCCACGTGTGAGAAAAATGGCATCCAAAAACGTTCATTTTAAGTGATGAAGAAGGAAATTATAATCCTCAAAAACAAGTTATTTTTAAAAAACACTACATAATTATTCAAGACGAGAAAAAGAAAAATTTAACACTCTCGATACATAATATTAAGAACAACTATAGTCAAAACGTAAACTAAAAGAAACAGAATAATTCGCTAAGAGATAGATCCACAAGTAACACAACGATTACTTCTAATGTGATAAATCGCACCGAGGCCGCAAATACTCCGACTAGAAACAAAAACGAGGATAAAAAAACGTAATTCACAATAAACAACACAAAATGCAACAAGCGTTGAACTCGATGAAAAAAAATGAAAATAACAATTTGATCACAGCAAGACCAAGGAAAAGGATCACTCAACAGAAATCATACAGACTCAATGGCAACAGCACTAACAACGATCTTCCGTTGATGTTCGAATCCGGTAATGGATTTTTGTTTCCCGACTCCAACTGTAAATTTAAATATTGTTTTATGAACAATAGAATATTTACTTAATAAGCTAGTAACTGGAAATAAAACATTCTTTCAAGTAGGTGATTTTAATATAGACATTTTAAAAATAAATAATACTAGCAATTGTTTAAAGGAAATTTTAAATACGTTTAATGCTCTTTATCTAATCACTGAACCAACGAGAATTTCCGTTTCTTTAAAGACTTGTACCGATAAAATAATCACAAATGTAACATCGAACGTTTCTCTGTAGACTTTTAAAACAGCAATGTCTGACCATAAAGCACAAAGTCTCGAATATAATTTAGGTGACAGAGTTAAACTACCATTTATTAGGAAAATAATATTCTGTGGCCAAAATATTAAACGATTTTGTCTGAATATAAAACATATAACATTTGAGGAGCTTGAGGCTACTGCAACAGTAGATGTTAAATATATCATATTTTTTAATATACATCTTCAAACACTTTAACATTAATTTCTCATTTAAAACTTAGTCCAAGCAAACTAAAGAGAATATACCAAACAGATACCCTTAAGATCACAAAAGAATATCTATTATTATATCAAACATTATCAATACAATTTGCGGAATATATATTTATCTATAAAAACCAGCAGAGGAGAGTTAAAAAATTGTTGATTGCAGAACAAAATAAACTTATTGAACTAAAAATCACCAAATCAATAAAAAAGTCAAAAGCAGCTTGGAAAGTGAGTCACTGGTATACAAAAGCCTTATAATCTTCCGTCGTATTTCGACATACACAACTTAACAAAGGATTTCAATAAGAATTTTAATGAAACAACATTAAAAATAACTTCCACCTTAAATATTACCATTTCTTTTCATGATCATTCTTTTTTTTACAACCAGTAACTCCTAGTAAGTATTGTAAACTCTTTGCCAAATAAAACCACTTCCGGATATGATGAAATACCAATTAATACCATCCTAGGGTCAGGTATTTACCCGAAAGATTTTAAATGTGCAAAGATAATCCCACTCTTTAAGAAAGGTGACCATAACGATTTAGACAACTAGCGTCCAAAAAGTTTATTGCCCGCATTATCAAAAATAGTTTTATGAAATTTAAGTTACTCTCCAAAACACAACATGGGTTCTTAAAACAACGGAATATAGAAACGGCAATGTTTTATTATACAAATTGGATTTTATCGGCTCTAGAAAACCGACATATACTTGTGGTATTTTTGTCGATTTATCAAGAGCATTTGATTGTATTAATAATTGGAAATACTTAAAAATATTTTATATATTATGTCGGAGGTACCACATATGATATAAAGTCGTTGTTCCGTCGGGCATAAATTTTAATTTTCGAGCGTCGAGCGCTAGTGAGACCGTACATCGCATCTTCTTCCACCACGAAACATTTTGAGTCCCGCGAAAAAAAGTGAACTTTTTGTCATGTTCATGTGCACGCAGTTTTAACGCCATTAGTCGAGTTGAACTCTCATCACGTGCGTGTGCTAATATTCACCGCTGTTTACAAGTATTTAATCCATTACCTCCTCATCCCTCTCTTCGCCCTTTTGTACCCTTACCTGGTGAACTGTGTATTCTCATTTTGACACCGTTTTCGCCCATTTGCGCCGTAATTTTGTGCATCGCCCTTCCGTGAGGTCGGACGCCGATGCCCATGAAGGACGCCACCGCCGCTCGGAAAGCACCATCCGCCTTCCATCTTCTCCCAAGCGAACGCAAGAAGGCTCAACAGCAGACAAAAGGTAGTGTACAATTTATAAACTATTTAAACGATATTAACCGCCGGAAAGCAGTAACGCCGCGAGCGACCTGTTATTGCCACGTGCTCCTTTTTTATTTTCGTTTTTTTTTGTGGTATTGGTGGCTAATACCCAATATTTTGGTCCTTTTAACCAGATCAGTGAATTCCTTCATCTTATCGTCTTTTATATGGTACAATCACCACTCCATTTCATCTTGGTCGTCGCCGGCCGCGTTTAATTCATGCGGCGCATTTACTTAGTGTTTGAACAAAACCTCATATACAGGGTATTTCAAACGCGCGCCTTGTAGCGTACACTGATATATAGGGTGTTACCAATTTGATTCTTCTAAAATACTGTTTAAAAAAAAACGGAATTTTCGCCACTGACACGACCTTCGAAAAATCCCATATATACATGCTGTTTCAACCACAGTCAAGCCTCATATACAGGGTGGTTATAAAAAAATCACTCGGAATTTCTGCCGTCATACAGAGTCTTCGCCAAAAATATACTGGGTGTGTCCTGCATCAATCTACTGGGTGACTGAAAATTATGGCTACCAAAATTCAGCAACAACTTGTCGCCGCCATGTCTAAACGAGTCAACATTTTCGCGAACGTCACACACATTTGCGACAAGGTGCGATCATTGAAGATCTCGCTTCGCTACCGGGTATAGACGGTCAAATGCGTATGTATGAGGAAACATTTCATCGGTTACAGGATTAATACGCCGAGTTGAACAGCCAACTACCGCTCGACTACCACGTAGCCGTTTCGCCGTCCAAAATCGCTTTTAACGATGTTGTCAACGCCATACATTCCAAAATGCTGACTTTTCAGCAGCTAGCAAACCCGCCTCCGGTTGCTTTCGTTGTTGTCTTCACTCGTTTTTCTTCACTCGTACCGCATTCGAGCAGCGCAGCACGCCGAATCAATTTCCCACTTATTCAGAGCTACTTGCCTTCGTCTCTCATCGATTTAAGGTTGCTGAACTACAGGAAGTTGTTTCTCTTCCGTTACGCCTATCATCGCCGTCTAAAGCCCGGTCTACAGCACGTCGTCTTCAACGCTCACATAGCTCTCGCTCTGTATCGCGTGCGTCGCCTACCAGATCATCTGTGCATCACCACCAAGCCAAGGATCAGCTGTGCCAGTTTTGCTCCTCCGTCTCGCATACTATTTGCCAATGTCTTCGTTTTATACATCTCTGTGCCGCCGACGGTCGTACCGCCGTCGCATCTCGCCGCCTGTGTTGGAATTGTCTCAGCGCCTTCCGTGATCAAACCGGGCGAGACTGCGTTACCCTGCCACTTGTGTTGGCCAATATTATACCGTCGCCATCTCTATGACCGTTTGTAACGTCAACGGGCGCTTCACAACGCCTATCATGCTTTCATGCAAAATTACCTGGATAGTCATCACATGGAACGTGAGTCGCTGGATTCTTCATCAGTCGTTCCTTGCTCATCATCTAATCATCTAGTTCATCGACCAAGATTTGCGTTTTCTTTAATGCTTCCTGTCGCACCTTCTCTGAAAAATATCTTAATGACATTCTTCTCACCGTTCCTAAACTACAATCTGACATTTCCTCGCTGATCACCCGATTCCGCTTCCCTCAATTCGTCTTCACCGCCGACATTCGTCAGATGTACCGTCAAATTATGATTAGGGAAGGTCATCGAGACCTACAGCGTAGGTAGCGTTTTTCAGCGTAGGAACCCGTCACTTCCTATTGACCTCAACACTGTCACTTATGGCGTATTTGCACCTCCGTATCTCGCCCTTCGTACCCTCTAGCAGCTGGCAACCGATGAACGCACTAAATACCCGATGGCCGCATCAGTGCTTGAATCGGATATTTACGTCGACGACATAGTAACCGGTTGTGATACCAAAGCCGAAGCAATCACCCTACGTGAGGAGCTTGTAATACTTCTTAAGGCTGGCAGGTTTGAACTACGTAAATGGCTGTCTAACTCACCCGAAATTTTGGAGAAAAGAGCTGAAGAACGCACCGAAACCGCCAAGCCGAACACCTGTTCTCACGTGGTCCGTCGACTCGCCCTGTTCATTGACACGGACGGTATTCTTCGAGTGGGTGACCGTCTCTCCACCTCCAATCTTGCCTACATGCAGCACCACCCTGTCTTACTGCCGACGGTACACCCGTTCACCGACCTTGTCATCGATGATGCCCATGTACGCAATCTCCATTCCGGTGCCATGGCTATCCACGCTCTTATTCGCCAATAATTGGTTTGCGGAAAATAATTTAGTTCTTGATAAAAGTAAGACTAAGTGTGTTCTCTTTAAAACAAATAATTCACTAAAAACGCCAACGGAAACTAATCTTAATAGTACAAATTATAAATTTGTTAATAGTGTGAATTTCTTAGGAATTACCCTGGATGAAACACTTACATTTTGTCAACACATCTCAACAGTTTGTGACAAAATAACCAGATTTTGTTATGGTTTAAGAGTACTAATGAATTAAACAAATACTAATCTACCAAAACGGTTCTATTATGCACCCAAACGCTAAAACTTTTGTATCTTAACATTTTTCGCTAGCTCTCTTACTTTAGGAGATATTCGACCGTTTCCATACATATCATCAACACTGTATATGAATGCATTACATTTCTATACGAACATAAGAAAACATTTAATGACAGAATGATGGTTACACGGCAAAATACTAAACATTTACTCTGCCAAAACATAGGTTGTCGAAGTATGAGAAAGGTTGTTATTATTCTATTATTATATACTAAAAATACAGAACCATCTCCCATTCAAATTTATTAATAACCGTAATTTATGAAGGAATTTTATGCGTGTAATTTTAGGTAATATATAAGTTAATGATATAATGTTTTTTTAAGTTTCATATTTTACTTAGATAAGGATTTGTTGTTTTTCCTTATTGATTTTGACATTTTCTCATGTACAAATTCTTGTAAATTTGTCATTGTAAAATAAATGCATATTATTGATGAACCATCAATTACTTATCAATAAATTAGAGGTACTGCACTAGCTTAAAATAACACCATATTTATTAGATAAAAAACAAATGGTTAAAATTAAAGATGTAATGGGTAATAAAGTCGCTATAAAAATAGGTGTCCCATGAGGAAGCATACTGGGACCTCTCCAATTTTAGATTTTTATCAATCATATAACGAATATTTAATCTAAATAATCTAATAGAAATGAAACACACTAATAACTTTGTTTGCATAACACGAAATTTATTTTTGTGACTCAAGTTTCGGTAACTGCACGTACCATTTTCAAACATAAAGAGCAGTTACTGAAACTTGAGTCACAAAAATAAATTTCGTGTTGTGCAAACAAAGTTATTAGTGTGTTTCATTTCTATTCAACATGTATAACGAAGTAGAAGCCTTCAACATGAACAACAAAATAATCTAATATTAAACCACGCAGATGATACCATCATTTTGGTAAAAAATAAATTAGAACATGAGTTAATAATACACTCAGAAGCAATATTTAAGTCGGTGGAAAACTTAAATGAGTTGATATTAAACAAAGACAAAGTAAGGGTTATACTCTTTACAGAAAGCAACGTAAGACCAATGACCGAAGAAAATGAATTGGGAAATATAATGTTTCAGTTAAATTCAGATACGAAATTACTCGGAGTAGTCATTGATAAAAAATTAAATTGGAAGGATCATTGCATGTATTTAGTAGGAAAATTAAATTTGATTTGCTATTCTTTTAGATGTTTGATATTAAGACACTAATTTCGATATGCAAATCAAATTTTGAATCGATTCTAAGACACGGGATAATGTTCTATGGTAACAGTACGTTCTCCAAACAATATTTATTATACAAAAGAATACTTTCTTCTGGTTACTACTAGAATTATCTTTGGCCTAAAATATACTGAAAAATTTAAATGAAATGAACTTTTTTGAACTGCTGATGTATAATTTAAAAAATAAATAAAAGCTCTTAAATTATATAAAAAAGTCATACATAATAAACAATAAATTAACAAATATATAACTATTCTTTAAAGTTTCTGAGAAATATTCAATTATAATTATTGATCTGATATGAAATGTCTTGCTATTTTGTTCTGTCGTTCATCTAAGTTTTTTAAGCCATGGAATCAGATTATAAATAATCTAGAGCCATTGAGAAAATATATTTTCATTAAAGTGTTTTAGTTTCTGAATGTGCTCATGCAACACGATATGCACGCTATATGGTAACCTATCTAGGACGTATTTAAATAGTTTCTGATGCCTTTTTCCATGTCGACGGGCAATTACTAGCGTTCCCGTATTTCATGTTAATTCAAATATTTTGTATACAGATTTATAACAGTTTAAGCATTTTATCATATTTTCTACGGTATGGCATTCAAGGGCATGATAAATGTGGCCAACGCATGAAAAATACGGGGTACAGTTTCCGTTCACCTCTGACGCAAAATTTAGACAGGAAAGACATATATGAAGAGAGATGCTAATTTAGCCCTCCTCCCTAACACTCAATTACTTAATTCAGGTGCGGGCCGACCCCGCACGGAGTAAAACGGGTGAATTACGGGTCGTTATCTGGGGAAGTTGTAAATATTTCGAGTGGTAAAAGTGTCTGAACAGCTCCCGACCATCGGTTACCGAGGGCCATCTATTAATATCAGCGTGCGCAGTGCATGTCGGGATCACATCACTCACCCAGGGGTGGATATAAAACTGAAGGAGGCGTAGGTGTTTCGAGCATAAATCTACAGCTTTTATAAGAACAAGTGGGAGCTGTTTTCACACTTGGAAAACTAAATTAGTTTGCATAATCTGATGCGCTATCTGCTCTCAGATGCCACTCTACGTTAGGAATGTGCAACCTTTACTAAATTATTTAATTAAATTTGAGCTCCTTAAGCTGTAGTCATTATGTTTAAATGAGTTCAACATAATGCTTATTACCTTATTCTATTACTAATAAGTATTACAAATATATATTTCTAATACATAGTATTTTTTTCCAATAAACTATTATAGTATTGCCGGTATCCTTGTGTAAAATATTATAAAATAGTAAAGGATAAGCCAAACTTTATAATACAAAAATAATCATGGTAAATATTAATAGCTGCAAACCGATTAATTAAAGCTTTGCTGTTTATTACGTTGTATTTCAAGGAACCAAACGATCAATTCGGATTGGCTAGAATTGGCAAATCACAAAGGAGTAGTTTTCCACCACGACAACGCAAGACCTTACACATCCTTCACCACTAGTTGGAAATTACTGGAGCTTGGTTGGGAAGTGTTGTTACATCCGCCATATAACCCCGAATTGGCGGCATCGGATTGCCATTTATTAAATATATAGATTAAATAAAATAATTGATTAATGAGGCTGATAAATGTTAAAAGTTCATTTTCACTTTATTTCATATAACTATATAAGTACTTTCAAAAATATATTGTAAGACGCTACAATTGTTTCGCCACACTGTGACTTCTTCGGGCGAGGTAATGGTGTTTAAAATACCATTTAGCCAATTCTCCATCACTGGATTGTTTCAAATAATTGATTGATGAGGCTGATAAATGTTGAAAGTTCATCTTCACTTTATATAAATAAAACTATATAAGTATTTTCTAAAATATATTGTAAGACGCTACAATTGTTTCACCACACTGAGAATGAAATACCTTTCACTATTTCCAGTGTTTTTGACAGAACTAAAGGTGTATGAAGCCCATATGAAAAAATCATATTTTAGGGGAAGTCGAACTAATGTCTAATATAATGATTGATAAACATACTTTCAATGATCTATTTCCAATATCTGAAAGAGGTTTTGCAAATTTTAGTTTGCATGGGAAAACTACTCCCAAGTCTTTAACTTCATACATCTGCTATTATTTATATGTAAATAAACCAATAAAATAAAATAATAAATAAATTCCTAACCCTAATTACATTTTTACATTGAAAAAGACAAATCTTAACACGTATATAATTATGTATTACATATTTTGATTTATACTTAGATGTATTTTTAAGAGACACGAACTGGTATTGCAAATTAGGTCCCAGATTCTAAAATATCAAACATTGTATTACACCCTAGAGCATAATATCATCGAAAGCCCCAAAATAAAATATATAATTCTCCCAAGTAAAGCATTATTTAAGATATTATAAATACGAAAATTGGATAATACAAAGTGGATAGTGCATATCTAGAATGAAAGACAATTTAAAATTATATTAAATACTATGTCTGAATAAACTAATCTCAAACGTTTAAAGTTGTGATTTTATGCAAGGTCAAAAATAATTATAAGAGCAATCCATTAAAATGAGAATATTATAGATAATCCACTTAAAAACTTATGCAATATTCTTTACGCAAAGAGCCTTAAGTTCTATAATATAATTTAATACGCAGACACTCTTAAAATGCTTTTAAATTACATTTTCATCTTTCATACCCTGCAAATATAAAATGATTCGGGATTTATATTTTTTACACAAACTGTGTTATCTATTAGCGAATATTATTTTATCTGCATTGTTCTAATATAAATCAAATACTATGTGTAAGTAGTATATAAATACAGGTATGAAATATAATCTCTTTCATTAAGAATTGTATAAATACGCAAGTTCAATTGTAATGTTTTGATAAAGATATATTTTAATTATTAATACACAGTGTTATTAAGTAATATATTTGTATGTGCTTAATATAACGATTGCATAAAATTACGTCTTTATAATGAGATTTTTCTGGAATAATTTACCAACATTTGTAATAAAAAGAATGCTTATTATACGTATTGTATTCCTACAGGATACACAGAGGAAATACTAAGGGCATAAAAAAGAACATTAAATATAATGTAAACGCATTTATTTTAAATATAATCCTATTCTTTACGCTTAAATGTTGTACCAAATAGAAACGTTATTAAGAGTGATCAAGATAATGTGAAATCTAATATTGAGTGATATCCGTATTTGAATTCTCTAGTGAGACTTAAAAACTAAAAAAGTCCCTCCATTTCTATAACAGCATCATTTTTAAAAGTGCGAGAAATCGGAGACCTTTGTTCGATGACGTCTTGCAGACATCCAGAGACATCCGACGACGGGAATCGATCGGCGTTGGCGGGCAAAAGGTCCCCACTGTAATATCGTTGTATTATATCTTCTGTTCTGGAATGCGGGGCAGGATCGATTGGTCCAATGTAACGGAACGTAGTTTTCTTGATCATTTTAAATGTTTATTGAAATCGTAGAGTCAGCAAACAGTAACGTGACAACGACATACTAACGTTCCAACTGATTACCGACGACCCAGAGTTGTCCCCGGATCCTATCAGCCGATACGACCTTTTATACACGTTCTCGAGAACACTTCATGTAAGATCGATATTTTTCATTCTTAATGCAACATATTTTCATGTAGTCGTTTAAAGCAAGATGCTTATTATCGATAATAAACCTATTTAATTTTTAATTCAGATGAATTTCGAACTAATTTTTTTATATACTTTTTATATCTACTACTACTTAAAGTATTATGTACAATCTATTAACTACAATTATTTTTGTATTTTCATTTCTTTCTATACAATTATAATTACATTATTAATTAAACCCATTTTACGGGGCTGGAGTATTCATTGATATATCTTTTAAAGTTTAATTTTCTTTATTGCAAATCTTCAAAAATATCCAATTAGTTATTTAAATATAAAATAACAACTACCAATACATTATATTCCCTCCACTGGCTCGTGATTGTTAAACGTGATGTTTATGTTTGTTGAGGTTTGTTGTTGTTGTTAAAAAATATCGATGTAGACCTAAATACAATATTTTTATATTGACACCACTAAGTTGCTGTTAATTTAGTGTCTACATTTCTTAGATAGCAATAAAAAAATACAAATTAGGTCTACTTGCAGGATTTATCTTACCAATAATGTGTTATAATCAAGCCAATGGCATTCGTCATTAAAAAATCATTTTCTATTACATACTACAAAGAAAGTAAGTCTCGTAACATATGTTAATGTAGAATATAAAGGCGCGAAGTTAATTAATTATTTAATAATTTGACTTATTATTAAAAAACGATCTCGGGGAGCTGCATTTCAACGATTTTCACATGTGTATTTGTGTCTACATAGAAGAATCGCGATAACACTGTATTCTAAGGAAGCAGCAATAACGCGAAATTATAATCAAATTCCTCATAGGAGTTATCAACGAACAGATAAATTTAAACGATGGCGTAAAAAATTATTTCAACTTTCATAATCATGGATAACATTGATCCTTAAGTAATATTAATGTTGATGAGGCAGGAGTCTCTCCACACTGATAGAGGGGCGTCCTACAGATCGTGAACTGTTTTCATTATAGCTGTCTTTACAAAAACGATCTGAATGTTTTATTTAAACCATCTTATATTAAATAATTCGAAAGCTTCTTTATCACATTTTTTTAGATTTAGAAAATAAAAAATGGACGAAACCAAAGGAATGCAAAATGTTGAGTCAAATTTTTAATAGAGTTTAATATTAAATGAAATCAATCACTCGAAATTACTATATTAATGCTTAAAAATATTATGTTAAATTAATTACGTACCTTTATTTAAAATAAAATACTTGAACCAATATAGCAAATTTGACTGATTATATAGTTATTGCCAATTTTACGGATTTGATTAATTTATCACATTAGACCGCATTTAATGTCGAGAAATTCATTGATCTCGTAAATAACGAAGACACCTGAACTTATCTGATGTGTTATGCGCTTATTTCCTGATCAGGTATTTCTGAGATTTAACCAATAATAAATATAATATTTATTATTTTCATTTAATTTAATAAATTTGGCAACCGTAAAATGTCTAATTAAATTAATTCAACAGATTTAAAATAACAATAATCTTTATTCGGACAATTACATATCTACATTTATATCTACATAACAAGGACAAATAATGTGGTAAAACAACACAGTTGGGAGGGTTTCACATTTATTGTTGAACACTGCAACATGTTTCGCCACACAGTGGCTTCATCAGGCAGATGAATAATAATTTAACAAATTACAGGTAAAAGCTTATATACTATTAGAACTACGGCAAGGAAGGGGGGGGGGCGTTGTTGTACAAAGGGGCAAATTATTTGAAAATGTACATATTAATTAAAGGAGAATTATTAACTTCTATTTGATCATTTAATAGAATACCTTTTTTATTATATTTATTAATTTCTAATTCTTCTAACAAGTTTAACTTTCGACTTTTATTACAAATGTGCAAAATTTCAAAATTATCATTAAATTCATGCTTAACATCTTTCATAAGCCGACACATACAGATACCACTATTCATTTCAAATCATTTCATCCTATCCAACATAAACTTGCAGCATATCATTCAATGCTACATAGGCTTATAACAGTTCCCCTTTCAATCAAAAATTTTAATGATGAACTTAATAGAATTTTAATAATAGCAAACAATAATGGCTTTCCTCAAAAGCTAATATTAAACATCCTTTTTAAAAAACAAAAACAGCAAGCTTTAAAATGAGTTTACCCAATCCAGGTTATTTCCGATAAAAACAGTAAATGTTGTTCATTAACATTTAACGGTCCCCCATCAATTGCCATCAGCAAAAACTTAAATCTTTTAATTTAACCCCGTCTTTCAGAACGACCAACTCACTTAGTAAATTTATAAATAATGCTAAAGATAAATCTGATAAATCGACGAATTCGGGCGTATATTTGTTAAAGTGTGGGGATTGTCCTAAGGTATACGTTGGACAAACCGGACGAAGCTTTCCAGACCGCATTCAAGAACATAAAAAATGCTTTCAATTCCAGAAAACTGCTTCAACCTACGCCAATCATTTAATCGAATACCAGCATACCTTAATGATAATTTTGAAATTTTGCACATTTGTAATAAAAGTCGAAAGTTAAACTTGTTAGAAGAATTAGAAATTAATAAATATAATAAAAAAGGTATTCTATTAAATGATCAAATAGAAGTTAATAATTCTCCTTTAATTAATATGTAAATTTTCAAATAATTTGCCCCTTTGTACAACAACGCCCCCCCCTTCCTTGCCGTAGTTCTAATAGTATATAAGCTTTTACCTGTAATTTGTTAAATTATTATTCATCTGTCTGATGAAGCCACTGTGTGGCGAAACATGTTGCAGTGTTCAACAATAAATGTGAAACCCTCCCTACTGTGTTGTTTTATTTCAATTTGTTATGGAGTTTCATCATGTATCCGCCTCGTCAATTCAAATAATGTGGTGTTAGTCTGGCTCGGCTATAGACCTGTGGTCTTTCTCTCCTAATTTTAATTTAACATAACAAAAAAGTTCTTTGCTAGTTAGCTTAACTGTCAAGGTGATTCGTACAAATGAGTTGATGAATTGTGAGGGGAGGATAATGATACTTAGAAGGGATATTTGGATTTCTAGGAATACAAAACTAGCAAATGAATTATTTTCAAATTTAGTGGTAAGACTTGATATACGCTGGGATATTAGGGTGATTAGAGTAATTTCATGCAAAAGGTCGTTAGAGGGGTTATGAAGAGGATTATTTGGCTGACGGAGTTTGGTTAGGGTTCTTAGGTATGGTCTTTGTGCAACTTCGATGTGGTGTAAGATGGATGGACGGAGTTGGGTGAAGAGTATTGAACCATAATCTAATATGCAATATGTAATATAATATAATATGTATATATGTGTGGCTGATTTAATTAATTTGCCTTTTATTTTGTATGTTAGTGAATGGAAATGCCGGGATCTGTTTTTGATTTTACGTTTTATGGGGTTTGTGTCGAACAGGGTGCCTAGATATTTGCAGGTATATGTGGGATGAATGGCGATGTGGTTTATTATGATTGAAAAGGGGTAAATAGTTGGGATATAATGGAATTTAGTTTTATTTCCCACTTGGAATACCAAGCTTTCATGGAGTCAAATGCGGATTGGAGGGATTGTTGAGCAATTTGAAGGGCGGGAGCATGGGTTATAATGGTAATATCGTCGGCAAAGAGTAAAGGATATTGTGATGGGTTAAAGTACGTGGTATCTGGATTATATATATTATACATGAGGGGAGATAAGGAATAAGAAGATAGGAGCATTGTAAGATTGGGAAGGAATGAGAAAGTGATTGTCGGATTCTTACTTGCCTGGATCTATTGTAGAGGAAGTTATGTATTGGGATAATTAGATGACAAGGAATTTTTAACACGTTGAACGCGGCGTCAGTCATAAACGTCTGACGGCTACGTTTCCGCTGGGTCCCCGTCACGTATAAACGGCTGAAACTTTTGTTCGTGTAATTTAAAGAAGATTTCGGTACTAGTTTATAGTACTATTAGTTATAATGCAATTTGATAAATATTTGAGATAAAGTAATAATTTTTTTAATATAATTTTACAAACAAACGAAAATATCACTCTCCGGGAGAAACTTCACCGATTCACGCTGGGCGTTCAACGTGTTAATAGATAACATTTGTATAGGAGCGCAATGTGTCAAACTGTGTCAAACGCTCTTTGTATGTCCAAATATAGTATGGTTGATTTTTGACCTTCAAGATGTTTAGTTTGTATATTGGAGACATTTATAAAAATTGTATCGTCAATAGAATGGATATAAACACGGAATAAATGAAGGATTATATTGTTGATAGGAAGTGTAAGGTGGAGGGATTCATTTAAGGAATTTTTGATGCTTCCCGCATTGGCTTTACCGAAGGAGCTATCCTCCTCGTTAATATAAGTTACTAATTGCGGGCGGAATTTTCAAACTCCACAAATTCTTAAAATTGAATGAGCTTTTAGATTTGGTTTCAACGAGGATTACTTCTATTGGATTAGTTAACAAATAATGGAATAAGAGATAGGATTTATTTTGAAGGGAAAAGGAAAGAAACGTATATTAGCCACTGTTGGCACAACAATCGGGGTAATTTCAGGTCAAACAGGATGATGAACATTCTGTTTCCTGAAAATGATACATGAGTATCGATGCTGCATGAATCTATGAATCTGCGTCTCAGTTTTGTTAATAATTCAACTCTGTCCATAGCCGAAGTCTTGTTTATTTCAGTGGCGTAGGTGTCTAGAATGAAGTCGTGTAATGTAAATGATTTGTGAACGCGGCTGTCTATTTTTAATGACTTGTCAATGTCCGCGGTTTTCTTGTTAGTTAGCTGTATTCTCAAGTTTGGAACTCCTTCGATTGGTTTCACCAGGTATGTCAGACAGCTATTTAATTATACAAAAGTAATTGGTGTCTTGCAAAATAGCAAAGCTATCAAAGCGACACTAGTTGGGATTTATTTATTTCTATGAAATAAACTTAAAATATATACAGTTTTTTTTGAGTAAAATTTTTAGGCAATAAATATTTTATAAAAAAAAGTATATAATACCAAATGAGTAACTATACTTTCACCCTCCGTATAGTGTATCTTCGGATCGGATGGATGACTTATCTATATTCGAAATAATTAAGGCTTTTGAAAATCTACTTATCTCTAATAAATTAGAAAATACAGAATGCCTTTGTAATGAATTAAGATGACAATTTTCTAAATAGAACACCCCGTATATTACCATTTATTTTGATGAAAATGTTTTATTAACCATACCATACTTATACCTAAATTTATTAGTTTCCTAGATATCGACGTTTCAAATAATAACGAATAACAATGCAATATTCGAACGTAATCGTAGTTACCTGACCAACACAAACTAGATATAGACTTGGAAATTAATCTGAAAGTTAAGTTCTGTCAAAATGAAACAATCAAATAAATTTAATGGCCGTTTTACTTACTGAAAGAGAGATAATTGATATTTGAAATTGTAATAATGTATGGCGGTAAACAGAGTTCATATTAGGAGATATGTGATATTTATAAAAATTTCCACCCAGGCAAATTAAAAACAAAACTAAGAGTGTAAAAAAACCGCCAAAGATCTGGAAGACCTAGAGGGCTATCGCCGATGATAAAAAATGGACATTCTACTTTCAATACAAGAAAATCCCAGTCAATCCACCAATCACCATGCACCACATCATGAAATTCATTAAAAACGTATAAGAACCATTCATCCTACTGAGAAAATGAATCAAAACTAAGCTAATGTTGTACAAGAAATTTGTGACTATGATCGAAGACTACAATTTTGTAAAATAATTACGATAGATTGAAGAGAATCCGCATTCTCCAAACCATATTTTTTTTTCGGTTGAAAAAACCTTCACAATACACGGAATGATCAATAAACAAAATTACCGTTACTAGGGGCGAAATAAACCAAACTGGTATGAAGAACTGCGTACATAGTTCCCAGAAAACGTTAATATCTGGGCTGGATTATTTACGGGACATGTAATTGAACCTTTTTTAATCGAGGGAAATTTGACCGGTGAACGATATCTCCAACTCCTTCGGGAAGAAATAGTTCCAACTATAAACAATTTAACTCCCAATATTAACTTGGTAATCAGCAAGATCTATAGAAAGAACAGGCCCGATCTAATTGCCTTCGGAGTCTACCGATCTTTCGCCCTTAGATTTATTTTATGGTTTTGCATACCCAACAACATTTTTGCGTCAATTTATATCATTGTCAGTTAGTAAATGGAGGTCATTTTCAACATTTATTAAAAAATAAAGCCGTTTATCCATGACTTCTTATACCTATTATTTTATGTTAACTGATTAGATTGTTTATTGGAATTTATTTAGTTTTGTAACTGATTATATCATAATTAATAAAACGTTCAATTTTTTTCTTTGTTTAATTTTGTCAATACTTGATTTTTAGATTAGGCCGTACCTTAGTTGTGTTGGTCAGGTAACTACTATTATGTTCAAATATCGCATTTATATTCGTTATTATTTGAAATGTCGATATCTAGGAAAGTAATGAATTTAAGTGTAGAGTATAGTAACTAAAAATGTTCCAAATTGGCAGGATTATCAAAATAAAAAATGTAACCTTAATTCACCACAATTTTGTAAGATACCCTGTATATTCCTATTAACTACAGATCAAATAAACAGATTTTTTAAAGCCTTGCAACTTTTATATAAAACATTTTTTGCTAACTCCTGTATCTTTTGAAATAAACAACCGTTCTGGTAATTTCTCCTAACTCTGTATATTTAAGCTAAGTGTATAGGCATTAAAAATTATAGTTACATAACCAGGTTTAATATATTAAAGATTATTATTTCTATTATTTAGATTCTATTTTATCACTATTCACGTACTATTTTAATATGAACTCCGCCCGTGCTTCTTTCGCCCAAAATTTTATGTATGTTTTTTGTAATTTATTTGTTTTGAAATGTATTTTTTAAGAATGATGTACAAAGAATTAATAAACATAAACATATACTATTTAGATATACCTATATCTAAACAAAATCAATATTTATATGTTTATTTAGTTCTTTCGTTCTTTCTTTAAATAAATATAAAATCAAATAAATTACAAAAACATCCGTAAAATTTAAGCTGAAAGAACACGGGCTGAGTTTAGAATAACAAACTATCTTCTTTCACTCAAACCCTTCTTGAACCATTATGCTGGAAAGGCAGCAATTTTTGTACACTTTTAGGAAGAACTTTTTGTTCGTTTATTTATTTATATATGTTTGGTCTTCATTCTTGAAAATTACATACATAACAAATCAAGCTTATAAATGAAACATTTGCAAGACGAAATATATATTTATTATTATCTTTGCTATTAATTCAATCTAAGTAAAGAAATATAAAAAATGTGCTTTAGAATTATTATATCATTTATAAAATTTCATTCATAATTTAAATAATTCGAATAATTCATATTTATAAATACCCAATGCAAATCTGAGATCTAACAGATTGCTTATATACATATAACAAAACATTCCCCATTTATCTGTTGCTCTATCTCCTCTAATAACAGAGATACCAATGATGAGCATCAAAATTGGGACACAGTGTATAACAAAAACTTTTTGGATAAAATCCTGGAACAGGTCGATTTTGCTTTAAAAAACCTCATTTTTATACCGTCAATTCGACAACCAAAGGGTCTCTCAAAGTAAAATAATAAATGGAGGGTTGCTATTTGAAAAACAACAATTGATAAATTCTGAAACAACCAAAAAAAAAAAAAATCGGTTGATAAATAACGGCGATATTTACCAAAATATATTCAAAGAAGAGCGTCAATATTCGAGTAGATGTTGTTGAAGCGGGCATAGCAATATCGTTGAAACAATTTCAACTTGTTTTTACTTATGTCAAACACAATTAAGTGTTTTTCGTGAAGAAATAGTAGCATAATGAGACTTACTTAAACTGAAAGAATCGAAGTTTTAATGATGAAACTGGACGCATGAAGAAGTGCGTATTTTGTTCAATTAAATTACCCGGACCGTCCGCCAATATCGCAGTCTACAGTAGGTCGAATCGAAAACAAATTTCACGATCTCGGACATGTACGGGACAAATCTAAAGCAGGGCGTCCATTGGCCTTAAAAGACACACATTCAACCTTTGCGGAGGTCGCTTCACAAGTTGGAGGGTCAAAAAATACAATGTCCAGATTATTTCGAAAATACAAATTTCACCCGTATAAAGTGCATTTGGTACAAGAATTGTCCGATGATGACTTTGATCGACGAGTGCTATTTTGTGAGATAATGATGGAAGTCTCTAATGCAAATCCTTCCTTAATTAGAAACATCGTATTTTCTAATGAGACAGCATTTTGTCTGAATGGTACGGTCAATAAACAAAATTGCCATTACTGGGCCCTTCAAAATTCGCATTGGATGATGGAAACTAACACACAGTATCCTTAAAAGCTTAATGTGTGGGCTGGTGTGGTGTATTATAGAATTATTGGACCATATTTTTTCGACGAAACACTGAATGGTGAACGTTAGCGATATTGTTTCCCAACGCAGAAGATCCTGATAAACCCGATGACAGAATTTTGTTATAGCAAGAAAGTGCACCTCCACATTATGCGCGACCAGTTCGAGAATAGCTCGATCAAGTATTTCCTAATCGGTGGATTGGTAGACGAGGACATATTGAATGGCTAGCAGATTTAACCCTCCTATATTATTTCCTTTCGGGCTATTTAAAAACTAAAGTTTATTTGAATAGACCTGCAAATATTGAGAAATAAAGGAAAGAATGCGTGCAGAAATTCACTTAATTACTCCAGAAATGTAAGATAATGTTGAACAAGCTTTTCGGGATACATTAGGACATTTTCTCGTCGTTAACGGGCAGCATTTTCAACATTTAATTAAGAATTTATTAATACGGCAAAAAATGCCGACTCCCAGTTCCATCCCGACCGAACAAAATTTATGACTTGTTTACACTTGTTGAAACCACTAAATACATGTAACGAAACATGAGACGAAAAATCCATGGGACGGGATGTCTATATCGCTTTTGCTATTTGTATTTTTAAGGGGCGAAAAGGTGGGGGTTGAAAAGTGTATGTCAGGATAGTAATTTAAATACATGAAAATGAGATTTAATGAAATATTTTTACTCCTCATTATTTATGTGAGTAGTTTCAATATTATTTGATGCTAATTTAAAAAACACACGTGTATGATTTTTTACTACATTTTTATATATAATATTATTATTTACATAAATAAATTATTTTCAGGCTTTCAGGAATTTATTTGATTTATGGGCAGGATTTACTTTGTTATTCTGTATAAAACGGACTCAAATATTCGTATTAGAATTTTAAAGAGGAAATAATAAAATTACTCGTAATTGTTAATAAAATTATGCAAATTAATTCGATAGAATTTTCTATGCTGTATTGGAATTCCTAAAATATTAGATAATATTTATCTGGGGAATAAAATGTTTAGTAAATCTCTCCCAAAAATAACATTTTATTTTATTACATGGTTTGCAAAAGTTATTTTCTTCTTTAAATGTGACTGCTCTACAGGCCTTCATAAAATTAAAGTATAAATTATTGAGTAGACGGAATGTAGTATTGTTTACTGGTTACAAATTAAATTATTGAGTTTAATATTTCATACATATTCATACTACAATGTCAATATATTTATTTATTTTTGAAGTTGTTAAAAAAATGCTGAAATGTTCTTTTATTTTGTTGATTATGTTTATAAAATTTATGAAGATTGTAATAAAATGGCAGAATTGGGAGGATTATACTTTTTAAATAGCCAAATATTACTACTTCTGTCTAAACTGCATATATTATTAGCATGATATTTTAGTCACATATTATTTTTAATAATATCAATCACTTCAAACCAATTCATTCCATTAATAAATATTTTTAGAGCAAAATTAATCAGAACTGCCATTCAAAATTTATAATTGATTTAAATTATATAATTTTATGAAATGCGATAAGTGCAAAATTAAATTAACGTGGTTAATTCACGGACGTTAAATATTCACGTACCGGAAAATTATAGCGTACGGTATAAAAGAGATGTAGCAATTGATAACAAGCCCTCGTGTGCGATTAGTCAACTTTACGCTACAACTTTTAATCTTATTATCGCCTTATTTTTTTAGTGTCTATTAAGGCACCCGCGGGATTAATGGGACGAAATCCGTCCTGGCTCGATGAAGCCGTTGTACTGTGCGGGAAAAAGTTTTCCCAGTTTCGTATTTTTAGCCGTGGTTATATGGAAAAAAAATGTTCAGAGTTTACGTAGGAATGTTTCGGAATTAAATCATCACGTCAAAAAATGTAAGATAGATATATGTTTTGGCTGTTTGGAATCTAACGAAGACGCATAAGTTTTGCTTTGATTATTTGTGAGGAAAAACTTTTACCATCACAATATATAAAAAAAAGTTATACACTTTTTACGTCTAATTCCAACAAACCGATTTAAGCGAAAGTTTTTCCACTTCTATCCTAATTTTTAAACAATACTTTGGATGCACATAAATAAACTCAACATATACTTTAGTTATAGATACAATTGGCCTCTAGATTATTTAATTCCTTTTACTAGTTTAATATGATTAAATCAGAGTAAATCAATTTATTTTTAATACTTTTTCACACCATATGCATTCAAAAACTCTTTAACATATATTAAATTATTTTTTTAAGTTTATTTGACAGAAATAAGTACATTCAAATCAGTGTTGATTTGATAGTTGTGCTCTTGGTAACAAGCAAATTTCTTTTGTATAATAAAATATGTGTCAAACTATTAGTTATTAGCCAGAGAAGTAGTTGTTTTAATAAGTAATCTGTTTTGTAGCTTTTCGAAATGTTTTCGAATTTTTAAATTATTTAATTTTTATATTGGTGCATCTTATAAAAACTTAAAAAATTACTTGATAGCTTAGATCTTACAAAGTTTTTTGGTTTGTTTTTATATCTTTTCCCACATTATTTAAGACAACAATTTAAAGAAATGGACTAGTAAAAAACTTTATAACATAAAAAATCTATAATAATATTTGCATAATATCAAACCATAAAAAATAGACATTACACCACTTTATTGAATTTATAAATGTGAAATTTAAAAAAGTATTAAGATATATAATATTAAATACTTATTAAAAATCCTTAATTAGAAACAATAGCCGCGTTGAAAATGAACACACATATTTTTAACTTAGTAAAATAGATTTAAAGGATTAAGAAGTAAGGAAAAATAGTTTTCGTCTTAAAAATTTCACAGTACCAGGAAACAACTAAAGCAATTCGTCATAAAAGGTTTCTGTTAATAATAAACAATCAAATTGAAATATAATACCACAGTTGGGAGGGTTTCACATTTATTGTTGAACACTGCAACATGTTTCGCCATACAGTGGCTTCATCAGGCAGATGAATAATAAGAAGCCACTGTGTGGCGAAACATGTTGCAGTGTTCAACAATACCCTCCCAACTGTGTTGTTTTATTTCCGTCTATTAATAAGGGATTGGATATGAAGGCGACAAGTTAAATATTCATAATTGATTAAGGTCGAAGGGATTCCCCATTTAAAAGCAATAAATTCTAGTTTTTTTTTGTGAACCTTGTTTAATTTAATTTTCAGGTATAACTGATGATGGCTCCAAACCACAGACGTGTTTTTCAAGATAGAGCGAACAAAATAACAGTAAAATAATTTTAATGTACTAACATAAAACTCCTTACCAACTCTACATAAAAACCCTAGCATTCTCATTGCTTTATTTATTATTTTATTAATATGATTTTGAAAACTAAATTTCATGTTGAGTATTACGCCAAGATCATTTATTTCTGAAACTCTTTCAAGATGTTCGTTGTTTTTACAGTAAGTGAAATCAAGGGTAGATTTGTAATTTAAAAATGATATGTATTTACATTTAGCAATATTTAATTGTTAGTTATTATTTACGCACTATTTAAATATGGCATCTAAATCATGTTACAGTGAGTTATCTCTGTCCTTTTCTATTATTTGGAATAATTTCACATAAAGTAAAATTTGAGAAAAACGTACATGTGAAATTATATCAATAATATTATTTATTTTATTTTATCCAAGATGCTAACAAAAGTATTGCAATATTATACATAATAATTCTTTACAAACATTTCAATCGCACTTGAAAAGGTTTGAATTCACAAAAAATGTGTTCTTCCATTCTCACCCTCTATTCGTCTGGCAAAAGTTCTGCTCCACGAAGACTTTCTTGATGAATATTTATCAAATGCCAAATATGGCCTTTTTTGTCCCAAAAGGGATTATGATTTGACACTACGTATTAATATGTATGACATATATAATAATAATAATAAAAATATTAAACAAAATGTGACTTAAATGAGATCTTTGTGGTACCCCTGACTAGGCCTTGAAATCTTTAGAGGCTTCACCATTGACTCTAACACATTGATTCCGATTTGAAATAAAGCTACTGATTGATAATGCTAGGGTTGAAACCAATAACATTAAGTTTATTATTTAATATCTTGTGACTAACCCTGTCAGAAGCTTATGAGAAATCAGTATAAATAACATCAACTTGATTGCGATTCTCAAAAGTTTCCAACACAAAAATTTTGTAACAAAATTAAGTTGGCTATGGTACACTATTATTTCTGAAAACCATGTTGCTCATCTGATATAAAATTCTTACATAATCAACACATCTGCTGTAATAGAATTAAGTCTAAAATTTTAGGAATCACGGATTGCAGACATACACCCATGTAATCTGTGACCTCATCAATCTTACCTCACTTGAAAATATGTGTTATATTCTCAGTTTCCATAAATTGGGAAATGTTTCCTGTTTAACTAACATATCAAATATAAGGGTGATTGGACAAATTTGTGCAAAGATACATTTTTTTAAAGCATACTAGGAATTTCATCTGGGCCACAAGTTGAAGTACATTTCAAATTGTTAATTGCTTAATTTGTTAATCAGACAATAAATATATTTCGACAAGTTTCTCTTCTCTGCAGACCGAAAATAGCTGTACAGTTCGCTTTTGCGCTACAAAGACAACTGTAATCTCAGCTACAATGTATATCAAAATATTCTATGATATGCGGTAGTGGCCAATAGCAAAGTATACATACATTATTGATTTGAGATTAACTTGTTTTATTTAAGTATTGCATAATGTGCGCTACTTAACTGGGAGGCAACATAGTCAATTTGCATATTCCATCTAAGGTTCTCTTTAATGTAATAACCTAAATACTTGATCCCAACTAAGGTTCTTTTCAATAAAAGAATGTAAATATTTGACACATGTAGAAGCGGTGCCGCTTGATCGATGTCGTTTGATTGATGTTTCCTAAACCCATGTTGTGCGTCTTTGAGCAAATGGAAAGTCCCAATGATATTAGTAAATATGATTTTTGAGAAGGAATGGTGAAGAACAATGGGCCGGTAATTACTGAAATCAGTTCTTGTTGTATTTATATAAATTGGCAACATATTTGAGGTTTTCGGTACTTCTGGGAAAACTCAGGATTTTAAAATTTAATTAATAGTAGCTCTAAAATTTTTGTTACAAGACCCTTAATAACTTTAATTGGTACTCCATCCTGGTCATAGATTTCATTGTTTTTTAGTTCAAGAGTTGTGTTGTGGTTGGAGTGAACACTTTTTTCTGTGATACTGGAGTAAAGTATTGCGAAGATGTTTGCCATTTCATGGGTCTCGGTGGTTTCATTTTTATATTCATTTGCAATTACAAATGATTCATCTTTTTTCATTCCTTGTAATTCTTCATTTATAATATTCCAGATTTTTCTCTGTTTATTTGGCGCTTTTGATAATTTTAGTCTGTATAAATTAAGTTTAGGGCCTTGTACTAGCTTCTTATGATTATTATTTCATCCTCAAATCGACAGATAGTGCTATTCTAAGTCAGTTATAGATTATTACAGGACATACTTACTACATCATTTACCCATGTTTGATTGTTAATATTAATGATTTTTTCTTATTATAACAAGATTATCGTATTGTATGCACATCATCAGTTTAAATCTATTTTCTTTAAATAGATATTAAACTTCCAGACGTTGCTATCTTTAGAATATCTGAAATATCTACATTTGGATATTTACATTCACCGAATTAAGTTGTATACTTACTAGTTGGGCATGATGGTCAGATTTATTTAAGTTGAAGTTACTGCATGTCCATTGATTTTTAGGCAGCGTTGTTACAATATACTCGATCTTTGTCGATTAGAGAGTATTTTCAGTTTATTGAATTCTTGAAGGCTCGTGTAATTTATTATTAAATCTGAATGACTTAGGAAAGTCTAGTAGCTGCTTTTATATCGAATTTGTCATGTAATCAATAATCAAGTCTCCGGATCGAATTAAGTGAAAATATGTTTTATTCAAATTAGGGATTAAGTCTCTCAAACGCTCAAAGAAAATATTAAGATTACCTGTGGGTGGACAATAAATGCATTGACTTCTACTACATCCGGTTGTACCGCAAACGCCTACCAACTTTGTTATTTTAAATGAAACATACTATATATTATTTTATTTTAGAATTCCTTGTTCGATTGCCAACCTCCCCATGTGGGTTTATGACCACTTAACTTTTACAGTTTTTGATTTAATTTTTTTTTTGTCAAATATTGTCTTCAAATAGGCGTTTAGAAGCATTTACCTATAACTGCTCGTAGCTAGAAGATAGACACGCAAGCAGCATCGTATATTGTACCTAATCTATTCCTCTACAATGGAAAAAAATGACATGGGTCAATTTTGACAATTGGTATTTCAAAAATATCAATATTTCAGCGCCCACTTAAAAAAATCATATTTCATTTTTTTCAAATGGAATGACCAGTATTTTATCTCATAGTATGATTCTCAAGACAATATGCTAGAAAAAAGTATTATACATCCCTATACCTAGAGCCAGTAGTTTTTGAGTTTCGACATTTATTTCCTCTCACATTTGAATAATTTATTTATTTATTTATTTATTATGCTTTAGCTTTCTTCCTAATAAAATACACATTAATATATAAAAATAATAATTCAAAACATACAAAAATTTGAGATAGAAGAAGCTGGGCGGAATTCATGCGGTCCGATAATCTTCCACTCTAACCCATATTCCTTACAGACAGTGAGAGTCCAAGAATTCCTGTTCTATTCACACGGGCATAATAGGCTTTTGTCAATTTTTACTGAATCGAATTTGGAAAAATTCATCCGAATAATATTAAAACGAATAACTATTCCAATCAAGAAACTATGTATTTATTCGCCATACATAGCCAGTGCGAAAGAATTGTTGAGAGAACTTGCAGAACATTCAACAAAACTTATCCCAATTTACAAATAAAACAGAAGCAAGAAGACTGGAATAAAATATTTTTCATGTGATATTTCGTGCGTGCAATGAGTGGGGCTTCACCGAGTTGATACCACGAAATAAATATCTGCCACTATTTAATCATTCGTGGTACAAATAAAAAGTAAGACGCGTGATCATTGATAGGCAAAATACGTTGAGACTAAATTTGTGTTGTATGTGGATTTTCAATTGACCACATGTGATTGTTTTTTCTATTGAAAATACCTTCACGAGAGAAATTTGATTCGTCCGTCCAAATAATTTTATTCAAAAAGTCATTTAAAAATAATTCTTGCACCAAATTAAAATTATTATGCTTCCGATACATTTTCAAAATTTTTCGCAATAAGGATTTGCTTACTCCCAAATCCTCCTGGCAACTACGGGTGGGTACTCATTCTGGGTTATATATTATATATTTTCCAAATAGTACAAAATTCTTCGAAACTTTTTTCTATCTATTGGCTGTGGATAAGTTATGTTGAAAGTTCTGCAAGTTCTCTCAACATTTCTGTTACGCTGGCCATGTATGAGGAATAAATTCATAATTTCTTTATTGGTATAGGTATTCATTTTAATATTATTCGAAAAAAGCGTACAAAAATATTTACACGTTCGATTTAACAAATATTGACAGAAGCATACTATGGTGCCCATGTGAATAGAACAGGAATTATTGAAATATTAAAAAATTCTGTAGTGTTTTCGTGTGTTTGGATTACACTGAGCACACAAACGACCGTTGTAAGCGGTCAAGTTGTGCAATGCCGAGGAATAAAAAAATTAAGCAAAGTGATTTTAATGTTTGTATTGGGAAATACTGTTCCCTTCAAAGGTTTAACAACGGATGTACAAATTAACAAGAAATATTTACAAGTGGGAGCGGGGCGATTTCGCCCGCACCCCAAGGAGTGTACAAATTGTAATCTTTCTAGAAAAAAATGCGCGCCCCATAGCCAGATGTGGGACTCAGGGTGGCCTTGCATTTTTCTAAAAAGGAATGCGAAGTAGTCTTATGGCGCCAGGGGGACGCAACAAATTCTAAGAGGAAACAAATTTCGAAATAACTCAAAAATTACGGGCTTCAGATAGGGATTGTATAATACTTTATTGTAGCAAATTATCACATTATGAGATAAAATATTGGTCATTCCATTAATAGATATGAAATATGATACTTTTAAATGGGCGCTGAAATATTGATATTTTTGAATTACCTATTGTGAAAATTAAACGATCTTAATATTTTTAAGTTGTATAGGGATCTATTGGTTACAATCAAGATGCTACTCTCATATCCATACTTAATCACTTAAGTTATAGGCATTCTTAAAAACGTCTATTTGAGGTTAATATTTGACAAATAAGTGGACATAAATCAATATGGGGAGATAGGCAATTGAACGAGAAATTCTAAAATGTAATAATATACAGTATGTTCCATTTAAAATAACAAAGCTGATAGCCGTTTTAAGTACAACCAGGAATGATAGTAAGTTGAAATATTGATATTTTCAGATTTTTCCTCAAGCAGGAACCCCGAAAGCTATTAATGGACGTTATTTGTGGCCCACCCTGTATATTCCAAACCTATTTCCAGCTTTCGCCTCTAATCACTATAAATTGTTAGTTAAAACAAAAAACTCCTGCATACTTTAATTAAATCCACTCCTGATAACTAGTTTGGTTTCCTTTCGAAACCAAATAATGTTAAAAAGTGTTTCATTTGTGAATAATGATGTATATCGAAGTAGAAACCTATTATTAATATGTCTTTTTTTTCGATAAATATTGTTGTTTAATTTTAGCTCCAGAGGAAAATCAATTTTAAAAAACTCTAAATTCTAAACATTAGCGATTTTTTAAAAATTTAAATACTATCATGTATACAAATTCAATAACTTTTCTTATAATATAAACTTAAGTATATAGAAAATAATATAGACAACATTTTGCAGTAATATTAACATTGTAATTTATAAAATTTTGATATAAAGAAAATATATAAAAATAAGGAAACACTATTATTGGTTTGAGCTTACATGAAGTGTTTTGTAAATAACGAAATGTATATTTAATGCTTAATATACAAATGAAGTAAGGAATAAATTGAGTGTTTAAATAAGCAAACATTTTTTGCAAACATATTAAGTGTATGCGAAACTGTCGATATTGTTGTCATTTAGTAAATGTTAATACCTATGTTAGGGATTCCTATATATATATATTACTTTGTAGGTATATTTTAATGCCATGATAAATAAGGTTTATTTTATAATAATTATAATTATTGTTTCATTGGAATATTTGAAAGGCCCGTTGTTAATTTTAATTTTAGTATTTTTATATTAGTCTTACCTTACATCTTTCTTCAGCAGATTATTTATGCAATGGAAAGTTAACAAAACAAATATTAATATAATATTTAATAAATGTTTAAATATGTCTTGTTATTTTCTATTATTAATTATAAGGGAAAGTTAGTGTCTAAAATAAACTAAATATATTATATTAATACATTAAATACCTATCAAAACCTTACAAAATTAATTACGTCTATTTTTCTATAAGATTACACAATTAAATTTACTCCGTATTCATTTGCATAGGAAATTTACTAAATTACAGTTGCCCCTTGGTAATAGACGAAACAGTCTAGCTACTGTTTTTGTACACTGCTCCCAATCGACTCAAACTACCGTAACAATTGGGGTTCAATAGAGCTAGATAAATATTATTACCAAACTTTGGAACTTCCCGAACTCCGAAGGGGATGGACTCTTAGCTAGAATTAAGACGACGTTGCGATTTCGCTCTCTGAATTATTGAATGCGAGAAATAAGGCAGAAGACAGCGATCAATCACCACCCCACATATAATAGAATATCAGCAAATAACTGTTTATTGACACTTCCGTGGAGGAATTTACGTTACGGTTTAATTAGTTTTATGGCAGGTTAGTATCTTCATTAATGTAGGCACGCATTATTTAGAGATCCCATACAGAATTAATAGCCAGTCGTTATCCGCACGTGTACCGTCAGATAGTAAACACTGAACAGTTAATGGCTGAATGGGGTGGCGATTAACAAAATTACGCCGCATAAAAATAACACCTGCAATTAACTGAGTACATTAGTCATTAAGGGCGAATAAAGTAGACATTTATTGTGTTAATAACATTTAAAAAATGGTGTTTATTGGTTTTATGCCAATAATTTGAAATTGCTACTGTATTTTAGAACCATGTATGTATTCCATATACATATTAATTAATAATTTTGTTATTACTTTATATGTATAATACTTATTTTATTTATCAAGTGTACCTACATTAATATACACAGTTGTACAATTGAACTCTGTAAAGAATTATATTTATGGTATATATCAGAAATGCCTTAGTTGTTTGATCTTATTTAATTTTAAAATATTCATTTATATATTAAATACATACTATATATGTATTTTGAATCGGAGAGACTTTCTTAAAATGTATTATTATCAAACTGGAAAAACATTTAAATTTAAGATAGTAACGGCATAAATTAATAAAATTAATAAAAATATGTTTCAATATTTTATATTATGGTAGAAGTAAGTAAACCCTAAACATCATGAAATTATAACTACATTTACGATAAACCCCATTAAGGCAATTATTAATGTATCGATATAAAAATATTATTACATCAGCTATTGGAATCAATTTAATAAAGTATCCGTCTCCACCTAAAACTCATATTCCATTTTGCGTCCTCGGTTACGGTGATTATTTAATTTAGCAGTCATTCAGAGGCCTACTCGCATTGGCTGACATGAAGTGGAAGCCAATATAGGGCGATACCAATAAAATAATTGGCAATTTCCCGTCGATCTCTTCGAATTCTGCAGGATATAATATATCGCGTAGTCAGGAAGCCATCACCGTCTTCAAAGGCATTCATTTATACTACGGCGTTTTTATTAAGCACAAGATCTCGAGAGAATTTTTACCTATATCTGGGGGTGAACTCGATTTTTCGGCGAAATTAAAAAGCTAAGTGAGGTTTTATGAACGAGGAAATGGATTTATTGGAAATATGAGTTTTAGAAGGCAGACATTAAAGATCTATCGGTATTTTGGAGTAATATGGATCATTATTATAGTATATTTTAATTTTAATAGTATTAGAGATGTAGTGTAGTAACCTGTTCTCTTGATTATTTATGTTTAATTGATGATAGACATTACAAATGTTTCACCACATACTGGATGACAAACGACAACCTCTGTGATTGATAACAGCCCACTTATAAAAATAAAACGTTTAATTTTATACAAACTTGCGATTGGTAGATAAGGTTTACTACTCGGTGCTAAATGCTTAATTAATCCAACAATCTCGTTTCTAAGGAAGTTATAGAACAAGCCAACAAAATACCACCAATTCAGTAAAGAGTAAAAGAAAATTAGCATTGTGTTTTTTTATTTATATCGTGATCGTTTCGGCGTTTAAGCCATCATCAGGCGAAACCCGAATATATAATTGTGGTTGTTGCTATTTTACAATGCGTATATTATAATATTGCTTATATATAGATTTAAATTAAAATTATTTACAATGTGCGTGTGAGTTTGTTTGGTTGTATTTTACATGTTTAGTGTGTGTTGAGTTTGTATATTGTGTTATGTATATGTGATAATATGGTATATGTGTATTTATTATGCTATGTGTTTGGATTAGTGTTTAATAACTTACTTGTCTTATGTGGTATGTTGTTGTTTATGTTTGTTTTTGTTGTCATGTTTGGTTGATTTGGTCTTGGATTTGTTTTTTCTTATATAATAAGCCTATAATTGTTTGTGATTATTATGTTATGATTGGATTTATATATTATAGTGTGTTTAATTTTTTATAATAATATAATATATAACTTATTATACCGTTCGTTATTGTATTTGTGCGTATTGTTTTATTATTATTGATTTGTTACTTACTTGCATGGTTGGTTGTTCTATGTATGATATTGGGGGTGGTTGTATTGGGTTATTTTGTTTTACTTTGAATTATTTATATGTATTTATGTGACTTTTTGTGTGTGTGTTTTTGTTTGTTTTATATTGATGTGTTTTATCTGCGTGTGTTTGATTGATTGATTGATTGATTGATTTATTGCTTTACATGTTCACTTAAAAAAAATTATAACAAATAATATAAATTTACAAACAACTTAACAATTTAGAGCAGGGAACATGCGGGCGGAGTTCACATAGTGTTCTTCCACTCAAACCCATAATACTGGATGATGGCATCCTCACCAGCAGTGTATTTAGCCACTTTAGGCAATATTTTAGCCGTTATTGGCTTATTTTTGCTCATTTTATATGAGTCTGTTATGTTTTATATTTCATGTAGTTGCATATATGGAGAATGGTTTTAGTGTTTTGAAAATTAGTTCGGTGTCTAGAAGTATTTGATCATTTAATGATATTATTAGCAGGTTATGTTTGTTTTTCTCTATTTCTATTTCTCTATTTCAAGGTTGAGTTTAAATGATTTTTTCTGTTGGTGTAATAATTCTATGTGCTTGAGGCTGTTGCAGTGATGGTTCTAATGGTTGAAGTTCGATATTGTGAAGTTTTTTTTTATGTTCCTTGACCCATTTCTCTATGCTTCTACCCATCTCGCCGATTTACGTTGTGTTAAAATTATTGCGTGATAACTTATACACTCCGCTTTTTTGTAAAATATCGGTTTCTAATATGTTGTAAAGTGTGTTGTTCGTTTTAAATTGAGCTTTTTATTTTGTTTTTTTTATATTATAACTATTTTAACGCTTTATGGTAGTTAACTACCATATAGCGGGACAATAAATTAAGGGTATTTTTCATTCAAATTATTTTAAAACAAAATTAAGTTGCCTGTCTCTACCCACACAAGCGAGGTTATATTTATTCTATATCCACCGAGGTTATCTTAGGTAATAATAATGATCAATAAGTTAAGATGATTTAGAATTGCTACTTCGTTTGTTTGGCGATAAAGTTAATTTTAAAACTGAAGGGATTTATATTAATACAAATTTTAATGGATTTAATATTTTTTAATTATAATCCAAGAATCCATAAAGAGTTATATTGATTTATATTTGTTGATTTATATTGTTATATTCTCAACTACAAATAAAACCGAGACTAACAATATAAAATTTATGTTTCTATTCAATGAAATTTTTAGGAAAGTATGTTTTGAGATTATCAGAAGATTTTTTTTTTAACTCTTTAATATTTATTTGATCTAGTTGTGCTGTAATATTGATTGCATATGCTTTTAAATTATTGCATTTATATTACTTATATCATTTTTAGGAAATGACTATAATAATAAGATAAGTTACTAAATTCATCAATATAAGCATTCTAATTCACAGATGATGGCTGCACATTTTTGCTATAGTTACCATCTAAAAAAGTAAAAGTTGTAAGTCTATCGCACATCGCTCTATATTGTGTCAACTTTAAATATATTAGTAGAAAGTAAAATAGCATGTAAGCTATCTATGAACCATAAAGTCTAGTTCTCCTGTTAAAATTCTAGCTGATTATGTAATATAGGAGTATAAAATATGATTGAAGGGATTTTTGTCTTGCTCCGAACACATAAAAACAGTGACACCATTTATTTTATAAGTACAGACTCGCAAATCACACTAAACTGTGGTAAAACGGATAGCAATAATAATAATAGTTAATAATAATAATAATAATAGTTTATTACCCAACAGAATATAAATCAAAAAATAAAATAAATTTAAAAAAAAACATAAAGACATCAATTAATTTACATTGATAAAAATTTGGACACATTTTTTTTTAAACTTACAAAACTAGAACTAAATATATTAGCATGATATTATACATCATGGTAACATTTCTGCATCTTGTAGATTGGAGAGTTGTAGTGATGTATGGTATTTGGTGTAGAGTAACAAAACGTTAACGGGTTTCTGGAACATATTCTCGGCACATGAAAATTAATCCTCGCTGCTGTATAAGGATCGTCAACCAAATTATGCACTGTCTTGTATAAATGACAAATAGCAATAAATTTGTTAAAATTGAATACATTCCAAGTTAATTAAGTAAATTATCAGAAAAAATAATAACACCTGGATAAATACCATATTTCTTCAGAAAGCCCTCAAGCAATCCAGTATATTTATTCTGAAATGGTGACCATACAACCGAGCAATACATTAATTTGCTCTTAACATTGAATAAAACAATTAGTGTATCAATATTGGAGAAACCCTTGGTGTTACTTAAAATAAAACCTAGAAGACGGTAGCAATCTTTAACTAAACAGGTTATGTATGAGCTAGAGTTCAGTCTTGAATCAACTAGTACGCTAGGATCTTTGGAAGCTCTGTTTAAGCTCTTATTAGAAATCTTATAATCAAAATAAATATTGTTAAGTTTTCGAGACAAAGTCAAAACATTGCACTTAGAAATATTTAAATGTAAATCATCATCATTGCACCGTACACAGAATCTATTTAAATCTTCTTGTAAAATATTGCAATCGGTGACATAAAATAACGAGACATTCACAATATGGAAGGAATACAAAACATACATATAAATTTAACACCATGCTGACGGGCGGAGTTCACGCATGCAGGTGATCTTCACATACATCATTAAAAAATAACAAAAACAATAGTGGGCCCAGGTTTGAACCCTGCGGCACACCTGATGTTGTAGGATATGAGAAAGAACGTACACCTCCATATTCAACGATCTGCGTCCGTTCAGTTAAATAACTCTCAATTATTTTTATAAACTTGTCATTTATATTATATCCTTTTAATTTCAATTTAAGAATCTTGTGTGGCATGCTGTCAAAAGCTTTACTGATATCAGTGAAAACTACATCAGCGTGATACCTATTGTCTAATATATGTGAAATGTCTTTTGTAACATTTAGCAAATTTGTTGTTGCAGAACGGCCTCACATGAAACCGTGTTGCTCTATACTAATTTTGTAATGAACGTTGAAATAAATGTACATAGTTATTATACATTCAAAGACTTTAGAAAAATTACTGACGAGGGCAATAGGCCGCAATATTTCAATACAAAAGAAGGTATTTTATCAAAACTAGAAGTTAACGAGGCTTTCGGATTCTTTAACTGTATCAGAACATCTTCTTCGGCGATTATAAAATTACCAAATAATCCATGTTTGATAATAGATGTAGAATAACTACTTGCAGCATTATCTATATAAACAGAATTGAAGTGGGCTGCGAAAGCATTGAAGATGTCTGTTAGATTCAATGAAAAATTGTCTTCATATGTCATATTTCCTGGAATTCGTGTTGTATTTTTAATTGTATGAATATAGTTTCAAAACGAGTAGGATCCTTTTTCATATTATTTTCTGCGCCTTGTACAACCTTCTCTTCTTGCATTTTTATAATTACGTTTATTAGTTTCATTATTATTTCGCAAGAATATAACTTAACTTTACATCTCAATGAAGTATCAAACCAGGGCGGATAGTCTTTATTTATATTTGATAATTAATATTTTGGCACATTTTTATCAAAAGTTGCATAAAGCTGTATGTGCAGAAAATTGCAAGCATCATTTACATATTTTAATTTGTACAAATCAACCCAGTTGATGTTTGATAAGTCCATATAAAAATTTGTAAGGTCAGCTATATTAAACTTAGATTTATATTCATTATTATTATATTATTAGACAGAAATATTCAAAACAGGACGATGAGTGTCCTCAGGTACAAGTGATTCGAGGTCCCGCTGAAGTTGGTATTTAAATTCACATGATAGTATAACTGAATCTAGAAATCTAACAAGAGCATTTAGAATATTATTAATTTGTATGAAATCGTGATAATACATGAAATTGTTAATGGTTGTCGATAAACTTGATGAGTAATGTAAGCAGTCTTTAAATTCATTAATATTAAAGTCGACCAAAATTGTCATAATGAACCAGAATCAATAGCTTCAAAGAGTAAGATCAAAATTTCAAGACAAGGTTTAGGAAGATAAACACATATCATCAGAATTGTTCTGTAATTTAAAATCAATTTTGCCGCAAATGTTTCTATTCCATCGGGAATATTTGGTAGAATAACTTAAACAAAAAACAATACATTTCTTACTGCCAACAATACACCGCTACCAATTCTATTATGTATGCCACAACGATATTGATCGTAATAATTGGGGAATCGTTACAATTACTCTGTTGTTATGTTTTTTTGGTAATGTAGTACGAGACACAATATTCGGTTGATTATCGGATAAAGAGATTAGGATCATTTCCATATTTCAGATAATTTAAAACTTCTGTACATTCTGATCGTTGTAAAATAGTTCTGTCAGGTTGAATGTCAATAGGTCTGGAGATCGATTTCTTGTTTTTCAGAATTTTTATACCATCATTAGCTCGAGAGAGTATAATTTTTGTTGGTCTTATTTGGTCACCTTTTTTACCCAATTTAAAATACCTATTAATGCTTATTCGATGGATAATTAGTTTTAAAAGTACCGTGGTCGTTGATTCATCATAATATCTTCCTCTGGATTTGTGTCTTGAGATTCAGGTATATTGTACACAATAAGATTATTTTCCCGATTCTTCCTGTCCTCTATTTCGCGAACAAGTGAAATACTTTCAGAACGGAAAACTTCTAAATTATTTAAAATTTTATCAAATTCCGCCAAATCCTGTCTCTGAATTTATACGCTCGTAACCAATGTAGATACTGATGTCTGTAAATCATTAATTGTTAGTGATAGTTCTGTTAGAATGTTTTGGTTTTCAGTTTTATCTGTTTTATAACTGCCACACACAAATTCACCCACATTGTTAAAAACACCATTAGAATTTATACCGCAACTAGCGTGATATATCATACTATAATGTATACAAATAACTCGTAGCAAACCTACAGGTTTCTTGCATTTCTTACAATTAGATTTATCATCCGTAATAATATTGTTAATAATCAATTAATATCAGATAAATAATGTTTAATCACTAATTTAAAACAGAGGGAAAAAACAATTAAACACAGGGGACACACGCTTAACCTCAAAGAGTCGTTTGCGAGGGCTTAGAAAAAACAAACACGGTAGACCACGGACGAAAATTTGGATAATTGGAAGAAAGAAATGAATGAATTAAAGGAAAATGTTTTAGTTTAAATTTAATAGGTGAATATAAAAATAATAGGTTCAGTGACTGTCAAGAAACTTTTTTGCGCTACCGCAGCCTTGTACGGACTCACGGTATGGAAATTCACCCAAGTAAAATACATTGTATTATTCAATATAATTTTTATATAATAACTCACTATATATATGGCTAGAGAAATATTTATCATACCAAATTTCACAATTATCTAGTAATTATAAACCACTAAAACTTGTAGTCTTAATAAGGCTCATTGTAGATTTACGAAATATTTTCGTGTTTTTTCTAATTATTATTTAATTTTCTACAACGTAAAGGACTTTATTACGTTTTTATTATTAAATTATGGTTTTACTTCGACATGATATATGAAAATAGTATATAAGTTCGTTATAAAATAGTTGAAATGCAGCTTCATGCCCCTTCCTGTAAATTCCGAATTCGTTTCATTCAAGTATGGCTCTAATTTACTTATATTGCTCTGATTTATATATCTAAATATCTTGAATATTTTTTTTTATTAATTTGTTCTTTTTTAGTTTATTATTTATGCACATCCAATTTTTGCAAGGAATATTCGATACTAAGGTGTATTAATTTATTAAATATACAAAAGGATGTAAATATATCTGCTAGTCGTCTTTTTGCGGCTTTATTCTCTAAGTTGTTAATACTAATGTCGCCACACAAAATAATATATGAGTGAGTTTTATTTACATCAACAAGCAGGTCATTTAAACAATTTAGGAATCCAATATGCAAATAACTTTTATTTTAAACTATTTATATTTACGGAAATTTCTGCACATTCAAATTCGTGTTCTATGTTATAACCGGATGCCTTTGTAATCCTTGTATATTGATATTTATCATCAACAAAATTCATACAGCCTCATACAGCTGTTTACGATAAAATTGTGCAATTTGTTTATATCCTATTAAGTGCACTAAATATATATTAATTATGCTGCACCAGGTTTCCGTAAGGCAAATAATATTCGGTTTGTACACTTCTAATGTTTTGGTGGACTATTTTTAAATTATCATCGTTTCTCATATTGGTGTGTTTTTAGAAAAAAAAAACATTATTTATTTAACGTGTTTTCTCTTTTGTACAAAATGAATAAAAATTAACAAAATATAAATGTAGTAACTTAAATTAATCCTGCTATAAAAATTCATCGCGATTACAACAACAAACGAAAAATATACTAAAACTAAATAAAGAACATAATAAATTTAAAAATACGAAAACATTTCGTGAATCTACAACAATGAGTTTTACTAAGACTACAAAACAAATTAATTTGAAACAACTACTTCTCTAGCTAATACTTCGACAGACATTGAATAATACAAATTAATTTGCGTGTTACAAATAGTACAACTATCAAAGCAACACTAGTTTGAACGTATTTCTTTCTGTAAAATGAACTAAAACTGATTTAATGTACGTTAAATAATTTGTGAGTGATTATATTATCATAATATAATCAATTCTTTCCTTAGAATTTTTAATAAACGTATAGATTGGTACTTAAATCCGCTTTCAGGTAAATTTCCTTATTTGCGATACGACTGTTGTTCTTAAGAACCTAAACGGAAGCGGTTAGTGAAAAAAATATTTCCTTTATCCTTTGTTACGGTGAACTAACCTTTTCCCAATTCTAAATACATTAAGCGATTTTATGTTCATGCATATTCAGAAACTATATTATCAATTGTTATTATATCCTCATGTTTCTTTTCATCCACACTTGTTTTTTAGATGCGGGCAAATTAAAAATCATTACATTATTGCTGCGCCGTCTACGGTCTTCTAATTTTTTATACACATATTCTGTCGCCGTTCTACTGCATTTGATTTCCAATTCTTTGATCGCGCATTGCATTTGCACTTGTTTCTGCACAACATCCTCAATATTTGCATGATTTTTATTCAATTTAATTGATATTGTCTTCAATGGTTTATTTTTAAATTGTTTTATTTTTGAACTTTTAGTACCTTAACAATTGCTGCTTCCAGTTCTGACGTACATTGATCTGTAGTTAACGGATCACAGTAGTTCTGGCATATACACTTATTATCATCAGATTTCCTGGCTTCAGACAGATAGTAATCTCTGTAATCACTGTCAATTCCGGAGCAATCCATATGGTACCATCCGGAGCATGAATTAATTAATTTGACCGGGCGGGACAAATCGATCGCATTTTATACATTTCATTTTGTTAATATTTACTAAAATTTATTTACACATCGAGCGACAAGCTCAGTGTGGGCTAAGAGGGATTCAAATCGCACTACTTTTTACCATGTAAAATAGCAATTAATTCAGAAGGGACAGAAACACATGTTCTCCCGACGAAACGAATTAATTTGCTTAAAGAACTTATTTTAATGCCTGCTGGTCAGATATCAGGATTATTAATTCATTCTACATTTGTTTCGGGCACCCCATTTTTAAAACACTTGTATTTTCCGATAACCATATGTCTATCCGATCTAAAGTCCCAAGAACAAAATTTTCGTTCTTTATGTGATTTTCCAAATGTGTTTTTAATTGACTAAATTTTCCTGCATGAAACCATTGTCTTTTTATTTCACAATATAAAGATTCTTTTGACCCCGGATTTGTACCATGGAATATCATTTGTTTTTTTGTGTACTTTTCGATTGATTTGCGGTTAACTTCGCCGTATTTTAAATTTTATTGTGATTTTGAACTGTTTTAATTTTCATCAACAGCAGACGGTTTATGTGGTCTGGTTCTTGTGTTGGTAGTTCCTTGTGTGTCTCTTTGTTCATATTTCAGTCATAAGTTGGCACATTTGCAGATATTGTAGATTTTTGCACTACTTTATCAAATACACTAAGCTGTTTTAATGCTATTATGTTATATCATTGATAATTATTTATTGAACCTTTTTGTTTAATTATTTCCTTCAGGTATTTTTTTATTTTCAAGTGATTCTAGTTGTTCTGTCTAAATTTCACTTTGGGTATTACAATAGTTTATTTGCTGCGTTTTTGATGTACTTCACACATTCCGGATGCACTGTATGCATCCACGGGCGGTACTTTTTTGCAGATTCGGCACGGTTCACGTAGTACGTCTCGTTCGGTTGTCACCATATTGCCCAAAATTTTATTACATAATCAATGTGATACTGCTAACTAAATTATTAAAATACGGTTTCGATGGATCAGGTATGAAGTTAGTCCGACAAACATAGAGTTCTAGAGAAGTCTATTGTAGGTCAAATTTTGTTCCTCATATGTTAATGATTTAATTAGTTATCAAAATGTGTGTAGATATATTATTAAATGATGACAGATTATTACATTATTACTAATTGATATATGCCATGCTTTGATAATGTTGTGGCTTGGAGTCACTTAACAACACGGCACATAATTTTGGCGCAGCATAGATTTGCTCTCAGAATTAGAGTTAATACACAATACTGAAAAGAATACAACCCATAGTTCATATTCTAAAAACAAACTATATACTTATATTACTTATAATCTATGAAAACTAATTTCGGATAAACTTAAACTTATGGATCTAGATAAGTTATGTTAGATCATCAAAGTTCACCCCAGGATTCTATGATTCAGCTATTTCCCCCACATTAACCGTACACCCTGTATATCTATTTACTACAATTAATATATAAAAGTTCATTAACATCCAATTTTGTACTTATTTATTAGCATGGTGTATGTGTTTAACTTAAGTGTACACCTTTAACGTTGAAAGATATTTGCCCTGTTATAATGCAACGGGGGTATTTACGATGATTTCTCTCGTCGGCGCTCAATAATTTCAGAGAATTCCTCGAATTTTGGTCCAATACGCGTTCCATCCCGCTCATACGCCGAATGGTGCCATGTTTTCATTACCGCCTCGAGCGTGCAGATGAGCAAACACATTAGATTTTCGATAAAATGCGTTTTTGTATATAGTAATGTATTTTTTTTTTATTTTCAGGTAAGTCATGGGTTTTTTCATTCCATGGAAAGCTAATTTATAAAGGTACGGTGGCTCGACAATTTTAATAATGAATTTTTTGTGAATAATATTTTAAACAATCTATACAATTTTTAATTTAAGATGTAATATTAATAATAATTATTTTCTTAAATAATGCTATTTTCGACTTTCAAGCATGTTGAAATATCATATTTGTACGTTAACTTAACTATCAAACACTATTTGTAAACTGATGAATATGATGAATATTTAACTATATTAAGATCTATAAAATATTAAATCTAGAAGAACAAATAATTTTACTTTTATAATTGAGAAGAAATTTAAAAAATATATAACTAAAGGCACGAAACTTTTTCTCTCATCTTCTAAATTAGTAACCAACCCTTACATCCATGCGCTAACCCAGCGATTTCTTTATTATTTTAAGATACCAGATATATTGATAATTATTCAGGGTATTCTTTAATACAATCTGATTATAATTTTTGATTTTAATCACAAGCCTAATCATTGTTAATCAATCCAGTTTTTTAATGAAGTGGAAATATTAATATACTTGCTATCATCTTTTTTTTTCAGTAACAACAACGTTTTTTATATTATCTTAATGCCTACTTTAAAATTTATTATTTTTTTTTATTAATAGCATGAGAAACATTTGTTGAAATCATTTAGGAGTATTTTACATTAATATTAAAATTCGAAAGCAAACAAAATATTTAAATTCCAGCACATTTTAGTATTTAAAAGTAATATTATTAATTTGTAATTAAATTTTTATTGTGATTTAATATTTACTATATACTATTTCCTTAACTGAAAATATAGGGATATTTCCATTTAGTCGACATTTCTTTTTCAGCTAGAATTGACTAATAAAATAATATAAATTATTAAACCAAATCATATTATATGTACAAGAATTGAATTTATAAACATTACGCAAATAAAATAGTACTTTCAATATAAACATTTCCAAATATTCGAAACACATCATGTAACGATCAATATTTGAAATACAGAAGGACCCTCTACGTAGTGCGCAAAAAGTTTACCTACGGTCATATGTATCCAGTTTTTGTTAAATTAATAACGCTGGATTCAACAATAGTTATTTGTGTAACAAGTGTGTAAATTTCAATTTTAAAACACGCATGTGGAATTTACTGCCTGGGGTATTACAGAATACAATAACCACAGAAATACTCTAAAATTACGTTTTGTGTCCTACTAAAAATTATAGCTTCAAACGAAAAGAAAAGATAAGTAATTGTTGATTGTATTTTAGACTATAGAGTAATTAATAAAAATAATAGTAGATATAATAATATTGTCAATTGGATTCTTCATAAAAGCAGGTTCACAATGTAGTGTTTGTACAAGTTATTACTACTCATTTTTTGTTTAAATAGTTATAACATAATTGGTCAATCCAATTTCAATTCACTATTACTATTAAAATCACATAATATCTTGGTATTTAATTTACCCGAGCAGACCGGCCCCCTACAAATGATAGAATAGAGAAAGATATAAATTGTATAAAAGCATTAATTGATTCCCAGGTTAAATTTGAACCAGTAAAAGTAATTCGTTTGGGAAAACCTAACATTAAACCACGGCCAATTAAAATATCATTTTTTAATCCGAAGGAGGCAGTAGATATCCTAAAAGTGACTCGGGCTACAGACACAGGTAGTATTCGATTTAACAATGATATGACTCAATTGCAACGAGACCACCTGAGAAATCTGCGAAATGAATTGGAAAAATGAAAGGGGCAAGGTGAAACTGGGCTTACAATTAAATACAGCCAGGGACATCCATCTATAGTACAGACAAGTGTGAGTGTAAAAAAAACTAGATGTCTATTTTCAGAATGTTGGCGGTCTTAAAGGTAAAATTAATTCATTCATGCTGAAAGCGAATCTTTGCATTTACGACGTTATAGTGTTAGTAGAAAAGTGGTTAGACGATTCCATTACCAACGCCGAACTAGGCCTTACTAGTTACTAGTATCGAACAACTTTTTGTCAAAATAAATAATAAATTCATAATTGGCTCAACATACATCCCGCCTGCTTCAAACATTTCTCACTACGTCACCCATGCAGAAGAAATTGATTTGATCGGTAGCAGTAATCCAAGGTGCGAGCTTATTTTGTGTGGTGATTATAATTTACCTAACGCTGTTTGGGACTTTTCGGGGTCGAAAGTGCTGAGTGCAAATAACAACTGCTACCCTGCTGACGTTCTGGCTAACGTTCTCAGTTTCTATCAGTTGCATCAAGTTAATCAGATCCCGAATCCGAGAGGAGTGATGTTAGATCTTGTGTTTTGGGATGCTCCAGGTATATCTATAAACACCGCTAGTGATACATTGTGTAACTCAAGTGCTCACCACATCCCGTTTTGTTTAAATTTACCTATATCGAATTTGGAGTTTACTAGTGATACTACCGATTGGTTTTATGATTTTAAATCAGCGGATTATTCTGTGATCAATGACTGTTTAGCAAGTATAAATTGGAATCTTGTCTTTGAAAATGTTTGTGTGGATGTTTATGTTGAAAATTTTAATAATATTTTGTATTCTTTGTTTGATGCGTACGTACCTGTAAAGTTCTTAAAATCTTCTAGTTACCCCAAATGGTTTAACAGTAATCTAGTTAAATTAACGAAATTAAAAAAAAAAACGGCTCATGCGAAATATAAGAATACAGGTTCACTTTCTCACTATGAGTTACTTAAAACATTGCGTCAGCAATGCGACGAACTTAATAATTCACTATACAAGAATTATATAAATCGTATTGAATACCAAATTAATAGTAATTCAAAACAATTTTGGAACTACGTTAATGATTGCCGCAAAACGCCTGGGTATCCTAAACAAATGTTTTTAGATGATAAAGCTAGCAATACAATTGCTCATAGTGTAGATTTATTTGCAGAGCATTTCGCTTCGGCATATAGACCATCTAATAATATTGTTCCTGATCAACAGAACAATAAATCGGTAGATATTCATAATTTTAATGTTACTCTTACGGATGTGTTTAACTCTTTGCTTTCATTACCTGAATCTTGTAATGCGGGCCCTGACGGTATCCCCGCATACTTTTTAAAAAGATGCGTTTACACCTTGAGTAGACCAATTCATAACCTTTTTATAAATTCATTAAGAAATGGTATTCTTCCAACCTGTTGGAAAGATAGCTACATTGTTCCTATATTTAAGAGTGGTTGCAGATCTAATATTGTCAACTAAAAATTGCTTGATTTATTAGTTTCAGAACAGCTTAAATGGTCATGCTCCCATATATTTATCGACGAACAGCATGGATTTGTTAAAGGTAAATCAACCCTATCCAATTTACTGGTGTATCAAACATTTCTATCGAATGCAATGGAGAAGGGATTACAGGTTGACTTCTATTTATACCGACATTTCCAAAGCATTCGATAGAGTTCAACACCACATTTTAATACATAAACTAAAATCCATCGGTTTTTGCGTTCAAGTTTTAAACAGGCTTAGTAGCTATCTAAGTAGTCGTACTCAACGTGTACGCATCGGTAAGTATTTATCTGATTATATTCAAGTATCTTCGGGGGTACCACAGGGTTCACATTGTGGACCCATTTTATTCTTACTTTTTATCAACGATATTGGTTTAAATTTACGAAAATGTAACTTTCTCCTGTATGCTGATGATTTAAAATTATACAGCAGTATTAAAACGGTTGAGGATCAGTTTGCACTTGAAGATGATTTAAATAGTGTTGCGATATGGTGTCAAATAAATGATATTGATTAAATTTAAATAAGTGTAAGTGTATATCATTCAGTAGAGGAGTTACACGTAGCTTTAACTATTCAATTAATCGTATTATCTCATACTGTGGAAATAAATGACTTGGGAGTGATATTTGCCTGGAAACTGAACTTTAATAAACATATTTCCCATGTATGTAAAAAATCCTTCAGAATATTAGGCTTCATTAATAGATTCTCTAGTGCTTTTGGGGTGAATACAATAAAAACACTTTACCTAGCACTTGTTCTGCCTCACCTAGAATACGCTTCACCAGTATGGTCACCTTACACTAAAACCGCAATTCACCAACTCGAAATGGTACAGGGCAGGGCAGATTTTTAAAATTAATATCATTTCGGTTGGGTTATAATAATTCCGATTTTAGTCACAGTAGAATGTTATCCCTGATGAAAATTAAATCATTGGCTGAAAGGAGAATAATTATTGATATGTCGTTTTTGATTAAATAAATTAATGGATTTATTCAATGCGGTAGTTTACTCTATAATCTTTCATTTAATATACCGCGTGGTCCTCAATCGAGATATAAGCCAATATTTCGATTGACGTTTCACCCTACTAAATATGGAATGTATAACCCCATTAGCCGTATAATGCGCACTGCAAATGCCATTAACGAAAACAATAATTTTGTTTTTTTCCACGTCATTTTCTCTTTTTAAAAAACAACCACGACATATTGATTTAACCAACATCGTTGAATTATTTTAATCTTAATTTATTATTATTTTTTAATCGGCTTAGTTGATAATGCATTTTAAATGTTTTTATTAATGTGTTAATTTATTTCATACAGTTTTATCATTTTACTTGTTTCTTGTTTTTTATTATCTTTTTATTTTTCTGTGATATGTATTACATACTTTTTATTTATACTATTAATTTTAACAATTTTATTTATATTATTTTATTTATTTATTTTAGCTATTTTATTTATACTATCAATTTTAACTATTTTATTTATTTTAGGCATTTTATTTATACTATTAATTTTAACTATTTTATTTATATTATTTTATTTATTTATTTTAACCAATTTATTATAAAAAGGATCGTTTTATAATTTTATTCTTATCTTAACTGTTTTATTTATACATTGTTTGTTATTTATTACATTTTTATTTATTAGTTTATTAGTTTTATATTATTTTTGTAAGAGTAACACTGTGAGATAATGAATATTTCCCTTCTTGTTAAACCATTTGGGACTAGACACCTAGACTTAACTAACTTTATGCTGTTCTTTGTCATTTCTTGTAATATTATGCAAATATTATTGTTATAAAAGGAGATTCCGTTAAATAAATAATAATAATAATAATAATTATTATTATTATTATTATTATTATTGTCATTCTATATCCTATTGTAAAGCTAATTCTCCAAGAATTGACTAATTGCTCACTACACATTTCCTATGTTATGTGAAGTATTCTATTATGATTAACACAATATAATCCCTTGCTTTACTTGCTCTTTTATTTTATTATTATCAGATGTACATTTCGAGTACTATGTACTCATATTCAATGGTTTATGTTAGTTTACACGTAGACAATCTGAAAGGCACGCAGTAGATGTCGCAAAAGTTTTCGGAATTAACTGTAGGTAATACGCGTAACAACTACCCTCCTTATCCAAAGGAGCTATGTCTGCGGTTAGATAGTAGATTTATTGTAATCTAAAGATGTTGCTATATGTGTTATTCATTTTAATTTGGATTTCTATTTTCTTATGAGTCAGAAAGTTTAAATGCTCTATATATCATGCTTTTAGATGTTGACATTTTAGGTTTGAAATAAGAGGTGAATGAGTTATGAATGTAGTTGAAGTATGTGCGTTTCCTATAAATGTTAAAATTTATCTGATCTAATAAAGGAATTTGGTTGTTGTGAAGGGACTCAGCATTTAGATCCTTGAGGAATTGATTAATGCTTAAATCTGACTTATGACTGCTATAATAGTCGAAAATAGTGTTTCGAGGAACATTCTCCAAATTATTCAGAAAAATATTCGATAGAAATGGAGAAACGTGGTTGTCCATCGCTGTTCCAAAAGTCTCCATATAGATATTTTTATCAAATTCAAATTTGTTGGGCTCGTATATAAGTTTAGTTAGTTTTATATATTCATCTGCTTTATCTAAAGCAATTAAATTTATTATTAGTAATTGTTTTAGAATGTTAATTATTTCTTCTATTAACACACCAAACAAATATCTCTTCGAGATTTAGTTTATATTGTTTAATTTATCAGATTAATCAAAGTTTAAGTTGTTTAAACATTTTGACAAATTATGTGTCGGAGATTTAAGGTTGGGAATTATTGACCTTCATTTATTACCCGGTTTATGTACCGTCAATTATAGTTTGGGAAGTAATTTTTTAGTTTTAGTTTGTTTTTGGCCTATTAAATTTGTTGCTTTAAAAATGTAGTTACATACGAGTTAAGTAAATTCTTAGTTTGGTGTATGGGACCTTTGAATAACGAATTAATCGTGTTAATTTTGTTGACGACAACGACTACGTTTCCTTTATCGATTGTAATATAAAAAATATCTTTTTTGTTTCAATGATTTAAAATTTTTAATTTCGTTTGGTTTCTTTGGATTCTCCTACTGTGGTTTTCTGCAAATCTTCTCAAGTAATTTCTTAGCAGCTAAGCAAAGAGCGTTGGATTTTTCTGGTTCTAATTTGGAAGCAATCGTTTAAATATTATTCAGCACTGTTTCTATAAGTATTTGTGTTAGATTAGTTACGTATCTTAATGCTTTTTGTAATAGTTTTAGTTCATTGCTTGTGAAATTTTCACTTGAATAAAAAATTCTAATACCGTCAAATAGCTGCATTCACATTCAATTAAAATTATATCTGAATTCCCATGACAGCAACATTTATAATGAACCAAAACTAATCATTAACTCTCGATATAATCGTTCGTAAATCGAAGGTCCCACATTTATTTTTATATCAGCACTGTACCGAAGAAGTGGCAAATATCCTATGTGAGCATTTCGATAACATAACAAATATTAACATACTTATCATATTTAACTCAATTTAACTCCCTTCCAGCTCACTCCAAAAAAAGCAATACTACAAATATTATCTCGCTTAATTTATCCTCGGACTAATAAAATTCAAGCGAAGAACGAGAACTTAACTAAAACAAATAAACAAAGACATACGTAAACTAATAGGCAAATATAAAAGTGATAAATATAAAAAAAAATGCAAGCAATTCAATAACATGCAATTCAAGACCTACAGGTCACAAATTAAATGACTGAAAAAATATATAAAACAAGACCATGCCAACAACGTTATATTTCAAAAAATTCTACAATCATGGGCAAGACGTTAACTTAAGAAACATTTTCCGGAAATTGTTACAACTGTTTTAAAAAACTAGTTTTAACCTGTGTTATATAACCCGTTATTCCGTGGTCTAGTACTTCGTTGTGAAAATGATAAAAGACGTTTTGAAAGACCCCTTAACGTGAAGAATTGTAACCTAGTTTTATCCTAACTATAATACTTTGAGCTGGCCATATGGACTAGTTTCCGAGGTCAAAAAAAAAACTTTTTTGGCCTCGGAAACCTGGTGCGGTGTCGTGTTTTGTTGTATGAAAATGTTGTCCTAAATATTCCCAAGCATCTTATCATCCGAACCAATCCTTCATGAGAAGATATCCCACTAGGTTTTTTACTCTCCCTGCTACTTTATAGCCGATATTCTCACGACATATTCAATCCCAATCCTACACAGTTTAATCCTACAAAAAAAACTCCTTTCTGTAGATGGTACTGGCTTAGTTGGATAAGCTGAAACCGTCTCCTCTGCGCTTAACGCACTAGAAACTTTCCTTTAATCACAAAACTGGTTGGCTAAATGACGTGTAAAATTAATAAATAAAAGATTTTTATTCCTTTTCGCAAACTTACTCTAGTATCTCTTAAAACTAAAATCTACCAAACCGAAACCTCTCTATCACATACCTGTAAAAATCTTTTATTTTGATTAAAACACTTAGAATCTTTCTTCAATATTTTATTTTGATTCAGATGCACACTTCGGACACAAAGTGTTCATTATCAATGGTTTGATACAAATAAGAAAAAAACAAATTTAACATTTATATACGTACAAAAAACGGCATTAAAGGGTGTCGATAAGAGAAGGTATAAGGTTATTGCTGGAAAATTAACATTATTTCGCCGAAAAAGATGGTTGTAAATAAGTAGGTAATAGTTCCCTCCATAATCCTGGAGGGAATTAGGAAAATCCATGTTTATTGGTGGTTACACTAAATCTAGTAAATTATTTTCGAGTGGACTCAAATCGAAATTTAACAAATTATTTTTATGTTTTTTCATTTGAATAGCCTCTAACATATTTAATTGAAAATGTGATGACTGTTTTAATAATTAAACGTTTTCTATTATGAACTTGTGGCCTGTATCAATTTAGTGGTTAGCGACTGCAGATTTATCCGGGTTATGATGTTTAATATGTGCGACATGTTCTTTAAATCTGCTTGCAATATTTCTTTGTTTTTGTCCTATGTAAATTTTGTCGCAATTCGAACATTTAATGGAATAGATTCCAGATTTATCCAAATTACCTATATCATTAAAAGTGTTGCCCACTAGATTAGATAGTTTTGTGTTCACAAATCTTTTATTTTATATTACACAAAACTTTCCTTCAAATATAATATCCAATCCATTAAAGCCAAAAAGGCCTAGGTCCTACCTGTTGAAAGATGTAAAGATGTAAAGTTACTCCTGTTTTTAAGAGTGGAAATAAGTCTAATATTAAAAACTATCGACCAGTTTGTCTAATAAATATAATTGCTAAATAATTTGAAAGCATTTTAGCACATCAAATTTATAAATCTGCACAAACAGAAATATGTATTCACCAGCACGGCTTCTTAACCAGAAGATCCACGACTACTAATTTGCTTATACACACAGACATGACAAAAGCTTTTGTTCGCATGCCTTATGAACTATTAAATATTATTATTATTATTTAGTTTTCTGAAATAAATTTATTATTATATTAATATTATAATTATTAATAATAAATTCCAATAAAATTGAATAAACCGTTCAATTATTATAAACAAAAAAAAATATTTTTTTTAGAACTTTGAAGGCAAATTGCGGCTCAACCGTAAACGTTTGGATATAAATATGTTGTGTTAAATCGTCATACTTTGATCCCAAGAACCTGTCATCCAGCTATGTGGAGAACCACATTAACGGGACACCAATTGGGAGAAATTATTTTATTAAATAATATATATTTAACTCCGCAGATTTTTATGTTTTTATGTTTAGCAATTTCGTAATAATTTCAATAAGATTTTTGGCGAGTCCTTTTCATTTGCAAAGAAAACATTAACTAACAACAAATCCTTGCAATATTGTTTCTCTGTCAACAATAGCCACCGTTGATATTTAAACCCGAGTTTTACTTTAGAAATTTAAATTTTTGAGATTGTATGAAGATATATAATACTATTAAATATTAAATTATTGCTTCTCTGTTGATAAAAGCCATGAACTGTTGCATCTCTTCAGACAATAGATACCATCTTAGTAGTAAGATTTTACTTTGATAGCAAATTGTTTGGAAGATCCTAGAATTTCAAAAATTTAAATTCCAAATTTTCACTGTGGCCTCTTTGGATGAAGAATATATATTATAATTACATTTTATTTACCAATTATGATGGTGAATTTTACTGGTGTAGGTGGGGAGGGCGCGGAGCTTACCCAGTTGCCATTGGGATGAACATTCTTATAAGAAAGTAATGTTTGTTATGCTAAATTCTTGATGGAACTGGATGTATAAATTTGATGAAGAAAAGCACTTGTTATGTTACATATTTTTATTGTAAATATAAAAAAATATATAAATAAAAATATGGAACATAGCAAGTGCTTTTCTTCATCAATTTTTTTCTTATAAGGGGCTAGTAGGATAAATCCGGTTGATCGTTTAATAAATTCTCTGTTTTATTTTTGTGTATTGTCCTTTCTTCACTTAGTGTAGTATTTTGAAATCAAAATGTGTAGTATGGTTATGTTCTTTTGGATAGTTAGTATGTATTGTTGATGTTTTCTTTTGCGTGAAACATTTTTTATGCTCTTCTATTCGTTGTTTAAATGATTTTCCCATTTGGCCTATATATTGTTTTGGTCAGTAACACGTCAACACGTACAGGCTATTACGTTGGTGTTTTTTCACATTTATCTTTATTATTTCTTAAATAGCTAGTTAGTGAATTGTTTGTTTTAAATTTATTATATTCTTTATTCTAATTTGCTCTTTAAAACCCTAGTCGACCGTCTTGTTACTCTCATAAATATTTTATTATATTATTTTAAATAAATAATTTCACTGAAAAATATATTACGTTAAATAATATTTATTTTATATTCAATATCATTAAATTTATCACTGTTTAAAAATTGCGTTTAGTTAAATATTTTTATCGACTTTAAATTAGATGAATAACTTACGAGAATTATTCCTCTCAACTCTGCGAACTCCGAAAAGTCCATATTGTATAAAAATTAGTTTTATTCATGACCATGTCATCATCCATCAAATTCAGAATACATCAGTGCACCGGCCAAGAGTGCATAAGTATATTGCCTGAAAAATCTTAGCTAAGAACGGACGATTTCATAAATATTTTAAAACCAATTTATGTTATGAATATGTAGTTCAAAGAACTTAAAGCATATTATGTAATTTTTTTACATAATGTTACATTCTAGACATAAACATTACTAAAACAATGCTTGTTAAAATACATGCTACAAAATATATTTAAATTTTGTGAGGATATATACATAAAATATTGTCCGATTCATAGGTATATTTTCTTCATTTTAATGGGATAATTATTTAAAAGTAATTAAAACTAAAAAATATATTTTCAAAGTAATCGCACTGCGTAGTTCTTTTGCATTTGCACTATTATATTTAAAATATCGGGAAATAAATATCACCCTTTAACAAAACAATCTTCGTCCATTAAATTGTAGTGTGTAATAAACCATATATAGTATTATGTAATGTGACTAAAATTTAACATATTGTTTATTTATGATAATGCAACTCAGATATGTTTTTTAGTTTATTGTCGATCATTTTAGTAGTAATTGAATGAATTCACATTTTGCAGTGGTCCTTCCGCTATCTGTCGTTTGTGTATTGTGCGTGTGTAAATGAGCTTCTTACTTACTTACTCTAAAGCACCATTAATTGTATCCCAATGGTGAATGTTACCGATCACCCATCCAAGTACTGATCCGAATCAACGTTGCTGCACGTCAGTTCGGGGCCGTAACCGAATGCGCCACCAGCAGCGTGCATTTATTACTTTCCCTATATACGAAGTATATATAGGGAAAGTATTGTGATCGTGATTTTTTTTAAATTTTTTTTTTGCGGAAATATCCGTTTTTTGTGTCTGTCTGTTTGTCTGTCGATGGGCGTTGTATCTCAAATACGAATAATCCGATGGAGATGAAACTTTAAACTTAAAGTTTTATCGTTAAAAACTGGAACTGAAAAGCTTTTAGTGAATATTCATAAACCAGAAGTGGATGTTTACTCGAGGCGTTTTTTTGTTTTTTCGTGATATTTTTCTAAATATAAAAATTTTTAAAAAACGATTAAAACAAAAGTTAAAGGCAATAAAAAACTGAACAAGTTTTATTCGAACATATTTTTCATAAAATTCTTAACTTTCGAGAAAAAAATAAAAATTGAATATTTTGACATTTTTTGCCAATTGCTAATGAACTATTGCAGTTACACGAAATTTTTGTAATAAATAATTGTAGAAAATTAAAAACTGAACAAATTAAATTTCGAGTAAAATATAGGGAAAGTACTATGATTGCCACATCACCATTTTTTTGATTTATTCTCAAGTTAAATGAAATTATTTGGCATTAAAAAGTCACAACTATAATATCTGACAAATGCTTTTATGCTTTGTAAAAAGAATTTACAAATTACCTACGTTTCAATATATAACTATACTTTACAGGGTCGCTGATATGTATGGAAACGGTCGGATATCCCCGAAAGTAGGATGCTAGCGAAAAATGTTAAGATACAAGATTTTTAAAAACTATCATAAAAATGCTAACTATTTTTGTATAATTCACATAAAAATGATTTCAAAGTTCAATATATCTAAAACGGTCAAGATTAGCTTCATAATAGCTAAAATAGTTAGCATTTTACGATAGTTTTTAATCTTTTGTATCTTAACATTTTTCGCTAGCTATCTTACTTTAAGAGATATTTGATCGTTTCCATACATATCATCGACCCTGCATATATCGCATATTATAAGCTATTAATGCAATTAGATTTTGAGAAAATGCTAGAAATATAACATGGTGACTCTATCAGCAGTTTTTTTAAATTTTATTTTATATCCGTCATCATTCTCATATGTAATAATTATATCCTCGAGTTTTCCAGCTCGCAGTTCGAAATAGTAATTACCGTACGCTCTCGGAACATTTAATGAAAGGACAGTATTTTTTTCCGACTTCCAAGCAAAAAATAGACAGACTTGAATTATCAAGCAGTAAGAAGGACGACCCTTTCCCAATGAAATGTTTTTTCCGCATTCGATTGAGCTTCTTTAATCCGTATTAAAATAATCCGCATTAGCGCTAGATTTCGAGCTTAACTTTGTCTATAACGCTGCCGTAAATTACCTATTCACAAAAAACCATTACATACCAAATCGAAAATAAAGGGCTCGCAACAGGTCGCAAATGGCCTGGTGAGAAAGCTAAGGGAGAATTACGTGCGCAAACATACACGAAAGCCGATTATAGGATACGATGGGGGCAAAGACTACCCTGGGTAGGCATCAATCAAGCTGACAGGGCAATAATCGTCATTTGGAAAAGGGACATTCCTGAATGGGCGGAAAGGGAAATGCTGGGATTTAATTACGATGTTAATCCCCTCCAAAAAAAAGAGCAGTTCCATCGTCTTACAAGGGAAGTCCGAATGAAAATATTTATTCTGTAGTCCCTATCACAACTACTGAATCGAAAGGATTCTTCATTCAACAGGATAATTCGATCACCTTGACTAGGGCCGTTAAAATTAAATTCAAATATTTTAAAATTTATAAAGGACCTGTTTAGTTCAATCGACTAAGTTGATTAAATACTTATTCAATTTTTTGCGTAAAATAATTTTCAATTGATGCAGACAGTATATTTCTCATATTAATGAACAGTTAGGGCTTGCCGTCAGATTAAGTTAATTAATGAATATAGATTATATAGTATAAATGAATGTAATGAAAGTAAATAGATATTTAATATATTTTATATCTTCACAAATATTTTTAATTAAAATAGTATATTTTGTTGTACGAATGTATTTAATTAGATTACTTTTATTTTTATTGTTATCATAATTAAAAATAAAATTTTGACATATTTCTACAACAAATAAAATAAATCAATTTAGTAGGTACCACATTTGTATTTATCTTAGCGACTACAATTCTGACTACATTAACTTGATATTGTAAAAAGATTTTAGATTCTATTAATTGATACTATTAAATTTATTATAAATGTATTAATAAAGTGTAATGTTCTCTGTATCTGTACTCTGTAATTTATATTATTATAGATTTGAACTGAACCTTCCAAATAATAATTTGACGTTTCTTAAATATACAATTATTATTTAAACTACAAATTATTGATATATTAGATTATACAAAAGCAATATATTTGTAACAAATTATTGGCCTATACAGGGTGAGTTTTTTTCGATGTTCTCTATGGGGATCTCGAAAACTATAAGAGATAGAGAAACGGTTAAATGGGGAAAGAAGTGTAGATTTACAAGACGAATAAAATTCCACTTTCAAAGTTTTCAAAAAAGTCAAGGGTAACTAGATATTTTGAAAAAAGTAAAAAGTGTCAATTTTTTCAAATCAATATATCTCGGTTTTTATAACAGGTAGAAAAAAACTGTAAAGGACAAAGTTTTAGATAATTTTATGTAGATTAATAAAAAATAATCAGAAAATTTTTATCGCCATTATTTTCTGAGATATGACGCAAACTTACATTTTTTTAAATGGAAACCATAGTTGGCTGTGACCTCATTCAAAAGGAAATTTTTTTCTCTTTAATCCAATATGGCATACGACATAGTTATTTCTAAAAATGAGTGAGTTATAGTCATTTTAACTTTTATTATAAATAAAAAATGGGTAGCCATGAAAAAGATGAAGGTAAAACAATTGCAGTTGTTTGTAATATTAGCAATATTGTAATCATTAGTTTTACAGAGATAAATCAAAATGAAACAACTGCATAAAGTAATTCTGTAATTATCAATATATCAATAGGAGAGAAATTTTAATATTAAAAAATATAGTCAAAAAGTCCACTATTAATACTATTAGGACATAAATTATATCTTTTTTAAATTGAATTTATGGCTTTTTGACGATTCTCTAGTAAATTGAATTAAATGTTTCAATAACAACTAGTTTATGATCCTCCACAGATTGATATGATTTTTCATATACTTTGTTTTTTACAAAACCCCACAGAAAAAATTTTAAAACTCACAGATCGGAAGATCTAGGTGGCCCTGGGACTGGTTTATTTTTTCCCACTTATGAGTTAGGAAAAGTATCATTTAAATAATTTGTAAATTAGGTGGAGCACCGTCATATTGGAACCATTTTAATCTTGCTTGTAATGATAAATTTAAACAATCGAGCGTATCTTCAAATGTTTTCTGAAGGAAATGAAAGTAATCAGTTTCACTTAGTGAGCTTTCAAAAATATATGGACCGAGAATTATTAATCCAAACACAGCATGGATTAAACCCAAATTTAATTTGTAGTTTTCTCTGTAAAACTTCTCGTGGATTCTCTTAAGTTCATCTATATTCATTGTGGCGATTAAAAATACCACAATTAGTGAATTGCGATTCATCTGTTCATAATATTTTTGTAAGAAACGTATTATCCTCTTGACAAATGGGTTTATACCACATACAGAAGGCCATTTGATAATTACAAAATTATTATACTTATGCTGGTTTTTCATTTTTATTTAACTTTGTAGAACTAATAATTACAATATTGCTATTATTATAAACAACTGCAATTGTTTTACTTTCAACTTTTTCATGGCTACCCATTTTTTTATTTATAATAAAATTTTAAATCACTATAACTCACTTATTTTTAGAAATAACTATGTCGTATGTCATATTGGATTAAAGAGAAAAAAATTACCTTTTGAATGAGGCCATAGCCAACTATGGTTTCCATTTAAAAAAATGTAAGTTTGCATCATATCTCGGAAAATAATGGCGATAAAAATTTTCTGATTATTTTTCGTTAATTTACATAAAATTATCTAAAACTTTGTCCTTGACAGTTTTTTTTTCTATCTGTTATAATAACCGAGATATATTGATTTGAAAAAATTGACACTTTTTACTTTTTTCAAAATATCTAGTTACCCTTGAATTTTTTGAAAACTTTGAAAGTGGAATTTTATTCGTCTCGTAAATCTACACTTCTTTCCCCATTTAACCGTTTCTCTATCTCTTATAGTTTCCGAGATCCCCATAGAGAACATCTAAAAAAACTCACCCTGTATAAACTAAAGAACATGATCAATTCCGAATTAGGGGATATGTGTTTTTTAAAACTAACTTTTGATTTATTTCACAAAATTATTAATTATTGATCACAATTCTCGATTATATGTATTAGAACTTATAAAATTCTTAACTATACTTAAAATTATGTTAGCGATTTGAGCCGACCGATGTTAGGGACTGCCACGCGCGCCGCATCTTTCTTATATCTCTAGGAGATTTTGTGGATGTCAGCATTTGTGGCATCATAACACCTCCGGCATAAGTACAGAAACATTCTCTGGCACGGATTACTAAAATCTAAGAAAATATTGCTCGCTTATATATCTAATTTAAGCCTATTATGGGGTATGGAGAGGTCTACGATTAATAATCCATAAACATTATGGTCCAGATGGAAGCAGGTAGGCCATGGATTATGTTTGAATTCTTCAGGATTTTAAGGTCTTCTTGAAGCTTGACTAAGTCGTCATTGAGTCCAGATATGTTTATCGCATGGATTTTGTTTAATTTTACAAACTGCATTTTCCATTTTATCGGTAAAGGTTTTTCTTCGGAGAATGTTAATTGAGAAATGTTTGGTCTTCTTGGAATTTGCTTCTCTTAAAAACTGGCTAATGAATAATTTTGTATGTTTAGAGAGCATCGTGAGGTTACTCTTGCGATTTAGGTACTATTGATTGGATCTTATTCGGTCTGTTTGTTGCACTTCTTCTTAATCTTCTGAGAAGAGAGCAAATACGTATCATGAATTTGCTTGATCCAAGTTGCATCAAGTGTTTCGAAACTGTGTATATTTTTCGTAATATAAGGTGTAGGATAATTGCTGAACTTCGCATGGTGAATCCTGGGTGATCCGTAAACTGTTAGCAGCTTGATATAAAAATAGCATTACTTCTATTTCCTCGCATGGTTTGTTGATTGGTAAAAATCGTTCACCAGTGATTGCCAATAGGTTATGATTATATAGTGTAATGTGTTATTGTTTCCCCGTATTATTAAGGTATATAAATTGTAGTAGACGTATTGGGAGATTTCTGTCAAAGAGATCTCTAGAAGGAATATAATGGAATTGCGTTTGACGTAAGCTCTAACCGTAATTCAATAATATGAATGTTTTCTGTTCTGGATTTTCCTGGTAATTTTTCATTGTTGAAACGTTAGTTTATTTGTTTCACTTCGTAAGTCCATAATTGAGGGATGATATGTATTTAATTTGGCACAAGTAATAGCGTTAACGAAGATAAGATACCGTTGGTGTTATCTATTAGAACAAACAGTTAATTAAAAATAGCGAGGAGAGTTATACGTTAGGATTCTTCCGATTGATAGAATGTAGCGTTTTTAATAGATTGATTTAGTTGCATCATTCTTGAGGTTAGCACTAACTAATTGCTTCTTAGATCTGCTATTGTTTTATTAGATTCATTCATTGTCTTCATTATTATTCAGAGTTTCAATTTCTAGTTACAGATAATAGAGATGGTTTATTTTTGGAATTTTCCACTAATTGGCTTTGATTTGGACTTCTCCAAATTTTATCGGGAAAAGACCTAAATCATCATTCCAATACATTTGAAACAACATAATTTTTCAAGTTTTTTGTGTCACATTTTCTGGTTATTGTTTTTCTTTTGACATCTACAATCGAATCGTCATTAATTTTTATCATTTTATAAGGGCCAATTCTCTTACGCAGTCACAAGTTATTTCTGATGGTACTCCGTAATAAATTTGCGGATATTAGAGGTATTGCTTACATAGCCGAGAAAAGTGGTCTATTATGGTTAAATATTTTGAATTTGCTATTGTGAATGTATCAATGAATAATTTTTTAAACGGTTTATCTGGAGTTTTTGTAAGTTGTAGAGGTGGTAATGTGGGATGCGGGTTGTGTTTGTTTGGTTGCAGATCAAACCGCTATTAATATAGTATGTTATCATTTTTTCAAATTTTCCAATAATATTGTCGTTTCAGTTGAGTTAGTATTTCTTCTATTCCTCTGTGATTTATTTTTCCAGTATAATGCCCTGTTATTAATTCTAATTGATCATCTTCGTTGGTTATTACAGTCACATTTTTCATACATTTGATCAATTTTGGTCCTTTATCATTAAAAAGTTGAATATAAATTTTACAAAAATGAGGATAGTGTATTTCGTTCTCAAAATATAAATAATATTATCCGCGTCCCATCAAGTATACCTTCATAAATTTTGTGATTTCGCCTTCTAAATTTTGTGTTCCTATTTTTACTTTGAAAATTTTATTTCCGTCTTCGTTGGATAGTGCGACTTTTAAATCAGTCGTAGTGGGGCTCAGAAAATATTGTTTTTTAACGTTTATAATTTTGTTTCGAATGATGATTCCTTTTGTAGGTTTACGTTGCCTTGTTAGAGTGTATGTTATTACTAGTACAGTCTTTTTCATTTAGTAGCAATATTAGGGTTTCTCTGTTTGTTGTAGATTGTTCTTGTAAGTCTTGTCATAACACTGTTAAATTCTTTTCAGTGGGGCCAGGATGTTCTTCTCTTATAAATTATGTGTTTGGTAAATTTTGTGGATTATCTTCTAATTCTAATTCTTCGGTAATCTCGTCTAGCATTCGTTGTGTTTTTGGATCTGGTTTAGGGGTTAAAGATATTATTTCGCCTTCTGTTGCGTATAATTGTTTTTGGGTAATTCTCGATAAAACGTCTGCATTTGTGTGGTATTTTTCTTTTTTATAAATAACTTCGAAATAATATTCTTCCTATTTTCATTTCTATCGTAATAGTTTCGAATTAGGCTCTTTTAGTTTCCACAAACATACTAGTAATCGGTGATTCGTATACATTTTGAAATGTCTGCCATAAACGTAAGGACTAAAGTATTTGACTGCACACATTATACCAAGTAATTTCTTTTCGATCGTTGAATATTTTTGTTCGGTTGCGCCTAGTGTTTTGGAAGCATAAGTTACTGGTTTGTCTTGGCCTATATCTGAGGCATCTATTGTAATAATGAATTTTTATTGAAGTCGGGGTATTGAAGTATCGATTCTTTCATCAGTAAAACTTTACATGTCCTGAATGCAATTATATATTTATTATCTAAATTGATTTGGAATCATTTGCTGTTTGTTTGTTGGTAATTTGTAAACGGTTTTGATTTCTGCAAAATTTCTTATACATTTACAATTCTACTCAACAAGTCCTAAAATAGCTTTAGTTTCCTTTTGGGGTTTCGGTAATGGGTCATTTTTGATTGCACTGATTTCTCTAGATTCGGGTTTTCATAATTATATGACCTAAATATGTATTTTAGCTCTTTTCTAAGAAATTTGCATTTTGCCAATTTAACTTGAAATTTGCGTTTTTTTTTAGTCTTTCAAAAACTTCAATTTTGCTATTTGTTCCTGTAGTAAGCAAATAATTATATCATCTAATTAAACCATACATACCATACATGTAACTTCTAATAATTCTTTCAATGTGTTTTCCATAAGTCTTTGGAATGTCAGCGGGGCATTCTTTAACCCGAGAGGCATACTTTTAAATTCGAAATGTCTTTATTCAGTTGAGAAAGCGGTTTTTTCTTTGTTAGCTAGGTCCATCTCCACCTGGTAGTAGCCGAACGCTAGATCTATACTGCTGAAATAGTGGTACCTACCCAATTTATCAAATATATCAGCTATATTAGGAATTGGATATTTATATATTTTATATTCTATCATCCGATCGCTTAATTAACGATAGTCGATAACCATTCGTTTCTTCGTTTTGTCGTTGGTGGTTCTTCTGACGATATTCATAGGACAACTCCAAAGTGATATGCGTTTTGAATGATGTCTTGATCGAAAAGTTCTAAAACTTGATTTTTATTTTTCTTTTTTATTTCAATTTGTTTTCGATACATTTTAACATAATCAGGTGATTGATCTTTTTAATTTAGTTTGTGTTTAACGCAGTATGTAAACGTTAATTTTTGACCTTCGATGTAGAATATATGTTTGTATTTTTCTCGTCCAAATTCTAGCTGTAATCGATATCCATTCTTCGTATCCGAAAATTTCGTCAATTGCATTTACTATTTGGGTTTGAAGGGAGTCACAATTTTTAATATTTTTCTTTTCTTACGTGTAATTAATAGCTATAACTAAGATGATATGAGATTAAAAATGAGTTGTAGTTTATTATTTATTTTTCTTAGTTAATTTCTTACATTTATTGAAAAATACATGTTATTAATTATATCAACTGAACTACATAATCTATTTATGTTGATTAAAATTGGTAGAACTTATCTACATCACTCTATTTATAGTCAACCATTTGTGAAAATAACAAATAACTGGCAAATATCCCGGCGCACCCACCATGAAGTTGATTGAATATTTTTTAATCGCTTAAATTTTAAATAAAATCTATATATAAATATTAAGATATTAGGTAACCTATGTATTTTAGTAAACAATTATTTAACAAAAACAAAAAAATCGACTTGAAAATTCGTATATTAACATAATTGTTTTTATTTAATAATTAATTACTCAGTAATTATTTAAGTTATTTGTTTCGTAAAAGGTTTACTTGTTGAAAAATAGAATTTATCTATTGTCTTTAAATTACACATACAAATTTAAATTTTTAAAAGTGGCCTTTGCAATGATATCTTTCGTGGGTGTAAATTTGGCCCCATTCATATAAAATGCGAGGGCGCTCTTCTCGGAATCATCTTATCAGATGGTCAAGTACCATTCGCAGTTGTTTTCTTTGTTTTCTAATTACCCAAAAATTCCTAAAATATATCTAGTTGCTCTCAAAACCCTGTTGCATTCGAACACACTTATTTAATATAGAAAAATGTAAATTTCCTATTTCTTAGATTCATTGTTAGGTGTTGTAACTAAAACAAAAACTTTTAAGAGAGATTTTATTTTTTACTTCTTCAGGCGAAGAATGGTATAAAATAAAAGCATACTCTTTGAAAGTTTGTGTTTTAGTTACAACACCTAACAGTGAATTTAAAATGTACTTTCAACAATTAAAAGCCAATACAATTAAATTATCAATCAAATTAAATGTCTTAGAGTAATGAAATGCAAAGTATATGAATAAAAGTACATAAATGAAATATGCACAAATAATATGCGAAATTAATAATTAAAAATACTGAATGAGGAGCATGTTCCAGCTCCTGAAATATATTAGAATCTTATATATATACAACATCTTTATTAACAAACAAAAATACAGATAAGACAAATATAATACATTTATGATGATATTTGTATTTGTATTTGTATTTGTATTTAATGCTTCGTTTCTCTTACAATAAATAAAAGTATTACAAATGGATAGAAAAAAATATGTACTTATAATTTTGACGTAAGAGATCCAGGGGGGAGTTCACTCGGCAGAATGTTCTTCCACTCCAGCCCAATGCTGCATTTGAAGTTCTTCGGTTGGTCCTTCTTGCAGACTTCTAATTGAGTGATGGGAGGTTAGTTTGTTAAGTGGCTATCGACCGGCGGTCTTTCAGCCCTGATTTGTCCTTGTCGATGTGTAACGTCAGTCTTTAGAATCTTATTTATCTTGATTTTCAGGAATATAGTTTTAGTAAACGCACGTTTATATATGCCAGAAGCTGTCCTCGCCGACACCATATGGCTATTGTTGTCATATGCATCTATATTTTATTTTGAAGGTATTAAATCGTCGTCTCTCCAAATAACCATCGTTTCTATTTGAATATCGTGTAAGGGTTGCTTTCTTCATTTTCCATTGGGATTAAGCGTAGTGGGATACTCCCGCGAACAACTTGTCCAGAAGTGATGGATGAGCTACAATTCAATCTGAATTTATATTGTACTACTATTAGTTTTAAATTATACTCTTTGTATGATAGTAAAGTATATCCTAGAATGCGTTTTAAGTGATTTTTCACAGAAATTGTTCCTGGCACTCAGATTCCGCCAAAATGTTGTGACCGAGGCGGAATTATATGCCATTCAATATATTCCTTTGTAGCATAATTAACACATTTCTTACAATTTTTTAAAAAATGTATAATTTTTGGAATCAGCCCCAAAGCTTGTCGGAATAAATATATTTTCGCGCTTTACTTCTTGCAATAAAGCATCTTAGAACTATGAAGGATTTAATTGAAAAATCTGAGACAAGTTCCCAATGCGTCGCCTGTCTTGTAAAATAAACAATTAAAAAAATTGATCACTTTCTTGTGTTAAACAAATATATAAGATTTTTATTCTTAATGAGAAATGGACTAGCATAAATAATTTCACATTAATAAAATAGCTATGCATGGTTTATACGTGACAATGGTAAATATTTCATAAAGGGCATTATTGGTCATTCATGTTCTTAAAGCAATTAATGCAATTATGCATGTGTTTACAGGCATCTCGACAGGCTATGATCAAGTACAAGTAGCACGTAGTAAATAAAAACAGTTGTGGACCACATCCTTTGATATTTACTTAACTTTTAAGTTGGATGAAAGGTAGGAGTTATTTTGGATCTTTTATTATACCATATATTAGCGTTATTTAATTGCTCGAATAAAAGTTTCGGCTTCTATTACTTACAAAATCCTATTGTTTTATTATCCTTTAATTCCTAAGGCAACATTGTCATTTGTAATAATTTCATTACAATAGTTTTGAATTTTTTTTAAATTCCTTAACGCTACTTTTCATACTTCTTATGCAGTGTCGGTTTAACGTATATTTTTTTTTTAAATTTATTAGGTTATTTAGTGTTTGAAAATTGCATATTTTTTGTCTCATTTCTAATTGACTTGCGTCAATGTTTTATAGGTTATCTCTTTAATTCATTCTGTAAAGCCTTTACTCATGAAGATCTCTCTCACCGTATGGTAGATTCTTCCAAATTACGAGCACAAGCTTGATCCAATATAGAGTTACCATCCAATCGCTCGAAAAATGAACTGAATCAAAATGAATGTCTTATGTTTTTAATACTTGTGAAATTAAAATAGTAAAAAGGCCCCGCAATGTTTTAATCTAGAAAGTTCACTTTTGACATTTAAAATAGGCTCTGTATATTGAACACTGAATAAAACACTTACTATGTATATTGTTTACTACAGACTTGATTTTTAATTTTTTTTTTTTTTCAAAAAATATTCAATTTCTCAATTTTAGTTTGATGTATGGATAATATTGTTTACAATATTATATCCAGAAAAAAATCTTCTTGCGGATCAATAAAAAATATATATATATACAATGCAATTTGAAAAAAAGTTGTCTTTTGTTATAAACTGGATTCAAGAAAAAATATTAGTTCAGTTTATATTAAAGCCTTTTAAAAATAATTTAATTTAATGTTTTATTTATTAAAATCGGATAAAAAATAAGCGAAATACAGCACCAAAGGTTTTTTGTCAGTCACCCTGTATACACACATAACCCATTAGTTACGTCCGTTACAGAACGTTTGATGATCTTTGTTGATATTGCTAGTACAAAATGATAAATTTTAGTTTCAGTAAAATATTTTAGATCAATTATGTATTTATATTTAATCCATATTGTGTGAATATCAAACCGGAAAGATTAATCCTAATTTAGTGTTCGTTTCCATTATTAATTTGTCTTGAATATTAATGGGAACAATTTATCCCAATAATAAATAGATATTTGTTGTCCATAGCAAATGGTATACACCTTTTCGTATTATTAATATCTTCTGAAAGTTTAAAACATAAATGATCATTTGTGAGATGTTATAATGATTTTGTGGTTTTTGTGTCGCCTTTAACGAATGATTGATTGTTTAAAATACACGTATGTAAGTGGTATCTGCATTTGCTAAATTATCTGTAAAGTTGTTCATCAAACAATCATTTTTATTATTGAACTTGCTGATTTTTAAATGTTTTTATTGTCGTTAGCGAGTTTATCGTTTTTACTGATAAAAAAATCTGAGTCAGTGCCACAGGTCACCGTTTTTAACTCATAACATTTAATTTCAATATTACTACCAGATCGCCAGAAAACTATCTGCAACTGTCTATCACTTGAATATACGTATACATACCTATACATTTTTTCAAGATCTGCGGTCCATGCTATTGTAAATTAGAAATTAGGAATATATCCTTTGGAATGATTTGACCTACCTGATGTATTGAAAGTAAAGATGAATATATGTTTGCGGAGCAATTAAAACAACCAGCAGCTTAGCAGTACTGCTAGATTCCTTCATTAATGGTTAGTACTGTATGTTAAATACTTTAATGATATACTGATTCCTCTTTAGTTCTATTCTGCATCAAATTAAATTATCTTCCAATATTTGTGGGGGGTAGAAGATAAAAATTTTGATTATTTATTAGTATTTTTATTAGATAATGAAATATTTAGTGGAAAATTATTTTCGTAAGCTAAATTTTATTCGATACTTCCAACTCCCAAAATTGTCAAAAAATTTAAAGATGGAGATGAATGCTTGCGACCAAACTCTTCCTTGGTGGCGGTAAATCCCCGCTTTTAAGATACTCCTCAATGGCGGCAGACACTCGCTCTTTCGCTTTTCTACTTTGAAGATGATTCCAGATTATCAAGTAATTTTGATATCCGAAAAACTAATGGTTTGTTTTATTTTGCGTGATCGAATGGTTCGTAAAAATCATCGTTTTCAGATACAGGTGATTGCCGAGTGGAAATTAAAAATTCTTCCTTGGATTTATGTTTCTAGTCACCATTAATATAAACATATTTACTCTATTTTCTGCCTTATAAAAAGATAAATCAACATTAAGGTTTGTTTAATATTAAAAATGTTTCACCACGTGATAAACGAGAACCAAATTCAACAAATAGATAAATCAACTTTCGCCAAATACCTTCTACAAGAAAACCATTATTTAGGCAAGAAAATATATTTAACAATACACAATACAAGAGGAGATCTATAGATGGGTGTATTATAATCTCTTAAATTCACCGAAAATACGCTAATCTGGAATCTCCTCAGATCAGCTTGGCCTGAGATATACTTCCATTTTAAAGAGCTTATATATTAATCTATCAAAATCTATTGACAATTATTTCATATTTGATAATGGTACGTTTAGTCACCAAAACTTAAGTAACTCAAAAAATATACCTGTTATGTTAAAATAAAAAAAGTTCATATTAAAAACAGTTTATCTAATAATATCAAAATGATTTATTTATAGTGTCTCTATTTTATATCATTAAGTCGTTGTGATTTTAACAAATAAAATCTTAGACAACTTTATAGTTAATCTCTATAATTATTATACATTATGTTGTTTTGCATAACTGATATTTTTAGGTATTAATAATTAAAATAAATTTAATGGTATCAAGGATAATTGTTACATGGAATACATTTTCTAGATTAGTTTCCGGACACACAAGACAAGACAAACCTTTCTCCGATGCTGCATATTTCGTATTCAAATTAATTCTTGGATATGATTACGATTCCGTGTATTATGCAAGGGTGGAATTCGATTAGCCAGGCGGGGGTAGTTTCCCTCTCCACATTGCTTCATCCACTATCCTCTAACTTGTAAACCCGGAAGTTTCGCCGGCTCTATTAGATCCTGATAGTTACACTTGATCGTCAGCACCAACTTTTAACTAGCTCGGAGTGGTCGTACTGCATGAAATACACGTATTCCTCTATAATAGACACATGCATAACTGCTAATTTCATCGGGAAATGTTATACATACTTGTATCTTATATAATAGTGCTAATTATCCGCAGGTGCAGTGCAAATTAAATTAAATTCTCCTTTCTTAGACATTGTATGATGTACGAACACCTTATTGAACTATGTAATAATAATATTCAACAGTGGAAGAGCCACATCCTTCAATATAGTGGTATGTAAGGCCGACTGAAATTCGGACTTCGAACATGGTTGTAGTTTACAATTATAAAACAACGTTTTTGGCAGAATGCCTTACGCCAGATTTACTTTACAAATTACCATCCCACAGATTTACCAAATATCTTATTAAATTAAAAGCAACTTTCAAAACAGAGAAAAAATAAGTTATTATCTATATTGTTGTTTCTTTAGTTATTATTATTAACGCTATTTTGTATTATAAATTAGGTAAATATAAACACAAAAACTTCATTCACTAAAATTAAGTTCAAATTGCAAAAAATTCTAAATACAATAATCGATAGTGAACTCATGCGATTACAGCAGAAATAACTACAGCATTATTCGTTTTGATGTATAGTAATAGTGACTCTATTAAGTTAATGTTTAGAGCATTACAAAACCAAGCATTAATTTGATATGCTTTACATATAGTATATCTGAAATAGAATGAAAAAACAACAACGAGAAAATCGAAAAAATAACATAATAATAACCAGATTATAGACTAAAGAAATCCAAAGTAAAGAAGAAATTGAACAAATAAAAAAGCAAAACTAGAAGTTACAGTGAAGGTGAAAGCAAGCCACAAAATGAAAAACAAACAAGAAAACACATACTGAGAGTAGTAATCAGTGAATGGGAAGAAAAACAACGAATAATGAAAACAAAAGGAAAACTGATGGGAACAAACATATATATAAAGAAACTTAAATATTTATTTATTTATTTATTTATTGTCGTAGTAATACAAAATAACCTGAAAAAGATAGCAAAAGGACAAAGAAATGAAAGGGAAAATCATAATAGACCAAACAAAACATGAAATAAAAATGTCAAAAATTGATTAAAAGATGATAGAAAAATGAAGACAACAAAAACAACGGAAAAGGAAAAAGAAAACACATACTGAGAGTAAAGAAAAAGAAAATGGAAATGAAAAAAGAAAGAAAAAATAAGGGAGTAAAACAGAAAACAAGAAATACGAATAAGAACATGGAATATAAGAGGATACATGGGAAAAGTAGTAGAATTAGTGGAAGAATGACAAAAAATCAAAATCTTAGGAATAAAACAGACAAAAAGAAAAAGACAATGAATTGAGAAAATCCATAAAGGATACTGGCTGATATAGATAGGAGTAGAGACAAAAGGAATATCGAAAGGTGCTGCAGAACTGATTATAGCACCGGAAAGGATAAAAGATATAATAAGAGAAAAATGCCTGAATGAAAGATTTATTACTTGAAATAAAACTAATAGAAGAAGAAATATGGATAATGATAGTCGCATACGGACCAAATGAAGACGTAACAAAGAAAAAAAGATAGCTTCCTAGAACAACTACAGGAAAAAATAGACAAAGGAACCGAAAACATAATGATACTATGAGATCTAAATGGCAGAGTAGGAAACGAAAATAAAGGAAAATGAGAAATAATGGGAGTCAAAGGAGAACCATAAGAAACAACAATGTGTACAAATATGCACCAAAAACAATCCATTAGTAACAATCACGAAATTTAAACAGAAAGAAATACAAAAATACACACGAACCCAGAACACCAGAAATGAAAAATCCATTATAGATTATTACTTATTAAGCTGAAATAACTGGATAAAAAAACCAAAGCATATAATCTCAAAAAGGAGCACTTACAACAAGAAGAAGAAAATACATGGAAGAAGAAAAACGTGCGAATATAGAGAAAAATTGGAAACATTCTTTGGAGCAGCAAAAGAAAGTTGCGGAACAACAAAAATAGGAAACAAAGCGAAAAAAAAAAAAAATGAAAAATGTAAGAGATACATACAAACGAAAAAAACAGAAAATATTCTATGGAACCCTAAATAATTAACGAAAAAGAAAGATTACTTTTCGATGGGCATAAGAGACATAGACGGAATGATTAACAAACGAAGAAAAAATAATGGAAAGATGGAGAAAATACTTCCAATAGCTAACAAAAGAAGAAAATAGAACTAAATATCAACGAACAAAAAAAGAAAGAAAAACGATAAAGAAATAAAGGAAAAGGAAAGTATTGAAGCAATCAAGAAAACTAAAAAAATGAAAAACGCTGGGATATGATGAAATAAGGACAGACATGACGAAATACATGGGAAAAGAAGAAATTTAAAAAATACAAGAAATATTAAATCACATTATGAAAAATGGAAAGCCACCAAAGGAATAGCCTTACACATACACAATAATGGAAGCAAGAGAGAATGCGAAAGTTACAGAGAGATGACATTAACGAGCATACTGAGTAAAATATTCACTAGAGAGAAGAATGAGAGCAAAAATTGAATTAACATTAGTCAGTGTGGTTTTAGAAGAGACAGAAGCACACAAGATCTAATATTCATACTAAGGCTACTAAGCGAAAAAAGATCAAGAAGAATAGAGATATGCTTTGTAGACCTTGAGAAAGCTTTTGACAGGATAAAACCTGAACAAATATGGATAAAACTAGAAGAAATAGGGATATAAATAGAAATAATTAAAGTAATTAAAAACATGTATGATCAGAATAAGAACATAATAAGAATAAACAATGAAGAATCAAAAGAATTTTCACCGGAAAGAGGTGTTAAACAAGGCTCATGAAAGAAGCAAAGAAAATAATGAAACAGATAAAGGTTGGATGTTGGAAGAGTGTGCAGTGTGAAAAGTGTCAGGAGCATATGAAGATAATAGAGGAAGAACTACAGAAAATAAACATGAAAGTAAGTTATGAAAAAACAATGACAATGATAATATCAACGGAGAAACAAGACACAAAATTAAAATAAAAGGAAAGGAAATCGAACAAATAGAGAACTATAAATACGTGAGAATAATAATTCAGGAAAGTGGAAAATTGGACAAAGAAATCGAAGAAAAAATTGGAAAAACAGGGAATATTTTTAATGTGTTAAAAAAACTCGTTTTTCAACAAAAAAGAAATAACAAATACAACAAAAATAGAAATTGTGAAAAGAGTAGTAAAGCAGACACTAACATAGGGGTGAAATATAAAAAATAAAACGAGAAAAGATAAAATAAGAAATGAAGCATATAGAAGGGAGCTACAAATCACACACACGCAGGAGAAAATAAAGGAAGTGAAATGGTTCGGACATGTAACAAGAATGAGAGAAGACAGGATGACAAGAGTAACAGGAAAGCAAAAAAAGGGACACCTAGAAAATAATGGAACAGCCAAATAAAGGAGCAAGCGTCCAGAAATAGTACTACATAGGAAGATGTAAAAGAAGCAGCAAAAGACAGGAAGAAATAGTGGAAATAATAAATGACAAATAAGCTTTTGTAATAAATAGTAAAAATGTAACGTCTTACACCGAAAGGTAGAAAGGATAAAGAATAAATAAATAAATAAATACCGGAAACTTCTAGCATAGATATGTTGTATTAAATCTTCATATTTCGGGTCCATAAATCTGCAGTTTAGCAATTTACCTACATTAACGGTATACCCTATATAATAAAAATAATTTAATCTCTACTAATCTCTAAGTTACTGCTACTTTTTCTCATTTAAATATATACAGGTGCGTTATATTAAGTTTAATATAGAGTTCGAAATTAATTGGAAGGAATTTTTAATATAATTCGTCAATTTTTTCAAAAGAAATCCATATCGATCTAATTATATATAAGCTCAATGTTTTAAATGTAAATAGGACTAACGAATCAATTAAATTATTTATAAAATATTTTCAATTAAGCCGTCGAGAAATATTAGGAAACCATATATTTTCACAACGAAAACATGTTATTATTGTCACATTTATTAATTTAATTAACAAATCAAATATATTTCTTTTGATTCTTTCTAATTTACCAGTTTGTGAAACATTTTGATCTATTAATGATGAAGGTTTAAATTAGATTATATTGGTTTGTTTTTTTCTTTATTTATTCGTCTCGTTGCCTTGAAAAGCGAAACTAGTCGAGTAAATAGAGTTAGTATAAACTTAGTTTAATAGATAATAATTCAATAATACGAAAACATTTCGCAAATCTACAACAAAGAACTACAAACTACAAAACAAATCACTTATTAAAAAACGACTCTGGAATTTAATTGAAATTCTTGACGTGACTATATCAAAAAATTAATATAAGGGTACAACAAGTTTATTATATTTTAGTAACACTATAGATTCAGATAATAAAAATATTTATCATAAAAATTATGGCTCCACCAATTATTATTAAACTGTACGTCTTTTAGTAACAACAGGGTCTGGTCAGTGAACATCAGAAGAGATGCAGTGTTATTTGCTTCATTTTATTATTAATATAACTACTGATTACATTATATTGTTCTTAATTTCATTTAAATATTTATCATATACACGTTGTCCCCTGAAATTTTGAATACGGGCATTTAAATGCTTTACTCGTTACTTAGTTACCACGCTCGTGACGTATTTTAATGGATTGACCAACGGGAAATAATCAGCAATTTCTAATTTGTAATAAAATTGGGAATTAAAATGAAACATATTTACACAATTCTGACGTAACGAAGAACAAATCACTAGAATGTTCATCTTTTTCAATGTTCGAAAACATTTCTTTATTGAGCCAAACAATATCCCAGACGATCATAAAATTCCTGTTAACATTTTGAAGCTATATAAGTCAAATTGACATGCATATTGCAGCAATAACCATGGCAACCAATAATAATAATCAAGATACAATACACATTACATTACTCATATTCAAAATTTCAGGGGACAACGTGTATATGCATTAATTTTAATCCCAATAAAATATCTATGAAATAGTAGAAATAAAATATCATCATCATTAATCAGCCTTTTGCGTCCACTGCTGGATATAGGCCTCCCACATGTCTGTCCACTGTACTCTATCTTGAGCGCTCTGCCGAAATAAAATATAAGGCTTCTATATTATGTTAGAAAATTACACTTGAGATGCCGTGTTATGAGAAGTTTCATTTAATTAAACTCTACATTGAAATGGATAAACTCAATTTTCTTAATCAGTTTTATTTTATAAATGGCGGCTATGGTATTTGCGTTTTGGTGTCTCAGTTGGTTTATATGTCCATCCCATTTGAGGTTGTTTTATATTTTAAGTAAGTAATCAATTTCTCTTACATGTTTTCTTATCTTTCCTCTTATTTTTATTTTAATGTTTATTGGATGTTGTTTTGCTTTGAACGCCATAAATATATGCTGATGACACCTGCTTATTATACTTAGGAAAGTCATATACAGAAATAGAAGTTAACATAAAATCAGACATGGAAATATTAGAAAAACTGGTTCAGCCAAAATCTTCTAACAATAAACGAATTAAAAACAACCTTAACAAAACGAATATCACACCGAAGACAAACAAAGATATACATAACTACAAAGCAAGAAGGAAGTCAAACTTGCGAACAGAAAAATACACAACTAAACAATACTCACAAGCACTAACAACAGACACTATTAGAAAATGCAACGAGCTGCAGAAACACATACGGACACTGAAATGCCCTGCTATTAAATTAAAAATTAAAACGCTCCGAATAATAAATAAACTATAATTAAACCTTCAGCTAAAGAAACAACCTGGATCCCTCAATACCGGTAGCCCGAAATGGACTAAATTCCCAAAATTCCCGAGGCGAGGACAGGGAGAAGAAGAAGCAATGGACATATTCTGTAAATTACTATACATATTTATAGTATACGAATAAAGAAAAAAGAAAAAAAAATACAAATGCATTTAGTTCAGTGCCAGTAACTGCAAGATAGTATTGCTTTATTAAATTTAGCAAGAAAATTATTATTGGATTAAAACTAAATTAATATCATTATACAAAACACACCCCAAATAGCAAAACAATTTTATAAATACCCCCTCCCAAATTACATCCTTCGACTTATCAAATTTAAAAGACAATTGTACAGAGACATACTACTGACGGACACAACTGAACTTAGACAAAAATTTAACAAGCTTAACAAAGACATTAAAACACTTATAAACGAATTCAAGACGGACGTTTGGATAAATACTTGTGGCAGAATTAACGACTCTAAAGGGAAAAAATTCTGGTCGGAGATTAAAAAACTCAGTAAATACAAAAAAACAGACACATTACAGAAAATCTTCGACCCGACAACTAACGAGACCTTTGCTGACAATTTTAACTTGACCTATTCAATGACAGAGGACCCCAACTTTGACCGGACTAATTTAAAAAAAGTTAATGACTGGTACGTTAAATATTTTGAAGAAAACAACTGTTCAGAACCGACTGACATTTTTACACACGACGAGTACTTTAGTATTTTAAAGAAAGGGAAAAATACAGCGACTGGACATGACCACATACACAGACTCATCCTAAAATCCTTTCCATTCTACATCCATGATTACATCCTTAAAAACATCAATTTTCTATACAAAAATCAATATTTCCCGAACGTTTGGAAAATAGGAATTGTAATCTGTACCCCCAAACGCGACCAACCCTCTACCTTATTATCCAGCTACCGCCCTATTACCCTTCTACCTGTTATTGGAAAGATCTACGAGTCCCTTCTCAAAAACAAAATCCTCTCACTAATTTCCAATCAAATCCCTAAATACCAATTTGGTTTTCTTCCCCACAGATCAACTTCCTTGCCACTCACTATCCTAGTATCAAATTTTCAAACATCCCACCTCGAAGGCAAAGCCTCAGCAGCTCTATTTTTGGATGTCCAGAAAGCTTTTGACTCTGTCTGGCATCAAGGCTTACTATACAAGTGCCACCTCCTAAATATCCATCCTCATATTATTTTCATTATTAAACAATTCTTCTGTAATAGATCCTTAAAAGTCAAAATCCATAATTCATTCTCCTCTCCATTTACTCCCGAACAAGTACTCCCTCAAGGCTCTCCTCTCTCACCTCCTCTGTTATATAACATTTTTTGTGCTGATATCTACAACCCTGATCCTCTCTACTTTAATCCATCCAAATACCTCCTTCAATTTGCAGATGACACTGCCCTAGTCACACATGCTCCCACACTACCAAAAGCCCTCCAATTCCTCCAAGAGCTTATTGCCTCCCTTCAACGATGGTTTGCAAAATGGCGCATTAAAATCAATCCTCACAAATCACAGCTCCTAATCCCTTATCACCGCAGCAATAATTCACCTCACAAAGTCCATATTTCCCAAACTGCGATCCCTCCCTCAGTTTCCATTAAGTACTTGGGCATAACCATAGATCAAAAAATTAATTTTAAAAAACATACAGCCATAACAAAAAGCAAAATTACTTCTAGGGCAAAATGCTTTAGAAGTTTAACTTACAAAAACAATGGTATTAATACCAGAACTGCCGTAAAAATTTACAAGATGATCTGCCGCCCACTACTTGACTATGGTTGTGCCCTCTATCCCAACCCCAGCAATCCAACCTCCCGTAATATTGAAGTTAGCGAGCGAACATCACTTCGTACCCTAACAAAATTCCGTCATCGTCTTAATCCTCTACACAATCCCTCCAATCAGCTCCTCTATGATACTACTTTAGTTATCCCCATCCTAGAACGTCTTCGATTCCTATCAGAAAAATTCGCAAAAAATCCTTTTAACTTTCACATATTATCCCTATACTGTCTTCCTAGAAACCCACACATTATCCCTAAATTTAAAAACCCAGATTCTACCATTTTTGATTTCATTTCATCATTTCATCTCACTAACGACTGACGCCATATGACTGGACAAGACAAGGCAGAAAGACCTCTGGTCGATAGCCTTTTGACAGATTAATACATTAACACATCATTCATTATTTATCATTTTAATGTAAATATGTACAAAATTTGTCAATAAATATATGTTACTACTACTAAATAAGGATAATACTATAAAAATTTGGAAATGATAAATAGACTTATAAATTGTAGTTTACATTAGTACCAAAGTACATTAGTATAAATCACGGGGATATATATATTTATTGAAATGTCTAACCTGTTTTCTTGTTTCAAGTTTTAAATTTAACTTAAAAAAATAACTTATAAACTGCTAGAGAGTCACATAGATCTTCCAATATTCGTAGAATATCTGCCATGAATTATAAGATACTTTTTTTCTAAAACCTGAAAGACGTAAGTATAATAAAATAGTTATCTGATGATCTAATTAGTAAGTTAATTAATATTACACATGGAGATCCCAACTAACAGTGGGTTTAACAGAAACCCCAATGCCAAACTATCCGTCCGCTTATTTATAACATTTATTTAGACGAGAATAAATTATTATTAAAAACAAGCTGCAAAATATCTAAGGCATACATTTTTGCAAAACTTTCTTTTATTAACTTTATGCCGTCTTGTACAGAGATTTTTATTAATTTAGTCGTCTCTTTCCTATAGATAATCGACTCACTTATACTGACGCGTTTAATAAATAGCTATTTCAAATCGGCAGGCTTTTCTTTTTAAGAAATCCGGTTGCTAAATTAACTACTAAATTTTATCATCACATAAAATCACCCTCGTACTTTTGCAGGTCTTCACAAAAATCCTTTCTCACGGTAATTTCTTAAAGCATTCTTAAATTGTACACTTGTATGCACTTAACATTCTATGGTAACAGCAGTTAAATATATTTTTGAGAGCATCACAATCCCGTGTCATCTCACTCAATGAACAAATAAATATATACGCCATGGCTAAAAGGTTTTATTTTAAAAATAACTAGGTAATATCTAGGCAATCCCATATTATTTGATATTTAAACGTGTGGTTATTTGTAATAAAACTCGAGTATGAAAATGCAAATATGATCGGTTCTGAAGCGAGGTTTTCGTGCGCTTATCATTCCGCCTACGTAAAATTTTCACAACGGATGGTTTCGAAGACCATTTTCCGCTCGAGCGAGTAATTATTATTTATTCAAATAATCGTGCTGCATATAGAAATTGATTTTCCGATAACCGTACGAACCGCGGCCTCCTCATCCATTTAAATCGAATCTCGTCGGAATTTTAAAATCTACAGGATTCCTCCAATCTTATCTCTATTCAAAGCAACGCTCGACTAACTTTTAAAATATTTAAATAAATGAAGCCCTATGTTTCTGTTTAGTATTTATTTTAAATTAAAACAACTTATTATTTTGTAAGCGTTTTGTTATACCCAGGTCACTTAAATATCCGGCATAATGTACTTCCGCTGCAAGGCGTTGGAAATATAAATAATGGACAATTTATTTAATATTTGTTCCACCTTATTATCACCGAGAAAATGCATTAGTCGTTTAGTGTAATTTTCTGGGGTTGTTCATGAAGCATCATTTATTTATGTAACACTTCTCATTTTCTACTTGGTTAAACATTGTATTAATAAAAGAATAAATGTATATTTTATATATTTTTATTTAGTTGTGTCATTGTTGAAAATGGAATTACCTTAATCAAGTTAAGTAAATTTTAATCATATCATTTATTTACTTTGAAATAATGTACGTTATACTAGGTCTGTCCCTACTTGATGGAATGGGGAATGAGGGATGGAATAAAGCGTCGCGAACGCATAAGCTTAATTAAAATAAAACCGAAGGCGTACATTTTTTTATTTTTCCAGCTGGTGACCGCGTTAATTCTGTGCCTAGAAAGGAGTTACATTGCCGAGTCAGGCATAACCATTGCAGCTGTGTCGTGGGCGTCCCCACCATTTTAATTAACTTAATGCCGACAATTCAATTTCGTAAAATTTTATTTTATTAATCGACGTAAATATACAAATTTTGTTAAACAAATCTTTATATAAGTTCTCTGAAACATTAGGTAAGATCATATGTTTTATTTTTTAGGAGTACTTTTTTCTCTAATAATCCATAATGTGTGGCCTATGTAAATTATGAATTCCGCGTTAAGCTTGCATTTACATTGATTGGCCTTCCCTTATAAATTGCTTTAACCGATACATAGATAAATATAATTATTCAAATTCTAGTAGTTTACATATAATCTATCCGTAATAAAAGTCTATATATGACTTGATTATTTTTTCCACAATTCCAAGAAAATCATTACCTAGTTTTAAGTATTTCATTTCGAATAATACCTAACTAAATTAAACACATGACTCCCGGTAGAGTTATAATATGGTAAGTTTTAAAGTTTGATTTAAGCTTACGAGATATTAAATAGTTTATACATTCGTGCCTACACTGAAATTGCGCTGCTATCTCTCTCGTAGATTTAATTTGCTATAGGATTTTATAATAAAATCGAGTCGACCGCAATAATATTTTAGTTCTATTTCAAATTGTTTTTATTGTTAAACATGTAGAAGCACACTTGTAAATTAATGTCAAATCAATTTGAAGCATTTAATTGACTTGGAACTTCGAAGTAAACGATCCAATTTCCTCCACAAGTTTCAATTTAGGTCAACAAGCCCTAGCTACGTAACAGCCGCAGATCTGTCTGTTCAATTAAAAGTTACATTTTCGAAAATAATTTAAATTGGACAAGGTTTAAAGAATTTAATCAAAACATTGAGAGTATATTAGATTATTGATACATAACCTCTTTTAAATTAATTCATTATATTTAAAGTAATTGCATTTAAAAAATCAACTTTTAATAAATAAAATGTAATGAAGGATATAAACTAAATAAAATAAAATATAAATTAGAATTTATTTATAGGACCCTCTATTAAAATATCAGATAATAAATAGTATTAAATATTACATACAAAAATACACAAATGAATTGCAACAAAAATACTTAAATAAAATATTAATAAAAAAAAGTACACAAAATAATATCGCAATATAATTTTTAATATTAACAATAATATCTTTTTCACATTGTTTTCCTTTTCAATAATTGTATTTACATTTTGTGCTTTATTTGTGAACAAGCTATCCATCATTGGTCTCTCGGCCTAGCCTAGAATAGTAATTTTACTAATGATTTCATATATGGTTTTTTTGGAGGAATTTAAATTTGAAGGTAAAGCAGGGTTGCGTCTAAGGCAATAGATATCTAAAATCTCTCGATTACAACTACGAGTTGAAAATTTAGTAAATAAAGTATCCATTTGCATGCATTTTTTATTTGTTCTATTGAAACCAAAATAATTTTAGCTTGATTACATGCATATAAAATATATAAATTTCATTTATATATTTTTTATAAGTTTATTATAAAACTCTTTAAATGCTTTAGGCGAATTTGGATTTACCAATATTGTTATTCGAATATACAGAGATTGGCATATTCTATTGGTATTCACACAATAAGGGATTACAAATCTGCATACTATGCAATGATAGGGGTATTGTTGTAAGGAGCTTTGGACAAGTGGCGTAAATTTGATACTAGATCACAATTGTTATTTAAGAACCTTGACCGGCTTGCATAATTATAATTAACATGACACAAATCAATATAAATTATGCGACTATACACACATATTAATGTAAATTCTGGCTCAGAACCATTAATTGTGTGAATTAAAATCTGTTGGTGAACTTGTGTATTGATATATTTATTACTAGTAATACGTTTTTATAAATGTTTATGTACAGGGAGTGTAAGTACTAGCTTGCTTGAAAGCAAGAACTGTTCATTTGTATTATATCAAGGTGTAAAAGTTTGTAGAGATTTTGCGAAGATTAGGTTGAGAATGAATAATTAAAGTGACTTGCTTATAATATATTATGCTGTTATTTATTAAAAATTAATCTTCATCATACGCCTCTTGGACAAAAATAATTTTTTCAGCAAAATGATAATTAAAGAAGTAAACAAAAGGATATCGGTTTATTATTTTCTGCTTCCTATCACAACTAAGTTGAGAATATTAAGATGACATTCATCACCAATCATGTTCATTATAGCTCTATTAATCTTCTGCGAAAAGGTGAAGTTTTGATTTAAAAAATATCAGTGTACTAAATAATAATCATAATTATAAAGAACAGAAACTGTAGTTACGTCTATAAATATAATAATGATATCGATTAACACATTATATATATATTTTTTTTTCTTGAATTACGTGAAGATTTACTTCGAATAAAAATTATATATATATATATATATATATATATATATATATATCTATATATATACAGGGTGTCCCGTTAATGCGGGGAAATGGCTAGACCATAGATTCCTGAGGTCAAAATATGACGATTTAACGCAACTTATCTATATCCAAAAATGTACGGTTAAGCCGGAATTTGGCTTCAAAGTTTCAAATTTTTTTATTTCTTTTGTTTATAACAATTGAACGCTTTATTTGATTTCAATGAAATTTATTTTTAATAACTACCATAATATAATACATCATTTCAGTTATTATGACTATTATTGGTTAACAAGAAGTATAAGAAACAGTAGTACCACCACTTAAAAACTAAAATATTTTTTTATTGGTGGATCTAATAAAAACTAAAAAAATACTACTTGAAAGACCATTTAATTTAAAAACTTTTTTATCTCTTAATAATATTTGATATCTTTTACGCTTTTCCCACAAAAAAATAAAATATATATTTTGTATCTAGTAAAAACAAAATAAAGTTTTTCATCGAATCGAAAAAAAAAATGTTTTTCGTGGCCGTCTTTGTTTAAAAAATGTAAATTATGTATAATAATTATTATTTAGTGTCTTTTAACAATTAATTTTTAACTTTATTATAGTTCATAAATATTCATATTTGGAACAAACAAATATCTTGTTTGTATTAGGATTTTGCAAAGAAAATTGTTTGAAAAGTGTTAGATGTTGTTTTGATTTATTTTATTAATTGAAATTATTTAATTTTTATTCAATAGAGTAAGTTTATTTACTTATTATTGAGTGGATAATGAGTATACTATAGTCATATTTATTTTTTTATGCAAAACCGTACAAGATATCAAAAACTGGTAAGAGTCAAAAAGTTTTTAAATCTAATGCCCTTTCAAGTAGATTTTTTTTTGATTTTATTGGATGCACCAATAAAAAAATATTTTAGTTTTTAAGTGGCGGTACTACTGTTTTTTATACTTCCTGTCAATCACTAATGCCAGCAGTAACTGAAATGATGTATGATATTATGGTACTTATTAATAATAAGTTTCATTCAAATCAAATAAAGCGTTTAATTGTTATAAACAAAAGAAATAAAAAATTTTGAAACTTCGAAGCCAAATTCCGGCTTAACCGTAAATTTTTGGATATAGATCAGTTGCATTAAATCGTCATATTTTGACCCCAGGAATCTATGGTCTAGCCATTTCCCCGCATTAACGGGACACCCTGTATATATGTATGTATATTGTATGATAGGTGTGAGATTTGTTCAAATCACTCAAAAAAATCTTGTATGCATCCATTTGGTGGTCTGTATAAGGTTATTATATTAAAGTTATTGTTGTCATTTTCTATTTCAACAGCTGTACATTCAAATATAAAAGGGCGGCTTAAACAGTTTAATTTGCTTTTATCTTTATATTTCCTCCGTGCATGTTTACTTCCCTACAAAAGGAACTTGCCATTGTTCAATTGATGATTGGATAGTTTTTGAGCTGCTCCTCTGTGTTATGTATTATATTGCACTTCGTTTCAATCACTTAAACATTAAGTTTATTTATAACATTTCCAATGGATTGGATATTTTGATGGAATATGGTTATATCTTTCGTATTTTCTGTGATTAATGGTTGACTGTCTTCTTTCCGCCAATCCTCCATAAAAAACGATCTATGCAGACATCTCTAGGCCACATATCCTCTTCTTTGTTCTCTGGTACAGATACTTTAAAAGAAGAGTATTCCGTGGGATTCCTTGAGTTCATTTTTCCACATTTCACCACTATAAAATTCTTATTTTTTTTGTAATTTTCTAGTTTTTCCACTGTCGTATCCGGATGTAGGCGAAACACATGATAATGTACAATTTTCTGGACTCCTTTAATATCAAGAGCCGAGACGTTAGTTCCTTGAATAGGTTTTCTTTTAAGATGTTTTCTTCTTTGTGATTGCCATTCTCCGACTTTATATTTACCTCGAGCGTAGGTTGTGTTTCTATGTTTTCATTTTTTTTTTCACTTTTTCCGCATTTGAATATTTCTCTTAGTGTGATTTATATTTCGTGTTAATCGAAATACGTTTTTAAAAAGATTTATTTTAATTATAATTATTAATGACAATTAATTAATACAATGATTATACGTGTTCACGGGTTGAGGAACAAGGCTAGACTAACTTAACATTAATATGAATCGCGGAGCTGGAGATTCTGCATCAGCGTTCTGGGAGCTGACACCTAAGCATTTATTATTATAAAGGGTAGATTAGAGGTGGTGACATAACTCCTCCATCCCTAAATTGAAGCATATTCATGGAATGAAGAATGCTTGATTGTTCGTCGGGGTTTGTTCTTCAGTAAGTTCTTGCCCGGGGATTGATGTCTGGTTTCTTGGACACTTCCGTCGTATTATGATAGTGTAGATTATTATAATCCAATAATTTGTTGAGGATTCATTCTTGTATTTCAGCTCCATCAATTTCATCTTCTTTTGATCGCGTTGAATTTCGTGTATTTTATCGAGATCGACGTCTTCGATGGTGATCCTTGGAATTTGGACTGCAGGTGATATTTGGTGTACTTCGATTTCTGGTAGTAACAGGGGTTCTCCTCTTGTAACCGTTTTCTCGTTCATTAGGTTGTATTTTTCGGTCTTGAGTTGGCATCCAACAGGTAGATTAATTAATTAGTTTCCTTTGAGCGATGTCAAGTCGGTTCGCTTGCAAATTGTTTGGATTTTAGTCCTTTTTGGGAATATTACTATGTAGTTGGATTCGTCGATTTGCTGGACGATGTCTTTTGTGGTTTCAATTGGTATTTGCTCGCATTTGTTTGCGGATGAGGTTAATTTTAAAAGTTGAAAAATGCAATCTTCTTTTTTCAATCCATCGATGAGGTCACCAACGGGGCAATAGTAATTGGGATGCAGATTGATGCATGGCATGGACGTGTACTGATAGAAATCTTCGTTCATGGTGAGGTAGGTATTTTCGGGAATAATTGTAGTAGCGTTTTGGGTAGGTATTGAATATAGGTGGTAATAGTTAAATGTTTCAGGATGCACTAATGGGAAGTGAATTACAAAAACAATTTTAGTTCCGAAATAATAAGCTTCTACTTGTAATAGGTCATAATATTTTGTAGGTGTTGTTTGTTGCAGGTGGAAAAGTTAATTGATTAATTGAATTATGTTTCAAAATAATTTTTTGAATGTTTTCGAGTTCATTAATTTTTAATATACTGTTATGGAGTGTACCAAGTCTAGCAAATGTGATTGCGTTTTCAATATCGTTTAATAATTGAATAATTATGTTTACTGTTAATCGTATTTGATCCAAAATATGTTTTGTTTTAATGTAGTTTTCAAAATTGAAGGTAAAGTTATTTATTGAGGTACGAATATCGTTTAAGCCAGTAGCTATTGCTTTTTGGTTGTTTACTATTACCGTGATGGTTTTATTAAAATTATCGATAATATCGGTTGTCAATGACATTTCTCGGTTTAATTTTTGAACAATGTTATGTTGATTATTCATAAGGTCAAGAATAGCTGAAATACTTTTGATTATTGTACCTAAGCCATTTATTAAGCCTCTTTTTATTCTGTATGTGGGAATGATGGAATTAATTTTTTGTTCCGCTAATTTTAATTGAAATAATAGTATATGATCAACTTTATTTAGTTCAACGAGGTATCATTGACTTGATCCGTTTTTTATGCGTTTTGATAGTTTTTCGTAATTTCGATTCAACGTTTTTAGTTCATTATTTATTGGAGTTAAGTCAAAGTAGTGAATAAACGTATGAAATTTAGATTTTATTTTTGCTGTGCCTAATTTATACGGGAGGATGCCGGGGTTCTTGTCCAGGTTCGTTATTTGAATTTCTTGGAGATTTGCTGTCGCTGACAGGATCAGGAGGATTGTATGAGTCCTGTAACAATTTGGTTGTGTCAGATTTTGGTCTTCTTAAATTTTGTTTATGTAACTGTCTGTTGGTGGTTTTAATTTTTATACCTTTGTCTTCGATTACGTTCTGTTTTGAAAATTTTGGATTTAATTTATTTCGACTTGCTGTTGTAATTTTTCTGTAAGCGTCTGAGTCAGGTTCATAGTTGAGTGGTTCATGACGATTTTGGTTATGATATTCTATTGTTTGTACTTTTTTATTGTATAATTGCTCATTTAATTTTTTATAAATTTCTTTCGTTATATCGCGGCGTTCTTGAATGTAGTTGTTCAATAATTAATGATTTAAATTGATATCAAAAGGGTCTTTAGTGTTTAGATGTCCGTTTATTATATCGATAGGTTTTTGTTTTGTCATCGAATGTATAGAGTTATTGTATCCTAAAATTGCATAAGGCATGTGATTTAAAATGTCAATTTTGTTATTATTTTTACTTTTAATTATTCTTAGATGTTCGACTATGGTCGAGTGAAATCTTTCAATTGGGCCGTTAGATTGTGGGTTATTGACTGTAATGTAATGAGTTTTAATTTTGTGTGTATTAAAGAATTCTTCTACAACTATATTTTTAATTCGGTTCCTCTGTCCATAACAACTAGTCAGGGGAGTCCGTGATGGGTCATAAAAATAAGGAATGATTTTACTATTTCTATACCTGACATACTGGTTAGAGGATACGCTTGTGCATATTTTGAAAATGTGTCAATTAATGTTAGAAGTTTTTGTCCTTGAGCTTAAAAAGTATCTGCATGGATTATTTCGAATGGTCTTGATGGTGTGGGTGTAATCATTAATTTCTGTTTAAGAGAATTTCTGTCATATATATTTGTTTGACAAATTTCGCATAAGTTTATATAATTAGTTACATCGTTTTTTATTCCTGGCCAATAATATGATCTTTTAATTCGTGATTAGGTTTCTAAGATTCCACGATGGTTTGTTTTGCTTTCATGAAAATTAGATATAATTTCGTTTTGTCTTTCTTTATTAATAACATCTTGCAATATAGTATTACACTTAATTAATTTGTACGCGTTATTTTTAAATGTTTTTCTTTAAATGTCGCAAAATTGTGGTACATGTATTTATATCTATATAATTTTTAAATAATTGAATTACGTCATTTTCCATATTATTTGTGGATACTTGAGCATATAATCGTTTTTTTTTGTGGGGAATATTTGTTCTATTTTTGGTTTCAAGGGGGAATGTAGAACAAAATTAATTTTTATTTGATGGTCGAATGAATTTAGGTTTTTTTCAGAAATTGGAATTTCTTGGATGGGGCTTTCTTGATTTGAATGAGCTGTATTATCGTCGTCGTTATTATTTTCACCTATTTCGTCTGCACTAATTGTTTCTTCTGTATCTGCTGATATTCTACGATTAATTTCTTCATTGTCTCTAATATCGCCCAACGGAATGTTTTCGCTTATGTTCGCTATTATTGATTCATTATCATTATTTTCTTGTTGACGTTGTTCTCGTGATTGCATTAAATTATTGAATTGATTCATATATTCAAAAAAATCAAATGACTCTTTAGTGTGAATTTCGACACGTGATAAAGCATCTGCGTTCGTATTAAATTTGCCGTTTTTGTGTTCAATTTCGTAATCAAACTCTTCTAATTTTAGTCGCCAACGAACCAATTTTGAGTTTGGCTCTTTTAGTGACATTAGCTATTTTAACGGTTTATGATCTGTGATAATTTTGAATTTTCTGCCGTATAGGTACGGTCGAAAATATTTATAAAAGTGCGTGACGCGTACGCGACGGGTTTGTCTTTACCAACTGGGCCTTGTGACAAAATTGCGCCGATGGCTACGTTGCTCGCGTCTGTTGTTAAATTGAAATTTTTACTAAAGTCCGGATATTGTAGTATAGGGTCGTTTGTTAACAATTGTTTACAATATTCAATACATTTTATAAATTCAGGGGTATGCTCGATCGTTGCATCTTTTTTTAAACAATTTGTGAGTGGTTTAGTGATACGCGCAAAGTCTTTTATGAATTTCCGGTAATAGCCTAGGAGACCTAGGAATCCTTTAAGCTGTTTCTGTGTTTTAGGTAAGGGGTATTTTTTTATTGCTGAAATTTTGTCAGGATTGGGTTTTACGCCATCCGGTGTTATAATATGACCTAAATAGGATACTTGTTTTTTTAGAAATTCCGATTTATCGGTTTGGATTTTAAAATTAGTTTCTCTAAGACATTTAAATACTTTTGTTAAACTTACAAGATGTTCTTGCAAGGAGGTTGAATAGATAATTATATCGTCAAGGTAAACTAGACATATTTCGTTTTGTAAACCGCGTAATACATTGTCCATCACCCTTTGAAATGTGGCTGGTGCATTTTTTAGGCCAAATGGCATTCTGATGTACTCATAATGACCATTTTCTACATTAAACGCAGTTTTAGGGATATCTGTGGGATTTATTTCAATTTGATGGAATCCACTAGCTAAGTCTAGTGTCGTAAAGTAATTACATCTACCTAACTTGTCTAATACGTCTGAAATGTTTGGTAGTGGGTATCTATCATCGGTTGTCTTTTCGTTCAATTTACGATAGTCTACTACAATTCTCCACTTCTTTTTGCCAGAGGCGTCAGCCTTTTTTGGAACAATCCAAATAGGAGACGACCAAGGAGAATTACTTGGACGAATTATTCCTTATTCTAACATTGATTTTATCTGTCTGTCAACTTCAGGTTTGTGAATAAATGGGTACGATTTCTTGTATACAGGTTCATCGTCTTTTGTTTTTATTGAGTGTTTCACTTGGTTGGTAAAAGTTAAAGATTGATTTTTTATTTCTTACATAATAATAATAATTTTAATATTTTTTCTTTTTCTTCGGAATTCGTGTGAGATGTACGGATAATATTGTTAATTTTAGTTTTTGAGTTAGGATCGGGTTCACTAATATCAGTGTAATATAATTCATAATTATTTTCGTCAAATGGAAACGTTTTTATCGGTTTTCTTAAAAGGAAAATTATGTCTTTGTCTGTTTTATTTAATATTTCAATCATTACTAAACCATTTTGAGAGTATGTTAAGGTTTCGGGGATTTCACAATTTTCAATAATTTGTTTGGGTATAATTATTTCGCCATTTAAATTGTCTACTGGTACTTTTGTTACAATTCGGGTATAGGGGTCAATTTTTGTTTTAAATAAAATTGTTTGAGAAATTTCTTGATAATTATTTTGAGTTTACAAAATCTAATTGAGCACTTAATAGTTTTAAATTATCTAAGCCTATGAGTCCATCATAAACAGTATGAAACTTAAAAAGATAAAATTTGAGATTTATATTTTCTTTAAATTCTTTGAAAGCTGGAATTTCCGCACAATGATCGTGTGTTGATGATTGGAAAACTGTGGATACAGTGAATAGTTAATAAAAAATATTATTTTTGTAGTTTTTAGAAGCAATTTCTGGGTTTATAAAGGATTTTGTAGATCCAGTGTCGATTAATAATTTTAAAGGGGGATTAGAAATTTGGATGTAGGGTAATTCTTTTTTATTAGTGGATATTGAAATGATTTTCAATATATTTAAGTTGTTTCGTTGGGATTCTGAACCTCGTGAAAATTTGTTTTCAGAACTTTGTTCATTAAATTGAGATTTTTCGATACCTTTGTGTGAATCAGTTTGATCATTTATTTCGGTATTGAAAAGTTCTTTGGCAATGTATTTTGGTTTTTGGCCGTTATTTTGAAAATAGTTATTTGTGGGGTTTCTACGAAATTGTGAATTACCTTTCGTGGTTACACTCATTGGTGTAGGTCTGGGTTGTGGGTTGTTTGGGTTTGATTTCCAAACGTTTTGGGGTCTACCAAATACTTGTGAGTTTGTTGGGAATTTTCGTACTTGTTAATTATAATTTTGTTGTAAATTAATTGGTTTATTAGGAAATTGATTTGTATTATTATATTGATGTGGTCTATATTGGGCAAATTGTTGCTTTGCAAATTGTTGTTGTGCAGGTAATTGTTGATATCTTTGGGGTTGTTGCAAATGAAAATTGGTAGTTGTTCTTTTTATAGGAACATTATGTTGATTAGTTTTTTGATAGTATTTAATATTTTCTTCTTCTGTAATGAACTGTATAGCTTGTGCAAGTGAATCTGGTCGCATGGCACGTATTATCGGACCTAAAGCTTCTCTAAGACCTGCTAAGAATGTTTTCAACGCTTGTTTCTTGAAAAATTCGCGCTTAATTGGCTTTTCTGCGGCTAAGCAATGTAAATCTATGTAATTACAAATTGTATTAAGAATATGGATAACATTTTCATGAAATTGATATGGTATTTTCGTCTCTTTGATCACCGAAATTTTGTAATGGTGCATTTTTTATATCATTCCAATTATTGGAATTGTTAATAGCAATAATTTCTTCCGCTCTACCTTCTAGTTTATTTAAAATACCATTTAACAACAACGTATTTTGGAAGTTGTTCACGTTTTGTGCATCGAAGTAGTGAGTAAGCACTGATTCGGATGCATTAATAAATCTATGCAATTTATTGGGGTTCCCATCGAAATTTGGGATAATTGATAGGGTTTTCATATCTAGAACTGGTACTACTGCCATATTATTAAAAATTTGAATTGGATTATTAACTTTATTAATTGTTAATTTACTTTTTATATTTTTATTTTGAGTTGTATTTAACGTAAGTTTATTGAATATTTCTGTTAATTGTAATTCCAGATCCCGGTTAGTTTCGCAGGAGGAAGTAAGGGGATAAGGAGAGTCTGACATGAACAAAAGAATCTCACCACGTTATCGTGGTCTCGTTTTCTTCTCAATTCTTCTCGGATCCGCTTGGATTCGGTAATTGTTGTATTTATTGATTGGAAGTTGTACTTCTTCTTCTTCTTTGAATGGTTCTTCTTGATAGTACCGAAGGAATTAAAATTCCAAGCCCGTAATTATTGATTGATTCACGATTTTACGAACTGTACTATCCGCACTACTGCGCCACTTATATTTCGGGCAGCGTGGGTGAATAGTCGTCATCGGCTGGTTCCATCCATTTAAACCTCTCGCCACCCAACATAAGCTGTCAATTGCTCCGCTATCGCCGCGGGATGAGTTCCTAGGGCACTGTCTGCTCCCGTGTGGTCAGTGATGAAGGAAGAGACTCGACGGTCGACTCGGACATAGAGTACAAACAAATTGCATCGACAGGTAATTCCAGCGCGGATAAGATGGACGTTTTCAACTCGAACACGCCAAATTCGAAGATTTTCATAAGCCAGTTGAAGAACTTATCCAATATCTTCAGAAGGAGTTGCAAGTTGACGACGGCGACAAGGCTTATCAAACAAATTCCGGCCACGCAAATGACTCACTTGGAACACTTAGAACACGTGCAATTCCATCGCCTCCACACTGACAAAGCAGAAATTTTTCAGTAAGCTGCGAAACGTAACGGCTGATTTCCATTATTTTTTCTATGAGAAATGGTTCTGGTACAGTTACCATAAGTCATTTTTTCCGAAATAAACACTGCAACTATTTGCATCGAAGAGCTTCGTACGTGAATCGATACAGTCCACTATAGACGTGTTTTGAAGTACAAAATTATTTCTTGGGTATTTTTTTGACCAATCTACACAAGCTCATTTCTGAGCGATTGTTAAATGTACCAGCATACAGTGTTCAATTTCAAGATCTGACTTGATTTTGCAGTTTATGCATTTCATCAGTGTTTTCAGGAACAACAACTTATTTTGGACGACCTTCCCAAAATTAATCACTACGCTATCAATATATAAGAGTTTCTGATGGTGCTTCATCTTAAAATTAAATTTATCGTTGTTGAGATAATCCACATCAAAATTTGTAAAAACTAATTGCACCGAAATATTTACGTTTTCACATCAATTTCTCAAGTCATCCAAAATCACACATATGGTGTATGAGCATCAAAACATTCATAGTAACTCTATTGCTAAAAGTCGAACTTTATGCTATGAACATGGGTTGTTAGATGACAGAACTTGGATTGTCTATTCCCGAGATATAAAGGGCAACCCTCGTAGTCAATGTCTAAAATATCCATAACAATAAATTAATGTCAAAATTAGAGAGATATGTCCCCTAAATTTTGGTTGATATATTTAGATCTAGACTTTCAAAATAGACGAGGTTTAAAGCATCAAATTCCCCGATATTACTTATATAAGTCACAGTTTAAGGAATTAATAAATTGTAAAAAGTAAGTTATCTAGTAATATAAAATATGATGTTTATGTTAAAATTATATTATTACAAGTCATTATTGTCAAGGTTTTTGCTAGTTTAAAAATTTTCTATGTTTATGGAGTGACTAATTAGCTGTTATACGGAAACAATTATACTATTATTATACTGATACCACAGTCTCTTAATGCCAATTTTATTTATATTATTAAAGTGAAAACCTAAATCTGAAAAGGATTTTCAAAACACTGCTTATTATGTTATAATTTAGCAAAGTTCAATTCTTAGATAATTATTGGAATTACTAGTTTTTTGCGAAAGAGGTTGTGTTAACATAGATCTTAACTTAGTTATATATTTGGTATAATAATACCAAAGTTTGGTATAATAATACCAAACATTTCTTCTAGTAAGTTGCCGTTAAAACATAATTCATGAATGTTTTCTCAGTCTGACTTTCTACAGTACATCTTAAGACAACATGATTTTTTTTGTAAAACAGATAACTCGAATATCTAACCCAGACCTATTTGTTTACGTTAAATTTAAATCGGTTATATAGTAAAATACTAATGATATTACTGAATTCCAAAAAAGTGTTTTTAGTAATATATCAGAATTTTAATTAAATTATATCTTAAGTTGAACCTACATATTCTGAAAACTGTTTGATCATCGAAGAATATCAAAGTTGTTTAAATTTTGTATAAATAATAGAAAGTTGGAATGGGTTTTTTATACACATTTGTCTGATAAAATATAAGTTTTCTTTATTGTATCAAATCGGTAAAAAAAATTCATGAGTATTACGTAAACAATAAAAACTGATTTGTAATCCCACTGTTGATCAATTAAGTGTGTATATAAATAAACAAATAACTTATGTTCTAAGCTCCTTTCGGTAATTATTTATTATTTATTTTCTGAGACCAATTTTACCAAGGAATTAAGCAGAATATTAATAATTGCAAATAGCGGATTTTCAAATGGGTTGATAATCTATATACTGAATAAAAATCAGAAATTTTTCCTCAAATCAATTTTTAAAAAAACAAAAATTACAATTAATAAACATATATTTTGTGATTTTCCTTTGATAGTAATTAATAGAGAATTTAAATCTTTAAATATTAACACTTTATTCAAGATAAAATATAAAATTCGGTAATCGCAAAAAAAAAAAATCTGGCGTCTAGAGTGTGGTAATTGTCCAAAGTATACGTTGAACAAACAGGCCGAAGCTCAAAGATCGAATACGGGAACGCAAGTAAAGTTTTACTCCGGACAAAATAACGTTAACTTACGCCAACTACCTTCGGGAAGAACAATATCATGTCAACGAAAATTTTAAAATTAAATCTACTAATGTAGCTACAAATTAATATTCTTAAATGTTGTCGATGTTTACTTGGTGGTACATTTTAATTAAAATTAAAAAAAACACTTTTCACTTTGATTTATCACAATAGTTAACTATTGTGATAAAACAAAGTGAAAATTATTCAAACGTCATTTTTATTAATAATATAAAAATACGAAAACATTTCGTGAATCTACAACAATGAGTCTTAGTAAGACTACAAAACAAATTAATTTGAAACAACTACTTCCCTAGCTAATACTTTGACAGACATTGAATGATACAAATTAATTTGCGTGTTACAAATAGTACAACTATTAATAGTACTATTAATTTTCTACAACGAACTAAAGGATTTTAATACTTATTATATTTTATTAAATAAACAAACTCATGTTAGTAATTCTGCATTACTAAATATGTAGTCGGTTTAACTATAAAACTCCTCATCATATACATGGTTAGAATGGTTAAAATCATTCCTGATAAAGCAATTGTTGCAGCGTCTCTACGTAATAAAGAAAACTCATGAAACATTCGTGTTTTATTAATTTAAGTTTTTATATAGGTTACCTAAATTATGATATAGAAAAGAATTGAAGAGGTTAAATTTTGAGTTAAGGAATAGGGTTAAGAATTTGTCCTAATAAAATTGATGGATTCCTCTGCCAGTGAACAATCCAGTTTTTTTTTCTAAATTTGATTGATAAAATATTTTAAAACGAAATAGTTACGTCTTGTCTTTTTTTCTTTCTGGTGTGCTTAAATTAGTTACGCATACACTCTCCGTTTATATTTCTGGTTATTTTATTTCATCGAAAAATAAATATTAGTTCTCCTATATTTTACATATTCATCACGATGTTGCGTCTTGAGTTGATCAGAGTCAATCACAGAGAAGTTATTCTTCAGATAGCAAATAAACTGATTATTTGTAATTAGGGGTCACAATATTTGCTAGTTTTCGGCGAATTTACTCAATATATTCCCTCTATTTTGGGATTTGTCCGATATTCTTGAATGTTTGATGCATGCAACCATTCCATATTAACTTTGACTCTATTATCTGGTATCTGGATTGTAGGTGGAAGACAACTAGGAATGTGTAAGTTTGATTAACTATATCGATTTATTTATATCTAGTTTCAATAGCACAATTCATTTTCAAATTTTTCATTGAATTTATTTAATTCAACGTTTTTAAGTAGTTCCTTCAGATGATAATATTAAGCCTGGTGTATTTGATGTAATGGGTATTACCAGGAATGAGGTTAGCAGGCAAACTCTTTCTACACATCTGTTGTGATACAGTGTTTTATATGTGGAGAACTTGGCTCCTGAGGGGATAGTAACAGTACACATATTATTTTTAATATTAATAGTAGTAGTAGAAGTGTTTGGTTATCGACCATGTGGTCCTTCCGCCAAGTGTCATTTGTGTATTTGTGTGAGTAAATGAGCTTGTTACTTTAAAGCATCGCCCCCGTCACTCTAAAGCACCATTAATTGTATCAGAATGGTGAATGGTACCGGTTACCCATCCAACTGCTGACCCGAACTAACGTTGCTGCAATCTCGCCAACGCTAGTTCGCCCGCAACCGAATGCACCACCACCGGCGTGTATTTAATATTATTCTCTTTGTTTTATTAGTTTTTGCTGTTGCTATGTTAATTTTGTTCGCAGCGTCAACTATAAATATTATAATTTATCTGTCTGAATAAATAAAAAAAGGTATTATAATGGATTATTTATTTAATTTTTCAATACTTTCAATTCGAGATTATGAGAATAAGATAATTTGGTAACAATAATGGTAATATTATATATTTTTTGTAATCTATATATGTATATTTTATAGAAAAATCCCATCTTGGGTAATATAATTTCATAAATAATTATGTACAGTTTTCGAGATACTTTCGAGTTTATTATTTATGGTAGGCTATCTCGGCGAGTGGCGGGGACCCACATAAATTGGCGCCGACATTTGAAATACATTATGAAAAGGAGGAAAGTTTGGTATCCGTAATCTTATTAAGAGGTAAGAACGTGACTGAAATACACGCTGACGTCACTGACAAATACTACGCAATTTTTTATAAACCATAAATGTCCCCGCTTAGCCTTGGGCGATAGGTATGGCGGCGGTATATAAACCGAGACCCGATTTTTATCACCGGCAAAAAAGCACTCAGCAATCGCCCAACATTTTATTCTTAGCGCTGAAAGAAAAATTGAATATACGCTGTTTCAATGGGTATAGATCAATATGGTAGATTACACGAAATGTATTATATCCAACATTTACAGCCGTGCTAAACTAACACAGAGCTGCTTTTACAATATAGGATTTCTATATCATAGAACTTGTGTGGTCTATAAAAATCTATCGTTATAGTTTAGAAAATAAATTAATCATAAATACATTATACATAGTATTGACTTATTTTGTTTTTTAATCTTAAACTAATATGTAAATTATACAATAATTATCACGTAATAACTGGTATTCGATTTAAATTTGGTTTTAAAAATTTAGGAAATTATCATTTAATAAATTACATTATAAATAAAAGTCATTATTTCATACATACAATACAAGTAAAATAATTTGATACTATTAATCAAAATGTTTTATTCATAAAAGAAACATTTCAAAAATGTTCACCTTACCAACCGGCATTTATCTTCCAGAATTAATAGGAAGTAATTTTGCGGTTTTCACGTCCCAAATGGACTTGAACGCCGCCAAAATAAATTCACGCCAAAGTCCATTAATGTGACGCCCATTTGCTCTTTAATTGGAATTTTAATTGCACAATTGAATGATCATTGAGACAATACTAATTTCTTTAAACGACGAAATTAAACCCTGGCTAATCGTCGAATTCTCGCCGCATTAATTTATTACTACGGATCGAAGAAACCTTCGAAAGTAACGGCTCAATAATTAGTAATTTATCACTTAGGTACGGTTACTCCTACCATTAAATTAGGCCCTAGAGTGAAATTTCAAATTGAGTTACAATGAAAATAAATTAGGGGCAAATTATGCCGAAATACACTCAGGATTTCTTAATGGTGATGAATTAAATTAATAATTGTAAGTAAGAAATATTTTTTATATAAAAATTCATCCCAATTTCACATAATTGTTTACTTTACTAAAAGAAAATTTGCAAATAAAGTATCCGTAAATTTTTATCACATGATCTAAAATTATTAGTTATTGATAAATGGACATTCGATTTTAATGATTTAGTATTAATTTCCGAACGTATTTTTATTTCTATTGTTTATAACAATTGAACGGTTTATTCAATTTGAATGAACTTTATTATTAATGAGTATCATAATATATAAATATATCATTTCAGTTGTTATGGCCAAACTGTCAAGGGTCCGCTTTATCGTAAAGATCGTAGTCTGCATGTGCTCTGTAATTTAAGTGTATTTTAGTGGTTTATAATCACTAACTAATTATGAAATTTGGCGTGATAAATACTTCACTAGTTATATATATGGTGAGTGAATATCAAATAATTATTTTGAATAATACACTGTATATTTGATATTCTATTTCGGTGAATTTCCATCCCGAAAGTTCGTACAAGGCCGAGGCTCCGCAAAAAATTTATCGATTCATATTCACCTATTAAATTAAAACTAAAATAATTTCCTTTCATTCATTTTTTCCTTTCCATTATCCAACTGTACGTTCCGTGGTCTACCGTATTTGCCCTCGCAAACGACCCTGTGTTTAATTGTTGTTTTCCTCTGTTTTAAATTGGTAATTAATTATAATAGCTATCACTTGTAATATTTGTAAATTAGTTATAAGCCCTGGCTACGACTCCCTTAAATGCCATAGCACATGTTGTAAATGGTTCCATGCTAACTGTCTCAATTACATAATAGATTTAATTGAGTATTACACAAGCGAAGGTAAAAAACGAGGCGGAGACCATTGGTTTTGTCATATATGTTTACCTAGTGATCCATCAGCGAAACAACGTGAGGTTGTATCGTCGTTATCCATTAATGATACAATTAAACCAGTTCTTAAGAATAAACTGGCGTTACTCTTTAAACGAAAACCGAGACCGATCAAACTAATTTTTCAAACGCGTCAAGAGGCCATCAATGTTTTTGAAGCAGTCAAATTAATTGACACGAGAAATATCAAATTTTCTAGCTGTAGAGCCAAGGTGTAGCGAGTTCATCTGACATCTTTAAAACAGGAACTTTGAGTCTTAAAGAAAACGGCGAACGTAACTTAGCGATTAAATATTTTCAAGAACTTCCGTCAATTGTATCAACCAATAGTAATTTGAATTCAAAAAACTGAAACTTTATTTTCAAAATGTTGGCGGAATTCGTGAATTAAATTTAGGTGTTCAATTATCTGATTACGATATTCCTTCCTTCAAGTACCGTCGTTAAATAGTTTTTCCCCTGTAATTACCGCACTGTTCCCTCACTGTAATTTACATATTTTTTTTAGTATATAAGCCGAATAATTTTAGTCTTGTATTTATTATTAAAACATTGATAATGGTCACTTTGTGTCCGAAATATATATCTGTGAATTTAAATAAAATTGTGAAGAAAGGTTTTTAGTGCTTTTTTAATTATTCAAGTTTACCTTCAGGTAACTCACAAAAATCAAACTACGATATTCTCATTATTGCAGAAACTTGGTTACATTAATCTATACCTAATGGTGAACAAGGCCTTAGTGAATTTACATTGTATAGGTGTAATCCGATAATAATAAAGCACGGGGTGGTGGTGTTATGATTGTGGTTCGTTCTAATCTTAATAGCAGTAATATAAATGTTATATGCAATATTCAAGAGATATATATCAAAGTGCATAACAACTTAATTTTTTATTTTCTTTAGTATATATTCCGCCAGGATCTAGTTCAACGCTATATGGGAACTATTGTTTGTTTGTATATATTTGTAATTTAAATCCCAATTATAACTTCATTTTTTGCGAAGGAGCTGCCTGGAGTAGTGATTGTAAAAATATTTTATCATGTGTTAATATTTGCCCTCATGTTAGTATTTTACAACTTAAATTACATTAATCTTATTCCAAATAATCGTAATGTGTTTCTTGAATTAATTTTGTCTAATGTGTGCAATATTAATGTATCGCGGTCGAATGATTTTTTTTAGTAATAGTTTACCCATTAATACGTGTGAAATTAAAGATTCTTTGAGCTACAATGATGTTATATATAATTTTAAATCTGCTGATTACTCTAGAATTAATGATTTTTCTTTCCAATATATCATGGAAGAAATACCTCGACGAAAGTAATGTTAATGTTATTTTAGATAAGTTCTATGTTCTGTGGTTTACATATTTTGGTAAATGCAGTTTTGAAATTTTTAATATTCTAGAAAAAACATAATAATTAGGTAGCATTTAGACCTAGTTTAAACATTCATAATATTATTTTTAATCCAAAAACCAGGCGGGATAAATTGAATAAATCGGGAATTTATAAATTAAGTTGTGAAAGTTGTCAAGGGATGTATATAGAACAATCTGGACGTAATTTTAACATAAGTCTTAAAAAACATTTACGATCTTTTCAGCTAAGACAAACAGACAAATCAACTTTTGCTATACATCTTATCGTTGAGTCACATTCTTTTGGTGAAGATGTACTCTCGATATTGCACTTTGCTGAAAAGGGACAAAAAATTGATCTGTTGGAATCACTTGAAATTCATAAAGCCCATGCCAATCCAGAATTTCTACTATTAAACGAACAGATTGACCTTATTTACACTCCTCTATTTTCGACTGTTTGTTAAAATTAGTATTATTTATTTACTTATTAATTTATCAACATACTACAAATTGTAATATTATAGATTTCTATGTTTTATATTTTTATAATCACTTATATTTTGAAAATGACAAGTGTCTTGTCGAAACTAGTCAGCATAAAATAAATCCAGTTATACATACAAAGTAATAAGTATTTTTATTAAAATGTTTCAGTCCCACTTTAATTAATTTAATTAAATTTAAAAAGAAAGCACGCATTAAATATAAAATACTGGCAAATATTTTGATTATGAACAATTTAAATCATAACAATCACAGTGTAAAATACTAGGCTTTATTCCAATTACAATAATAGAGTAGAATCTATTATTTCCAGTAACACACGTACATTTTGGAATTATATAAATAAGTCTAGGAAAACTTTATGGTTTCCTAAGAATATGTATCTTAAAGATACAGAATGTAATTTTGGTGAGAGCTACGTAAACTTATTTTCTGAACATTTTTCTAATGTATATTTTAATAATAATAACCATATAAGTGACAACATCGCCGAAGGTTCGTTCAATACGGAGATATTTAATGTAATAAACTCTCTGTCTGATTCACCTAACCATTTTGTAAAAAGATCCAATTATTCGATTTGTTTACCATTGAACATTATTTTAGACGTTTCATTAAAAACGTGCGAACTTCCTTTAATCTGGAATCCCAAATTAAAGACTGGCAGCCAAAACCATATTGAGGACGTTTTGCAGATCAATTAATGTTCTGCAAACGTATTATATGTGAATAATGCACTCGAGAAAATAAATGTCAAATAGATGAAGTATATACAGATTTCTCCAAAGCGCTTGATCGTGTATCTCAGTCAATTTTAGTATACAAATTGCATTCTATGGGCTTTGGAGACTCTGTGATGAAATGGATTTATAGCTATTTGTCGGATAGAAAGCAATTTGTTAAAATTAAAAACTATACAATGCTTCCCAAAAGTAACTGATTCTATAAAATCGTAAATAAAAATATTTCGGAAAATGCTCTGACACGTCGATTTTTGTTTTTAAATTACTATCCTGAGCCACTAAGGGGTGGTAACCAAAACTTTAAAAATTCAAATAGAAAAGTACCCCTCAATTGATAGATTATCAAAATTAGTTGATAAATAACGGCGATATTTACCAAAATGTATTTAAAGAAGAGCGTCAATATTCGAGTAGGCGCTGTTGAAGCGGGCACAGCAATATCGTTAAAACATTTACAACTTGTTTTTACTTATGTTAAACACAATTCAGAGTTTTTCGTGTTTGAAGAAATAGAAGCAGAATGAGACTTACTAAAACCGAAAGAATCGAAGTTTTAATGATAATTGGGTTTAGAGATAGAAATCGTGTTTTGTTAAATGAAACACACCCGGAGCGTCCGTCAATATCGCAATCTACAGTAAGTCAAATCGAAAACAAATTTCGCGATCTCGGACATGTACGGGATAAGTCTAAGGCAGGACGTCGCGGAGGTCGCTTCACAAGTTGGTGGCCAAAACTACAGATTATTTGGAAAACACAAATTTCATCCGTATAAAGTGCACTTGGTATAAGAATTGTCCGATGATGACTTTGATCGACGAGTACAATTTTGTGAGACAATGTCAGTGGAACTTTTCAATGCAAATCCTTGCTTAATTAGAAACATCGTATTTTCTGATAAGGCAACATTTTGTCTGAATGGTACTGTTTGAGCGCTGTCCCACTCCCGGCGAACCATCGGGTGCTTTCGGGTACGCTTGCACCACCATCTTTATTGTAAATGGAAAATAGTTGTAAATTAGTCTTAAACTAGCACCAGTAGAATAAACACCTTTAAAATCAACTGCAGTATTATTAACGACAAAACCATCCGATAAGATTAAACTGGCATCACATCCAGTCCACACAAAACAGGTACTGTACGACGTTTGGAACTGGGATAAACTTAAACATAAAGTAAAAAAAAACTGGCCTATCTCGTATCAAAATATGGTTTGACTCAAAATTATTAACAATGAACATATCCAAGACACACTATATAGCTTTCTTCTGTAGCTCTGCCACAGCACCAAATTTTACACAATTATGTATTCGAAATAATCCCATCTCAGATGGGATGCACAGATAAATCAAGTTTTGAAAAAAACTCGGATCTTAACATTTAACTTTAGACAATTACGAAATATCTTAGACTTACCTTAGCTAAAACTATTATATCATTCACTAGTCGAAAGCCATTTAACTTATGGCATAATAGGATGGGGAGGTGTAAAAAACAACTACCTTAAACCACTAGAAATTCAACAAAAGAAAATTATTAAAATTATATATAGTAAAGAAATTAAATTCCCTACTGAAGCACTGTTTAATGAAACAAAACTATTCGATATTAGACAGTTATTCTATACAATCATATGTAAAACTCATATATACACAACTCAACACTAAAAAGATATACCCACGATGATAATATACGACAAAAAAATGTATTACACCGCTAATGCGTAAGATTAGTCGGGGATCTTATATTTATTTAGGTCCAAAATTATTCAATAGTATTCCCGACGATATACAAAATGTTAGATCCTTCTCAATTTTTTATAAGGTATATGTATACTACTTCAAGGACTCTCATACACGAAATTATTAATGGAAACTAACCTATTTCCGAAGAACATGACTTAGATTTATTGTATAGAAATAAGTTAATCATATGTAGGTATTTAACAAAATTTATTTATTTTCAAAAACAAGATCTATATTACGGTATATAAAAATAGTCACTATGCTCATACTGGCGTATTTTTAATTTATTTTTTTAATATGTCTACATTTACTATTATTGTTTGTCATAGTGATGTATTTTTAATTTAATTATTTAAATGTGTTTACATTCACCCTTATTATTATATATTAATGTATTTTTAAATTTTAGTTGATTCAATATTTTAACATTTATATTTATTGTTTGTCACACACAAGTTATAAAACTTTGTGACTTTCTGTGGTTTACTTATATAATAAACAAATTTGCCGTTATTGGGTCCTTCTAAATTCGCATTGGATTATGGAAACAAATACACAATATACTCAAAAGCTTAATGTGTGGGCTGGTGTGGTGGGTTCTAGTATTATTGGACCAAATTTTTTAAACACTGAATGGTGAACGTTACATGAGCTTTCTCCGAAATGCACTACTACCTACTTTAGTGGTATTGTTTCCCCTGGCTTTAAAAAAACTCGCTCGTTCCTCGCTCGTGTTTTTAAACGCCAGTTCGTGCAATAAAGCATCACTTTTTACACTTGTACCTTAAATAACTGTTGTTATTCCTTCAATTTTATAAATAAACGCATTTTGGTAACTCTCAACCGATGGTTTTTTCGTTGTATTCAGAATTAAAAAATCTATCAATTGAAGTATCGGAAAAGGTACTTTGCTATTTGAATTATTATAGTTGGGGTTACCACCCCTTAGGGCGAAGGGTTGGGAACAGAAAAGTGTATGACAGGATAGTGATTTAAAAACCAAAATCGACGTGTCAAAGCATTTTTCCGAAATATTTTAATTTACGGTTTTATAGAATTTATCTGTTACTTTTGTCAAGCACCGTATGAAGATTGACATATTTCTTTATATAAAATTTACTACCTTATAGTCTGATTCAATAACAATAACAATATTGCATTAAAAAATGACGTCATATATGTATCATTTACCTTTAAACTTTCAAAAACTATAAATGTATAAATATACGTTAATCAATAACTGTTTTGCGTATTTGATTTTTTTTTTAATTTTAACTTTCATACTGATCATTTTCACACATTAACACTTTATGTCTATGGTTGTAACTATAGTCACATTTTAAAATATAGTGGTAAAACAAAGTTAGAACGTGTCTTATTTAAATTTCTTATCAAAATGTACCAAGTAAGCGCCGCCACCATACATGAGTTTTTAAAGCTTTTAAAATAAATGACATAAATATGTATATTCAAACTACTCTTACTTTGATACTTTTGCTATTTTGTAATACGCAAATTACTTTTATTTAAGTCAATAACTGTCGATGTATTATACAGAGAAGTAGTTGTTTCAAAAGTAATTTGATTTGTAGTCTTAATAATAATTGTTATAGGTTTACGAAATGTTTTCGTGTTATTAAATTATTTATTTATATTTAAAAACGTATATATTCATTTATTTCAAAGTAATAATAACATATAATTAAACGGTATATTATAATATCTCTATTATTCTATAAATATCAATAATATTTTTAGCATGCGTTAAAAATAGCTTAATAAGACCCCAGGTCCATAGCCTAGATGGACTAACACCATCAATTTGTATCCATCTTTAATGTCGATGTTATTATGTATTTTGCCCAAATAAAGATTATTCTATATATAACTTAATAAAATGTGACTGTTTACACTTTATTTGATATGTAATTACCTTTTTTTCGAGATCAACTTTTTGGTCTGAATGTAATCTTTTAAGAATACAAAATTTGAGGTTAGGCCTTACAAGTGCACTCTAATAGAATGAATGTAGGGGAGAGGGAAATTGGCGGGCAGCCAAACTTAAACCAAATCTAAAATGGATAAATTCTTTCTTGCGGGAATTTATGTGTGTGGCGCCATGTACACATACTTATTAGAAACTTCCAATTTATTCTATTCTTAAGTTAAACTATAAATAGTTATTAGTTAAGTGCTTAGTTTTTGGTATTAAGAATATGTAAAATGAATATAGTGTTATTGAGTTTTTATATAGGTGATTAAGTCCGCATAGTGTATATCTAGGTTCTATTTTTTTTTTTGAAGTATAATATTTTTCTGTCAGTTGTATTTGTTTGGAAGTAGTATATTTAGTATATTTAGACAATCATCTACGTTGTCTTTGCGCCATGTGTTGTGTATTTTATATTTGTTTAAGTGAGCTTGTCACTTCTAAAGATCCCCTCTAGCACTCTAAAGCACAATTAGTTCGTCGCTATAATATTTATTAATCTATAAAAATAAGTATAAGTATCATATGATTCTTTTAAATTATGATATGATTAAGGTTATTTTTAAAAGAATAAAAATATAATTTATAAAAAACATTTACGCAGTAAGCAAAATTATTAAAAATAAAACTAAAAAAACTGCAGTTATTCAGAAAATGTAAATATTCTTAAAATTTACTAGCGTTTACCGTTTACAATCCAAAATTATCCATAAAAATGATGATCACAGTGTATATAACATTATACACACTGTGGCGAATATAACACATTTAATACCAAATATTAAATCGTAACTATTCATTAAAATCATACACAGAATATGATATTGTATAATTTGTCGCCAAAGGATTATTTTCCATTATTCATCAAGGACCTATAACCTAAAATGTAATTGTTGACTATTTTTAGCGTCAAAATATTAGCAATAGGATTCCACTTTAATAATTAAATTGTTTCTTTAAGTTTAATTTTATTTTATATGTATGAACATCATCTTTTTAAATTAAAAATGTCCACAAAAATATATGGTTTGCATTCTCTACTTTGGACTTTAGGCCAAATTTAAATTAACATTTGAAAATTTAAATATTAACTTATTCACAAACAGCTGAATGAATACACCTACTATGTTTAAATGACTTCTAGTAGTTTAAATATAGAAATTTGTTCTTGAGTTGCGTGAAGATTTATTTTATTTTTTTAAATTTAATTGTGAATAAAGTGTTACTGTTTGTTTTTCAAGTGTATAGTTAAAATATAGTAAATATTTTAGTTAATTAATTACCACGTTGTAAGGGTCAAAATATTGTTTGGTTATATTTCGTGCAGCAGAATTACGTATTTACTGTGCTTTTATTTAAATCTTGTTTCATAAAAAAATTATATCAAAAATATTAACTTTGAATATTATACAAGAACTATAATAACTGTAAAAATAATCAATAACAAAATGGTCAATTCACAAATAATTACTTTGTTTTGAAAGAAAACGCAGATTTTTTTGAATTACGGACAAAATATAATGATAATATATTATTTTTTAATAGTCACATCTTTATATACTACGTTATAGAAACTGTCACAATCACAGAAATTCATTGGGTATACTGTACGGCTTCCTATTGATTTATTAATGTTTCGGACACAATATGATACAACGACCGTTCTGGATTAATATTGTATATGTCGATGCAAGGTAATCAATGGGGTCCCTTGTTTATATTTAGTTATTAATAATAATAATTTATTATTGCTAATTACATACAGTTTTATACAGAAATGGCAGTATTACTAATAATTAAGCAAAAAACATAACACATCGACGTGAAAAACAATTTTTACAAAATATAAATAACATATTATTGGTAGATAATTTAATATTTATTTGGAGAATAAACAAAGACTAGGTATCGTGTGTCACAATTATTACACCAACTAAAATTTAGAATTAATGTTTATGTAAACCATAAACATAAAAACTTATTTGAAGAAATTATAAGAAATAAACCATTACTTTTAAAAAGGAGTTATGTTCCTAAGCATTTCGAAAATAACAGTCATAATCACTTTTAGAAACTGACTTTTCAAATATAGTGGCAATAAAAGCAGTAAATATATAATATTAAGTGTAAGTAAATTGATTTAGGCATGATTCATAGTAAAACTATCTTTCATAAAAATGATCAAACATTGAAAATAACAATTTTATAAATTGTTATTACTAATGTAATAAAAATAACGTTTTGGATTTAATGTACATGCTCATGTCCAAAATAAACAGGAGATAAACATATGATTTTACATGTGAAATCTCTATAAGTGCCTAATATGTTCTAGAAAGTATGCCTAAAATAATTTAAACTAACTATTACTACAATTTGAAATGTATTCCTCAATTGAAAAAAGTGTATTTTTTATTAACATTTGCATCACTATTCGAATAGTATATAGAGATTTTATGTATTTTTATTTGTTTATTGATAATTAAACGGAAAATCCCAATCATAAATACAAACTTAATATACAATAAAATATAAGTATAAATTTCAATCACAAAGAAACCACATTAAATAAATTAAAAATAATAGAATTTTACAAACATCTTTAAACATATCTAAGTCTAAATCTATTTTTCGCAGTGGCGAACGAAAAGAATTATAACTACTTGTAAATAAACATAAATTATTCCTATGGCAGATTTCATTTGCCGTATTAAACTTGATATAGGACTAATATAAGTAAAATGTCTCCTGTGATGCCTTTCTCTAAATATCTTAATTAATCGTGTATGACTACCACTAACTTGATGCCAAAATCAAGTAGGTTAAGTATCGATAGACACACTATTTGAGTAGAGATCAACTTAAATTAAAAAAAAAAGATCCGCCAAATTTCTTCTAGAACGTAATGTGTTCAAATTAAGATTAGATATCAAATGCGTGTGAATAGATATATATGGTAAATTTGATTTATAAGCAATAAACTTTAAAAATCGTATCTGTATATTTTCAATTCAATTTATTAAATACCTTTGATGCCGTTGCTCAATAAATGACGCATATTCCAGATGAGAACGTACCAATGCATAACACATTTTTTAAATGTAAATTTATATGGTTCCCAAATGTTAAGAATTTATTGAAAAGAACTGCGAAGTCAGATATAGCGTTAACTTTTAATAAAGTTGTATTGCCAATTATATAACTAAAATTTAACATATTTCTATAATAATAATACTTAATATTTTGTCTGAATAACTGGATTTATTTTATGCTGTTGACTAGTTTCGTCAAGACACTTGTCATTTTCAAAACATAAGTGAATAAAAAAATAAAACAGGTATTTATAATATAAAAAAATATTATTATTATTATTATTACAGAAATTTGTAGTATGTTGGATATACAAATAAATTAATAATACTAATTTTAACAAACAGCCAAGAATAGTTTAATAGTGGAAATTCTGGATTGGCACAGGCTTTGTGAATTTCAAGTGATTCCAACAGATCAATTTTTTAGAAAAAAACACGAAAATATTTCGTAAAATCTACAACAAATGAGTCTTATTAAGACTACAATTTTTGTCCCTTTTCAGCAAAGTGCAATATCGAGAGTACATCTTCGCCAAAAGAATATGACTCATCGATAAGTTGTTTAGCAAAAGTTTACTTGTCTGTTTGTCTTAGCTGAAAATATCGTAATTGTTCTTTCAACCTAATGTTAAAATTACGTCCAGATTGTCCTATATACACCCCTTGACAATTTTCACAACTCAATTTATAAATTACCGATTTATTCATGTTATCCCGCCTGGTTTTTGATTAAAAATAATATTACTAATTTTTAAACTGGGTCTAAATGCTACCTTAATATTATGTTTTTTTTAGAACATTAAAAAGTTCAAAACTGCATTTACCAAAATATGTCAAAGATTTATAATTTTACATGATGTTATTACTGCGAGCAAAAATGTTTAACCTTGCGCATCTGCATCCTGAATAACCTAACCATTCTTCAAATGCATATTTTTTCCAAAATTAGATTTATAGGAAGGTTCCTTAAAAAAAAGTATTCAAATACTTTGGAATAATTGCTAAAAATTGCAATTGGTCGATAGTTTTCGAAATATTTTCGAGATCCCGATTGACTTCACATCTTACCACGGAGGGCAAAATATTCCAAAGTGCGAAAATATAAGTTAGAGGTTTACAAATAACTAGTGCTGCATCAAGTGATATAACAGCGGGCACCAAATTCAATCCCTTAGCACACTTTGCTATAAGATTTTTCAGTTTTTTTTTAAACATAAACGGAAGTTACAGTAAAATTACCACCAATATTCATATTTGACTTAACGGCAGAATTAGAATTAGAATTAAGGCATGAATGATTTTATAAAGTGGTCAGTAGAATTATTCACAATATCTTTGAGGGTGTGATATGTATTGTTCTCACGTGTCATAGAATTTGGTATGCGAGAATTATTTTTCTTATTGTTTATGTAGTTCCAAACTAGGCTTAGAAAGACGTTGTTGGGTGTATTCAATATACTTTAAGTGAGCAATGGCAATGACTTTTTGATATTATTTGCGCAGTTCCTGATATTGAGCACGGTCATCTGGATTTCGCGTTTTTAAAAGTCGTATATGTGTTTTATATTTTAGTTATAATTTAGTGTTAATTGAATGAGTTATCCATGGGACAACCACGAACCTGTTTCCAATCTGCTTCACACAATTGCTTGTATAAGGCTAAGAAATCTGCTTTCCTGAAGTTGTATGTATATGATAAGTGGTCAAGATTATTAGATGTTTTATTTCCCTCGATTATAATGGTAAATGTTAAAGCCTGATGATGATTAGCCTCAGCAACCAATGGTAGAAGACATCTATCAACGTCATGTATAATATTGATTATCCAATAATCATATCCAGAATTAGATTAAATGTATTGGTAATATTGTTAAATTGGTTGAAGCCCACAAACGCATTGAATTAATCTAACGGAGTCGAGCTGGCTCCAACTACGTAATTAGAAATATTAAAATCGATAATAATAATAATTTTATTGTGGGTGAAATGTTGTTCTAATCGTTCAAATAAAATTAATTTTTTTTTAGATGGAGCAGAAAGTTTAATGTATGCATACAATAATTACAGAAATGTAATTAAATTTTAAAGCCACAATCTTAAGTTTAATGGAGTTTAATCCATCCATATTAAAAGAATTTTCTTCGGAGGGGAATTTATTGTGTAACGCAATTAATACGCCACCGCCACATCATAATTAGATAGACAAATCATTATTCAACACAGTATAATAAAATTCATATAGTTTACTATTTAAATCTCACATTGGAGGAACTTGTTGTACAAAGGAGCAAGTTATTGAGAATTTGCAAATTATTTAAAGGAGAATTATTAACTTCTATTTGATCATTTTATAGAATACCTTTTTTATTATATTTATTAATTTCTAGTAATTCCTACAAATTTAACTTTTAACTTTTTATGTTCTTGAATACGGCCCAGGAAGCTTCATCCAGTTTGCCTGATGTATACCTTAGGACAATCACTACACTTTAACAAATATACGACCGAGTTCGTTGATTTATCAGATTTATCTTTGGCATTATTTATAAATTTTCTGAGTGAGTTGGTCGTTCTGAAAGACGGGGTTAAATTAAAAGATTTAAGCTTTTTGCTGATGGAAATTGATGGGGGACCGTTAAATGTTAATGAACAATATTTACTATTTTGATCGAAATGATAAACTAGTTTTAAAGCTTGTTGTTTTTGTTTTTTAAAAAGAATGTCTGATATTAGACTTTGGGTTCCATACTATTGAACAATATTCTAGTTCGTTACGTATTAAAGCATAATAGAATAGAATAAGAGGTTACAGGCTCATAAATGGCTTACTATTACGTAGCAAAAATCGCAACACACCATAGATTGATTTAGCGATATATAAATATGGCTAGTGAAATTTAATTTATTGCCGAAATAAATACCAAGCTCACAAAACATTACCACAGGTTCCAAATTTAAAGAATTAAGTTTATAATAAAATATAACTAAATTTAGTTTTCTAGTAAATTTCATTGATTTCATTTACATATATTTAATTCCAATCCGTTTCTAACGCTCCACTCGTATAATTTATCTAAATCTTCTTGAAGAATCAAACAGTCTTCAGACTTTTCATCTGTCCTCAACAGTTTTATGTCATTTGCATAATGTAGACAATCAGACTTAGAGCATTTAGCAGTATCATTAACAAAATGCAGGAATAATATAGGTCCAAGAATTAATCCATGTGGAACACCACTGGGATAAATAAAAGTACTTGATTTAAAAGATCGATATTCAACATAACCGATTCTATTATGTAAATAACTGCTCAAAACGTTAATTAGATTATTGTCAAATCGAATGCCCTACTATCCTTAAACCCTAGTTATTGCTCACACATAAACAACAGAAATAAAAAAAAAACGAATATTATAGTAGAATCCAAAATAGCCCTAAGAAAAGAATCTCCAATTCCTAAAAATAGCCAGCATAATTAAACAACAACCTTAGAGATCACCATGCGATTAAAACATTAAAATCTATTAATCCTCATAATACCATGGGGTCACTGAAGACCACATATAAGATGTGATCAAATATCCTTGTAACGATTATTGTTATTTTTTTTTTTAATGTACTTGTGAAGCGGGGATATTTCCTGCTGAGACCCCAAATATTTTTTACAAATAAACTATTTTTTTGCTCATCCACGAATCCGAACATTTTTTAATTGTTACCTACACTTAAAGATGCCTATATGCATTATGAAAATATAACAGTAGATGAACAGCTGCTTACCTTTCGTGCTAGATGTCCATTCAAGCAGTACATACCGCCTAAACCAGAAAAAAAAATTGTACAGCTTGTGATAGTCAAATTTCATACGTTTACAACTGCTATAGTGGAAAAACAGTCGACCAGCGTGAATGCAATCAAGGTAAACGTATCGTCTTAGAGATGGTTGAGGGTCTGCAAAAATCAGGTCGGAATGTGAGCACAGATAATTTTTTTTACAAGTTTTGAACTAACAAGCGAATTAGAAACGAAGGATCTTACATTTGTTGGTACAATTAGAAAAAATAAACCAGAGCTGCCCTAAGAATTGGTCACTGTACATGACAGGCAAGTATATTCAACTAAATTTGGATTCCAAAACCAAGGAATGTTGGCATCTTACTGCCCAAAAAAAGCGAAAATGGTTACATTACTAATAATAATTGACAAAATCAGGTGTAGATACAATGAACAAGCTAGTTCAAACATACACCGTAAAAAAACAAACAAGAAGATGGTCTGTAACAATGTTTTATGATACTATAGATATTAGATATAGATATTGAATTCTAATATTATTTGGTGTCACCTAAATAAAGATTGACAAATAGAAGAAGGATACAAACGGAGACAATTCTTATTACAATTAGGAAAGCAACTTGTAGCTACAGAAACAGATCCAGTAAAACCATCTACTTACCAGGTTCAGCCACGAAAACCTCGAATACTCAAACGTGGGAACTGTGGGAAAAAGTCCTTGAAAAGTAAACAAAAAATATTCAAATACATTTCATAAATGTAATCGCTTCATGTGTAGTAATCACACAATACTTGTTTGTTCTGTACGTCAACCCAAAGAAATGTAAAATTTTTAAAAATACATTATCTTTAAAATAAGTTTATACAATAATAAATTTAAAAATACGAAAACATTTCGTGAATCTACAACAATGAGTCTTACTAAGACTACAAAACAAATTAATTTGAAACAACTACTTCCCTAGCTAATACTTCGACAGGCATTGAATAATACAAATTAATTTGCGTGTTATTCAATGTCTGTCGAAGTATTAGCTAGGGAAGTAGTTGTTTCAAATTAATTTGTTTTGTAGTCTTAGTAAGACTCATTGTTGTAGATTCACGAAATGTTTTCGTATTTTTAAATTTATTATTTAATTTTCTACAACGAACTAAAGGATTTTAATACATTTTATTATTCAAGTTTATACAATTTGTTAATAATTCATTGCATTCAATAGTTTTAAACTTTCTAAATTGTAATAAATTTTAAAACAAAAATTTGATAACTTCCTGGGGTCACAGGTGAAATGCACAATGTGATCAATAAAAATCCAACGTCCCCGTCTCTCTGGATATACAGGGTGAGTTTTTTTCGATGTTCTCTATGGGGATCTCGGAAACTACAAGAGATAGAGAGGCGGTTAAATGGGGAAAGAAGTGTAGATTTTCGAGACGAATAAAATTCCACTTTCAAAGTTTTCAAAAAAGTCAAGGGTAACTAGATATTTTGAAAAAAGTAAAAAGTGTCAATTTTTTCAAATCAATATATTTCGGTTATTATAACAGATAGAAAAAAACTGTAAAGGAAAAAGTTTTAGATAATTTTATACAGATTAATAAAAAATAATCAGAAAATTTTTATCGCCATTATTTTCCGAGATATGACACAAACTTACATTTTTTAAATGGAAACCATAGTTGGCTGTGACCTCATTCAAAAGGTGATTTTTTTCTCTTTAATCCAATATGGCATTTGACATAGTTATTTCTAAAAATGAGTGAGTTATAGTCATTTTAAATTTTATTATAAATAAAAAATGGGTAGCCATGAAAAGGTGAAAGTAAAACAATTGCAATTGTTTATAATATTAGCAATATTGTAACTATTAGTTTTACAGAGATAAACCAAAATGAAACAACAGCATAAAGTAATTCTGTAATTATCAATATATCAATGGGAGAGAAATTTTAATATTAAAAAATATGGTCAAAGAGTCTACTATTAATACTATTATGGCATAAATTATTTCTTTTTAAAATTGAATTTATGGCTTTTTGACTATTCTCATGTAGATTGAATTAAATGTTTCAATAACAACTAGTTTATGATCCTCCACAGATTCATATGATTTTTCATATACTTTGTTTTTTACATAACCCCACAGAAAAAAATCTAAAACGCGCAGATCGGGAGATCTAGGTGGCCCTGGGATTGGTTTATTTCTTCCCACTTATGAGCTAGGAAAAGCATCATTTAAAAAACTTCTCGTGGATTCTCTGAAGTTTATCTATGTTCATTGTGGCGATTAAAAATACCACAATTAGTGAATCGCGATTCATCTGTTCATAATATTTTTGTAAGAAACGTATTATCCTCTTGACAAATGGGTTTATACCACATGCAGAAGGCCATTTGATAATTACAAAATTATTATTCTTATGCTGGTTTTTCATTTTTATTTAACTTTGTAGAACTAATAATTACAATATTGCTATTATTATAAACAATTGCAATTGTTTTACTTTCATCTTTTTCATGGCTACCCATTTTTTATTTATAATAAAATTTAAAAGGACTATAACTCACTTATTTTTAGAAATAACTATGTCGTATGTCATATTGGATTAAAGAGAAAAAAATTACCTTTTGAATGAGGCCATAGCCAACTATGGTTTCCATATAAAAACATGTAAGTTTGCGTCATATCTCGAAAAATAATGGCGATAAAAATTTTCTGTTTATATTTTATTAATCTACATAAAATTATCTAAAACTTTGTTTCTACAGTTTTTTTCTATCTGTTATAATAACCGAGATATATTGATTTGAAAAAATTGACACTTTTTACTTTTTTCAAAATATCTAGTTACCCTTGACTTTTTTGAAAACTTTGAAAGTGGAATTTTATTCGTCTCGAAAATCTACACTTCTTTCCCCATTTAACCGTTTCTCTATCTCTAATAAATAGAAAAAAACACGAAAATATATTCGTAAAATCTACAACAAATGAGTCTTATTAAGACTATCTCTATCTCTTATAGTTTCCGGGATACCCATAGAGAACATCGAAAAAAACTCACCCTGTATAAACATTCATAAACCGGAACTCTCCATATGACCATTAACATCATATATAAATAGTCCTAATGGAATTTTAACCTTAAAAATCGCTTTTTGAAAAACAAATCAATCACACCGCGAAATTCTAGTTTAAGATCAACAAAATCCAAATTAGTATCCTTTGACGTTTATAGAATGTTTTCAAAAATGCCAACACCAAAATGCTTAACAATTATAAAAGAAATTTTAGACAAATCAAACCTAATAATAAAAACAGAACTAATGCCTCAAGCATTAGAATTATGCCTAAACCAAAATGACTTATAATTAAACAATAAATATTACAACCAAACCACTGGACTAGCAATGGAATCATCATTGATTCACGAAATGTTTTCGTATTTTTAAATTTATTATTTAATTTTCTACAACGAACTAAAGGATTTTAATACATTTTATCATTGAGCCCTTTGCTAATAGAAATATTCATGACGAGGATCGAAGAAAAAATATTTCAAGCTTCACTTGCTAAAAAACACATTATATTTTGGTACCGATACATGGACGACGTGATTGCATGCTTCAACGGTACATCACGCCAACTTTATCAATTTGCAAACTTAATTAACAATCACCCCCAGATAAAATCCACGTTAGAAATAGAAAGAGATAATCAAATAAATTTCCTTGACTTAAGTCAGTTTTAAAACTAATTTATCATAATAATTAAATCGAATTCGACATTTATAGAAAAGCTACAAACGTCAACTCCACAATTCTATATCACGCAAATAATCCTATCTTCTATAAATTAGCAGCTTATCCCTCGATGATACATATACAGTCCTTTTATCCGAATCCCGAAGAAACCTAGATACATAGACATAATCTTATCCATCAATTAAACAGCTTCCCACTTATTCTAATAAAATCCATGATAAATATAAAACAATAGTAAAATACCATATCACACATATTTCCCTACATAAAAACACCGATAATTAACATGTACATTACTTTAAATTCCATGCCCACAGCTCAGACAAAATTGCTAGTGTTCTCAAAAAACAAGATTATCAAATAGCGTTCAGAACATACTCAAAACTTTCAAACATTATTTTTAATGCGAAAGACAAGATCAAAAACAACAAACATCAGGAGTTTACTGATTAATGTACACAGTCCAATACTTTATACGTTGCCCAAACAAAAATAAACTTTAAAACTAGATATAGCTAACATTTTCGAGCGTTTAGATATCACCACAACTATAGTTATTTTTCCAATCACAGCTTAGAATACAAATATAGTTTGTCGTCATTAGATAAAATAAAAATATTACACATCTATAGCAAAGGCCCAAAACTCGACATGATAGAAACACTATAATTTTCATAAATATACAACATAAAACTACTTAAATCACTTTTCAAAACAACAAAATAGTAAAATTATAAAAGCAACACCAGTTTTCATGTATATATTCCTTCCCAAATAATTATTTTATAGAAAGAAATTAGTTAATATTTCTAAAAGAATTTTAGATCTGTTGCAAAAGTATACATTATACATTACACATATTATTAGATCACGTTCCGTGTGTAAGCTCTAAATTTGTATTGATAAAATTTTCATTACAGTTCGCCTATTTTTAAATTAAAATAATTAATTTCCAACTTGAAAAAATATTAATTCAATTTGTAAAATATTTATGTGGTTTATATGTAAATATATTATAACTAGTATTGTATACAACACAACTAATTTTGTATAATCTCACATTTAACCAGTAGTTGTTTTAGCAAGTGATTTTTGTACTCTTATTAAGAACATTTACAAATGTTTCATATTTTAAAATTAATATATTTACACTATTGTTGCTTACAAAGTTTCTATAGGTTTGTTTTATTTTTAGTAAATATAGATTATTTGTTTGGTAATACATAATTAAGAAACTAAATTAAATTTAAAACTAAACCCATAAATAATTTTAATTTCTTAGATTTCACAAGGGTTTATGGCTTGAAATTATCTATGATAATACTAAATATTATACAATAAAGAATGCTTCAATCGTATTAATTTTATTGGCAAGTAGATTTTAGGAAGCATATTTGTGAACTATCTAAACCAAATAAAACTCATTCAGCACTTATTTGATGGTTAAAATCAAGTTTATCAATAAATGTTTACAAAAAATAATGCAGTTTTGAAGTTTTACAAGATTTAGAAAAAAATTTCACAGCTAAATATAAACAAGAACAGTATGTAGAGTATCTAAATAAGATTTTTAAGTTGAGTTTTTATATTATAAAGCTTATGTAGAAATAATGGTATGTAGTATTTCTAACATTATTCTCTTATTCCAATTTAAAAAAGTTATTTAATTAATTATATTAACCAAATAATATTGCTACATAATAATTCAATTCAAAATTAAACAGTCGACTTTCCATCTCTGAATTAAAATTAATTTCTACTTTCGTTAACATTCCATTAACAGTTTAGCATGTTAATAATTTCCGATCGAAAATGCCAATTTCGCCCACCGGCATACGTAAAATGCAATTTATATGCAAAAATAAGAGGATTTAATATTTCAAATCACGGCAATCGCTCAAAGGTCCCCGTTTCTGTTTATTTATTTAAACAGACAAAAATAAAATCTTTTATGTAACCGAAACAACACGAGACCGACGGTGTTTATAAACATTTTAAATTCGAATTTTTGCGTCGCATTTTTTATTCCTGATGGAATGGATTATATAATTCGATAAATTTGTAAATGACGGCTTTATGCTATTAATCAGTTGTATGGGTAATTACGTTTCGTGCTAATTCATTTATTATTTGAAATAGCTTTTGTTTCGACAGAGGGGCGTCAATTGAGGTCATAAATTTACGAAAACGTGGTCATTTTTCGTCAAATATTATTAATGCAATTATATTATATATGAATAAAATAATTAATAAATATGATAAATAATTGCAAATATCTTTTTGAGGTAGGTGAGTAGTGGATTTTATTTAACACCTGTTCATACATCGTAATGACGACAAATAGCACTTAGTAATGTAATACTGTGATAATAACCTTTGAAAGTTTAAACATTTTTGTTCATTAAGATGATTACATGATTTCATCCGCGTAAGTTATTGTCCACATTACCACTCGTTGAATAATATACTATTAATTGTACGTTTAAAATATGTATAGTCAAGTGTTTTGATATGCTTAGGCAACGTATTATACAATAACGCGGTCCGTTTTGTGAATTTGTTTTTTCGTTTTAGTGTCTTCGTTTGTTGGTCGGTTTGTGTCGCCGGGAGGATATTCTATGAAAGCTGGTTTGATCCTTTCCATGGACACCGTAGTTGGTTAATTGTTTCTTCTTATCATCACTGTCATGTTATCCCGTTTGATTACTTCATACGAGTTCTTGAGCTCTTCGTCGTTCTTTTGCTCGGCTACAATTGTCGTGACGTCGATTTCTGCTGTCACCTGATCGATTCGGCTGAGTGTGTCGGCGACTATGTTCTCCTTCCCTTTTATGCTTTAGCGAGCTCGTGCTTACATTGGTTTAATGCTTCTTTCGCTGCTTCCTTCCCTTGTATCGGTTGGTTGCCCTTTTTGTTTCCTTTTAACAGTTCGTTCAGCGGAGCTTAAGTGTTTGCTGTACCGGGAATGCAACGTCGATAGTAATTTATCATTCCCAATACTTGTCGTAGTTTCTTCGCTGTCCGTGGTAGTGTAAAATCTTGGATTGCTTTCACTTTATCGTCAAGTGGTTTTGTGCCTTCTCCGAATACCATGTATCCCAGAAAAGCAATTTCGTGCAATCCAAATTTGCATTTGGTCGGATTGATAACTATTTCGTTGTCGTCTAACCGTTGAAATAGTTGTTTGAGGTGTTCGTTGTGTTCCTCCTCCGATTTCGATGCTACCAAATTATCGATGTATACGTAGCAGAAATCTAAATCGCGCAGGATTCCAAATTGCATGTATGCGAATTCGAAGTCCGAATAGTGTTGCAATGGCTGTTTTTTGAATATCATCTTTCGCTATCGGGATCTGGTGGTAAGCTCGAACTAGATCGATTGTTGAAAAGACTTTGCATCCGTCCAGCCGTTGTGTGAAATATTCGATATGCGGGACAGGGTATTTGTCGGGAACCGTTCTCGCGTTGAGGGCTCTATAGTCTCCGCAGGGTCGCCATGCAGTGGTGAGGACCAGGCACTATTCGAAGGTCGTGGGATTCCCATCTGGCACAAGGTCTTGAATTCGTTTTTTGCGATGGCTAGTTTATCCGGTGCGAGTCGTCTTGGCCTGCTGAACACTGGTGGGCCGGTGGTGGTGCGTATGATGTGGTCTGTGCCTTGTTGTGCAAAAATTGGTAAACCGGATGGCTTGCAGATTGGTGGGAATTCTTGCAAAATCGGGTGTTGTTTTTCGCCTTTACCGAGAGTGCTTATTCCTGCTTCTTCCGTTGGTTTGATCTGGCCTGTTGCTGTGAGATTTGTCGTACCGTCACGAAGTTTTTTGTTACGGATGTCCGGCAGTAATCCATAATAGGACAAGAAATTGGCCTGTCTTACGTCTGCTATTACAAATCACCATGGAAAATTTATTCGTAGTTTCAAGTCCAGATTTAAATTGATCGTGCCATACGTGTGCATGACGGCTCCGTTTGCTGCGTACATGTTGTAATAGGATCGGTGCTACTTCATTGGAACTAAACGGCGTGGGAAAACACATACGTCTGCTCCTGTATCGACTAGATATGGTATCTTTAATTGTTGATCGGTGATATACAGGCCATGCGATGCGTTCGGCGAATAGTCAGTTGCCGCCTTTACTGACTGACTTGATCGTTTCCCGATTTCTCGAATTTACATGGGGGTCGACAATTGCGTGCTGCCTTGCCAAACTTAAAATGGAACCAACACGTGTCGAATGTTCATCCCTTTGACTGGCTTCAGGCCCGTTCGCGGTTTCGGCTGTGCGAACGGGCTCGTGAAGATCTGGCGTCTTCTTGCTTTCGGAGCTGGGCTTTTAATCGTGCTACCTCGGCTATCACAGTCCTTAAGTCGTCGTTTGAGTTGATTTCGTTGACTGCTGATGCGGTTTTGTTGACTATGGCTTCGGCTAATTCTGCAACTTCGTCTATCGCCACCTTGGTTTGTGTTGAAAGTATAGCTTGCATGTTGCTTGGGAGTCTTCTGAACTACAGTAGTAACGAGTAACGGAGGTGCCTGCCAGATGCTGCAGGTGTCGTAGGAATTACGATGGCTTCCTGTCTTTTAGATCTTCTCGTTCTAACAACTGCCGTATTCGGTTTTCTTGGCTCACGCTGAGACGTCGGATGAGTTCGGTTTTCAGCTTGTCGTATGTCCCAAGGGCGGCTGGCGATGTCAATACATCTCGCACTTCTTTGGCAAATTGAGGCTCCAGGTTTCCAGCTACGTATCTATATTTCGTGTCGTCTGTGGTGATTTTCGCTAGTTCGAACTGGCTTTCCACTTGAGCGAACCATAATTCTGGGTCGTCGTTGGCCATGTTGCTCACAGATTATTTCTTCATACACCCATACAAATTCTGTGTGTGGCTACCGGTAGCTCTGGTGCACTTCGTGGATCGGGGGTCGACCTCCTTTTCACGTCGCCGGGCGTTCTTAATCGCCTTCTTCTGTCGGCGCTGGTTCGTCTTGATAATCGCAGAACTATGGTGAGCTCTCTAATCGGACATGCTATGGTGAGCCTGCCGAGACTGTGCGGTGGATTTGATCGGGCAAACTATGGTGAGCCTGCCTTTTATGTTACCCGTTGAGATAGGTCAACGATCGTTAATCCAAGTCTGCCGGTTGAGGTGCATGCAGGCATTTTTGACTCCTGCATGTGACCGTTCCGTCGGCTAAATAATTAGGACGTCCTCTGTTGGCATCGTACTCGCACGCGTCATGGCCGCTGTTACCGTTGGTTGCCCTCTGTTGACGGGTACCTTAATAGTGCGCTTGCCGCTATTATTTCGTCGCCCACTGTTGGCCGGATTCTTACAACATTTGATTGTATAATACAAGTTCAAAAACTTTAGCCTATAACAGGTATAATAAAAATGGGCCGATAATTATTAAGGTTATTAGCATCTCCTTTTTTAAATATAGGTAAACATTTAGATATTTTAAGAGTATCTAGAAATATATTAATGCACTGATTCATAAGTTTCGTTAGGGCAGAATGATTATGTCTTTTATAGATTTAATAATCATGGGCGATATGCCATATATATCCTGCGGCCTATTGTTCTTATTTGAAATTAGAATATTTCGAACTGCCACAGGTGAAACTTCATGAAATTTAAAATATTATGTACAATGGTCGCGTTGATAGTAGAATGACACGCGTAGAATTTGTGTTAACTATATTGTTGGATATGGACTCCTTAATAAAAATTTGTGTTAAATATATCTGCAGTAATATCCGTGTCTAGGGATCCACATTTCTTATTGCTGTTTTGCTTGTTATTAATTAATTTCCACATGCATTTTATATTATTGTTGATTGTTTGATGTAGTTATCGTTTGTAATGATTTTAGCCTGATTCAAAGATTTTCTGAAAATAAAACCTTAGAATTATAGTGCTATTATTTCATGTTATTTGTGGAATTTTTTAGATAGGCTTCGCTGACTGGGTGTATGTTAATGCATATGCTTTACTTGTGTTATGAGTTCCCTACCATGAGGCTTTATTGTAATGGTTAACTAGTGTGTTAATTAACTGTTTTGCTTTATCATTGCAATTCATTAGACCTGTATATATAAACCCAAAATCAACATGCTTTAGTGAGTTATAGTAATTATATATTCCGATATTGGTTATTGGTCGAAATTTATAACCTTTGGTTATGACAGAAATGTTTTTTACCTCTAGTGATATTGCAATTGCATCACTGTCAGTTAAAGTAATATTAGTAGTAATTTTTCCAATTTTAATATTTTTGTGATTACTAAAAATATTATTAATGCAATTGCCACGTATTCCAAAATTAACCAATTTATTTAGTCCAAAAGACTAAAACATATGCACTATTGTAAAAGTTTTTGCATCATTATTAAAAAAGTTTAAGTGAAAATCACCTGATAATACTATATAATATTTTTTATTTACGATCTAACAGACGCTTTTTGAATAATTTTTCGTTGTAAAAGTGGCTTTTTAAAGCACTAGTCCTTTTTTACGTTTTTATTACACGGAAATGTCAAATTGTTTTTATTGCATAGAACTGTCAAATCTGACAGATGAATATATTATAGCACAGAATTTCAAACTTTAATTTTTATTATTTTATACAAATAACTATTAAACTGTATAATATAAACGAAATGGCAGATTTGGGATCTCTCAAGATATAATTTAATGCGAAGTCGAAGCGATTACAATAGAGCGAAAATTTTTTCCACAAATAATAATGGCCACTGACATTTGTGCAAATTGTTTACTGGTTGCTAAGTAACGTTTTTATTAATGCACTGTGGGTAAAATATGTTTTTATTCATTGAATAATATGAATATATATTTTTTAAATTGCTGCACGATCGAAGATAAAATTTTGTAAGGGACACATGTAAAAAGTTTCTTTATTGCACTCCTGCACTCCTGGCTTTAAATAAAACTCGCTCGTTCCTCGCTCGTGTTTTTAAACGCCAGTTCGTGCAATAAAGTATCACTCTTTACACTTGTACCTTAAATAACTATTATTGATCAAAGCCTCTAAAATGCAATTAATTATTTGTAAAAAAGTATCTAAGTCGCCCGAGGGCGATCGATAAGCTGTAATAAGCATAGTATGTATTTACGGAATAAAAGTACAACACAGTTCACAATCTTTTTCCTTAGATATCTCCGCAACAGAAACCTCATCCGTTGAATATATTTAAGGATTAAAGAAGTTTACTACGCCATCATGTCTTGATGATTTCCTGCAGAAATGCGATACCGCATGGATATTATTTACCCTGCAATGCTCAGCTTCCTGGGTCGACATCTAATGTTCTCCGATCATTAATATCGTAAATGCATTACCATTTTCGTAAATAAAATGTTCCAATTCATTTATTTTATTTGTGATTGATTGTTAGAATTTTACGCTTTTACGTTTTGTTCGTAGATTCGGAAAAAAGTTTCAAATTTCTGTTTTTTTTATGTCATCAAGTTGTTCAATTAGGGATGATATTTTAAATGAACTATATTCATTAGGGTGTTTCGAGACTAGTTGTTTACATTCAGTGATTTTGAAATTTCTTTCCGTTTCGAAATAATACATCATTTTCTTGCTTGCTTGCTTGCTTGCTTAAACATATTTCTAATAGTTTTACGTGTTTTAGGAGAATTTCATTTTTCTCGAGTATTTCAGATATTATAGCATCCTTCATTTGAATTATTTCGTTGAGATGGTCAATTTTGATTACGACTTCATTCGTCTCGTAGTCGACATTGTAAGTTTCCTTTGAACCTCCATCTAGATTATGTTTTTACAATCCATTGTGACAGCAAGTAAATTGATTATATATATAATATAATATGTTTTTTGTTTTTATTTAGCACCCTTTATGCACATTATTTCACTCAGAGCACTGAAGTTTACCATTTTTTTTTAATTTCTGCATAACAGAATAGGCACTCCTTTTTACTCCTTCCTCACTTGAGTTTTTAAACGCTAGTTCGTGCAATAAAGAATCACTTTTTACACTTGTACCTTTAATAACTATTATATTTACAAATATCAGTATTTTATTTATAACATTTCAGTTATTGTTCTAAACTTTACATTTATACATTGTGTTTTAGTTCTACATATACCTCAGTCATCTGTAAATCTCTCTTGTATGTTAGGTGTAATATATTTTAATGTAGTTTGTGCAGATTCATGTTGAATTCTCTGACTTGTGAAAAACTAATGTTCCTGAGCACCAATAAATTATTATTATTATTATGGATTGTTACACGGCATACAAATAAAGCATGATTGCTTTGAAATTATAAATTCAATCCATTAATTTAACTGTAATTTTATATGGCTACCAAAACTATTTTTTTAGTATATAACACACCATCATAATTTTATCTAGCAATAGTATCAGTATCAGTAGTAGTGTTTGGCTATCGACCATGCGGTCCTTCCGCAGTGTGTTATTTGTGCATTTGTGTGTATGTAAATGAGCTTGTTACTTTAAAGGATCGCCCCCGTCATTCTAAAGCACCATTAACTGTATCCTAAGAGGGTCACCCATCCAACTGCTGACCCGAACTAACGTTGCCGCACTTGCACTAACGCTACCGAATGCGCCATCACTGGCGTGTAATTTTACCTATTTTTCCACATAGTACTGTTACATTGGCCGCAATCATCCATCAACGTGTGAGAAATTTAAATCGTTATATTAACATATTTGCATATTAAACGTGTAGATTAGGAGTGTTAGTTATACTTACACTCAATTTACACAATCATCTAATTAAAATAAAATTCATATTTTTATGCATTTATTCAAAACCTACTTAATATATATCTCCTTGCAAACTCTTTAACAGTTTTATTTCGTTTATTACAATTTTAATTTGAGGTTTGCATTTTAATGATAAATATCTCTTATTGTCATAAAAATTAGTATATAATAAATTTTTCAAAATTATTACATATCTGAAAACTAGTGTCCCACAAATAAGTTATTATCTTTACTTCTATATGCGTGTTTAAAATGAATTAATAAATTTAAATCAGTTAAAATATAATTTATAATTTGATATTTTTATATATAAGTGATGGGGGTTCGAATCGTCCTACGGATTTGTTTAAAATTTGTATAAAATAAATATATACAGTTGTAGACAGAAATAGAAAAAAATCTCCAGAATTCCAATAAATGGGAACATTCTATATGAGTTTGACTGGAAGAACATTCTGAAGAATGAAGTCCGCCTCTGATCTCTGTTCTCAAAATTTAGTGTATTTTTTATGTATATGTGTATTAATTATTTTGTATTTTGTTAACAGGTAATCCAAAGCATTACAATAAACAATAACAAAAATTAGACAAAAGAAACGTTGCACTGCAAGACGCTCCGCCGTAACATACTATTTATTATTAATTTCGAAATACATCACTAACCTAGAATTTATTCCTGACGAAGTTAACCAAAGTTAAATAAAATTTGGAACAAAAAAATAACAACAAAAACACAGATTAAATGACTAGGCTTAGATAGAGGGTGGAGTTAGTACATCTACCCAAAACCAAGAAGTTTTGGACCTTCCGGTTTATGATCTATAGGTATGTCGTTGTCTATGTCCAAAAGATTCAAAAAAGCTTTGTATTCAGGGTGGTACCCATCTGCAGCGTATACAAATATGTCGTAGAAAGGCACGGTTTATTGGTGGGTGACACGGTGGTCGTATGTCGTCTGCGTGCACTGTGACTTTTTTTTGTTACAGAAGAGAGAAAATCTTCAAAAGACACCCTGTATAAACAGGGTAGTGTCGGATTCACAACCTCCTGGTGTGCCTACCTACTAAAACCTCTCTCCTGGCTGTTGTAGGTGGGAAAGTCTCTTCAGCCGGGAATTGTGTGTGGGAAGGTTATGGATTATGGAAAAGTATGGTGTGGTAAAGGAAGTATGATAGAGTGGAGCGAGGGGAGCCTCGTTATGATCCGCTGTGCTTCGTCGGGGAGATCCTCGCCGCAGCTCAGTAGCCGTAGGGCGAGGTCGGGCAGCAGGTGGCTGGCGTGGTGAGTAGCGTAGAGATGCTGTCACCACGTTCTAACACTCTGGAGACGATCTTGCCCGCTCTGGAGACGATCCGTTGTTCTGTGACGATTTACCTGTCTTTTTGATTGCGAAGGACGCGTTCTTCAATCACTTTATCGATGATTGAGCCATTTTACACCGAAGCCATCAGGATTGTTGGACTAAACTGAGGGGTGGTTTTTAATATATATCAGCTAGACGTGCTGAAACCGTGTTTCCTATTCAGGGCGGTTGTAATGGCTGCCGTATCGGCGTTGTCGATTTCGAACAGCGCCTCTCTCTGATGAAGAGCTTTTTACAGAGTAATTTCCGTGGCTGCATTAGCTCGTGTTCGCAGTTGGAAAAAAATAGGTTTAATAAATTTAAATACTTGATTCTAGAGGCTTATACACTGTGATAATAATATAATATATATTATAATACCATTATTAGTTTGACTAATAAAGTATAAGAATAATAAAGTGTGTGATATAAACAAAGTTTATTTTATTTAAATAAATTTAGCCCATTTATTACCTTGCGCTTCTTGCATTTTAATAGCAAGCGCTTCTTTAACTGTTAAGTACCTTATTCAACGGGTTTTGCTCGGTGATGATACACTGGATTATAAAACGGTATAGTACCCCATCGAAGACATTGTTGTTTTCACTTGGTGGAAATAAATTGTTGCCCATTGTCGGAAATAATTACCTGCGGATACCTAAATATCGTGCCTGTTGAATCGCGAATGCTTCAACCCATTTCGTAAACAAATCTGTAACCACTAATATATGGCGTTTATGTGTTGAAGTTTTCGGAAGTGATTCTATAAGATCTATGGCGATTGTGTAAAAGGGTGCAACTGAAATTCGTACTTTAAGGGGCGCAGCTCTCTGTGGTTTTCCTCTTTTCGTTGCTATGCATATCAAGCAATTCTTGATATACAACGAATAGTTTTGCCTGTTCCTGGATGCATTGATACTTTAAGCATGTAGTGGTGTATGTATTGGTGTACGAGCTGCTTTTTCTAATTGTTGTGATTTGGATCGGCTAATACTTGCAAACATTTCATGTGTACAAATATCACCTTTCTGGGCATCTTTAAGAGTTAAACTACGAACTTTTGATTCATCTATCACTTGGTGAAACATATTGTAGCGATTGGGTAAATGTGTAATTAATTAATTTCACTTGGTTTTATTTGTTTCACAATTTTATTTATTTCACTTCCCTAACTAGTTTCGATCACACGATCATTCTCAAAGGGTAATCCTTGTAAAACCCTTTGAGAATGATCGTGTGATCGAAACTAGTTAGGGAAGTGAAATAAATAAAATTGTGAAACAAATAAAACCAAGTGAAATTAATTAATTACACATTTACCCAATCGCTATCTTTAAGAGTTGGTTGGCAGTGTTCAATAGAAAAATCGAATGTCTGGAATGTTGGAGCCCATTTAGTGAGTTTCATTCTCTGGTCTTTAAAATTAGAAAACCACGTAAGAGCTTTGGAGTCAGTCAACGGTCGGTAGCTTTTCAATTCCCACGCGAGCGCTAGACATTCTTGTTTGTTTATATGATAACGACGTTATATGGCATTAAGTTTGGATGAATCAATGCTGATTATTAGTTTTTTTTATCAGGATCCGTTTAGTATAATACTGCTAAGATACTTAACTTCATGGATATTCATAATTGCACGCGTAGCTTCCAATGTCCATCTAAAGGATCGCGTTGTGGCTATTAGTTCCTGTAGTGGTTCAATTATTGCAGTAAAACCGTTGATGTACTGAGGAATCCAGTTACAGAGGCCGTTGTATTTTCTCAACTACTTTCTAGTTTTTGGAACAGGATAATTTTTAACCTGAGATAACCTTTTCAATCAACTGTTATGTCGATTTCTACGTTGTAACGGAGATATTCCAACGAGGATTTTTTGAAAATGCATTTATCTCTCCCCAAAATGTAAATTAAATTGATTCAAACGTTTCAGAAGCAAGGCGAGGTGTCGTGTATATTTTTCTTTAGTACAATAAACACAATAATATCCTCCAGCTATAGTGAACTCGTAAAGTATTTCTGCGAGAACTTCATGATTTATCATACGCTAAAATATTGTTGGAGCGTTTTGAGTTTAACTGATAATCCCCTCTATCTTTGTGTACTAAAAGCAGTATATTGTTTTGATGCCCATTCCATGAGTATCTCCCAGTAACCTTGTTCTATATCAAGGGTTTAAAATACACTCGTGTCACCTAAATCACGCAGAGCTTTTTATATTAGTGGCATTTCCGTCGATTCGGAAATTTCGACTTCGTTGGTTCTTCGACAATTGACGCAAAATCTACTTTCGCCATCCTGTCTAGGAACTAAAACAATGAGTGAACTGCATTGACTCCTGGATGCTTCAATTATTCCACCTTAACGTAGTTCTTAAACTAAGGGGTCTATTTCTTTATTTTTATTCGAAGAGTAACCATATTTTCCCGTCAGGATAGGGTTCGAATGATTCAACCGGATTTTGTGTTCTGTGCTGTGAGGCTTATGTATAAATTGATGTGAGTAAAACACAGTTTGGCAATTTTTTCACTTGTTTTATTAAATGTTAGATGTACATTTTCAGTTACAATGTAACCATTATCAATAGCAAACTAAATAAATTACGAAGTGTGTTTCTAATATATACCTGCATGTAATAGGGAAAAAACGTGGAAAGGTGAACAATAGCATTAGTAATTGGGTTTTTACGGATTAATTATTTCTAGTAAAGGATTATTTAATTGGCTTAAATCGAAGTTCAGTAAATTATATTGGTGTTTTTTGATTTAAATTGATTCCAACATATTTAGGTTATAGTTATTCGAACTTTTTAATAGTTTAGCGTTGTTTATCGAAAATTTGTGACCCGTGGTTATTGCATGATGAGCGACTGCTGATTTTTCTGAATTAACATTTTTAATATGATTTGCATGTTCTTTGAATCTAATGTTTTCTCTGTGTTTGGCCAACATAAAGCTTATCACAATTTGAACATTTTATAGAGTAAATGTCTGACTTTTGTAGTTCGTCTATTTTTCTGAAGGTGTTTCCTAAATAACTTTTTAATTTGTAATTTGTATAGTGGGCTGGGGTTAGATTGAATGTTTTGAATAATTTATTTAGTTGGTTATTTAACTCGGGAATATATTGTATTTTACTGAATGTTTTGTTATTTTCCATATCTAATATTGGTATCAATGAAGTGGCTGAATTAAGAAAGTGTTTATGTGAATATTTATTAATGAGTTTTTTGATTGTATGTTTGGGGTAATTGAGAGATTCGGCTATTTGGTAAATAAAATTAGTTTTTTTCAGGTTTGGGTCTGTTAGAGGGAGAGAAAACATTCTATAGATCATACTGTTAAAAGCTGCCATTTTGTGTTTCATTGGAGATATGGAGTGGTAATGTATGTAATTATAGGTGTAGGTAGGTTTTCTTTATATATCAATATCTAGTTTGTTGCTTTTCTTATTAATTAATATGCCTAAGAACGGAAGTTGTCTATTATGTTTTAACTCGTATGTGAAATTTATACTGGGGAATAGGTTATTTAACGAGGATGTGAAATAAATAAATAAATTAAATTAAATACTTATCTAATTAAACAATACCATAATAATTATATTAGATTCAGTTCGTTGTTAAGGAAACCTTCTTCGGTTTTGTTATGAATTCGTATTTGTGGAATATCTATCGTTGCTGTTTGTTTTGTATAATTATTATGGTGTTGTTTATTAGATAAGTATTTTATTTAATTTATTTATTTATTTCACATCCTCGTTAAATAACCTATTCCCCAGTATAAATTTCACATACGAGTTAAAACATAATGGACAACTTCCGTTCTTAGGCATATTAATTAATAAGAAAAACAACAAACTAGATATTGATATATAAAGAAAACCTACCCACACCTATAATTACATACATTACCACTCCATATCTCCAATGAAACACAAAATGGCAGCTTTTAACAGTATGATCCTTATAATGTTTTCTCTCCCTCTGACCAGATAGCCGAAGCTCTCAATTACCCCAAACATACCATCAAAAAACTCATTAATAAATATTCACATAAACACTTTCTCAATTCAGCCACTTCATTGATACCAATATTAGATATGGAAAATAACAAAACATTCAGTAAAATACAATATATTCCCGAGTTAAATAACCAACTAAATAAATTATTTAAGAACACAGCGAAATTTAAACATTAGATTCAAAGAACATGCATATCATATTAAACATTTTAATTCAGAAAAATCAGCAGTCGCTCATCATGCAATAACCACGGGTCACAAATTTTCGATAAACAACCCTAAACTATTAAAAAGTTCGAATAACTATAACCTAAATATATTGGAATCAATTCAAATGAAAAAACACCAATATAATTTACTGAACTTCGATTTAAGCCCCTTAAATAATCCTTTACTAGAAATAATTAATCCGTAAAAACCCAATTACTAATGCTATTGTTCACCTTTTCACGTTTTTTCCATATTCCAGGCAGGTATATATTAGAAAGACTCTTTGTAATTTATTTAGTTTGCTATTGATAATGGTTACATTGTAACCGAAATGTACATCTAGCATTTAATAAAACAAGTGAAAAAAGTGCCAAACTGTGTTTGACTCATATCAACATTTTCACCAAACAACCAAATTAATAAATTAGTATAAATTGATCCTTTGGTGAGAAAAGTCTTTAAAACTGATATATAAGCTTGTGGAAGTTTGATGCGGATTCGATTATTTTTTGCGGCCCCTTCTCATCTAACGTAAGTCGGATCCAATGTGAGTATAATTACGATGATAATTTCATGTATTCTGATGAATTCAATTCAAAGAATGACATCATATCGTAACTCTGGAATTAAAAAAAATCTGATTAAATCACATTTTCCAGGCGAAAGCTAATTTTTGCAAGACCAGTTACGTGAGCCGGCCAGCAACCGTTTGATTCATGAATGTGATTGCAAGCAAAATCAAACGATTTGGCTGACTGAATGATGAAAGTGCTGAAAATGTGTTCTGGCGATAGAGACACTTTACCCTAAGTGCCTCGAGGGGTAGATTATAATTAACATTTCCATTGTTTTGAGCACTTTCCAGCGACTTAATTGTCGCACTAGGAACTAAGTGTAATGATGCTTGTCCGTTTATCAATCAATTTCACGGGTGGTGGAATGTCGAGGATTTAATTCCTGTTGCTCGATGATAGGACGCCTGATGTGTGGTTCCGTTTTCCGGCATATTCCTGTACTGATTGTGCCACTGATAATGCTTTTTGCATTTCAGACAAAAAGAGATGGTGATTTGAGCGGATTACGATGTCAGTAGGCGGCGATTGTCTGCGAGTATTTTTACTCGGTGGTGAGGACAGTTCCCCTGCATTGCGATATTGTTAGCGACCATTAATTTGAGGAGATAACGATCGGATATTTTGATGATATCGTTTATTTGGAGAACGAGACTTTTGTGGATACGGGATTTTTATTTCTATTTTGTTGTTCTCGCAGAATTCTTGGATGTTAGAAATTCTAACGGCTTTCTAAACGATCCGTTGTCAATAGGTAAAAAAACTCTTGGCGCATCCTCTCCGAAGATAATTTCCAGGTAATCTTCGTTATATACTGCCGTACTCCTGACAAAGCACTTATTTTTTAATCGTGAATGCTCCTTGTGCTGAGTTGGCCTGTCTCCTCGTTAGCAGCTCGACGGTTTCCTTATATTAAGAGACGTAAGGGTCAAAGGGATAAAAAAGTGAAGCTGGACGCTTCCATGTGTGATATTTTAATATGTGGTTATAAATCAATGTGATTTTAATGGATTAAGGTTATTTAGATTAAACACCATGTTCGCGATTTTGTAACTTTTAATTATTAATATGACACCAAAAGGACTATCATAGATTGTAATTTTGGACTATCATAGATTGTAATTTTGGACTTAGATTTTCGAATTATCGTTCGGCGATGTTCCTCTTTTGTAGTCAGGTCTTGACCATGAAATTTTCTTTGTCTAGGAATGCCTAGAGATCCTTACCATCGAAATATTCTTTAGATTTTCCTTCTAAATGTCATATATGTGTTTGATATTCGAAGCTTGGTGGAGGGGGTGATTGTCAAATGACAGTTCACACTTTGTGATGCTAGGATGCAAATATATTTCCATTCTGTGGGGAATCTTGAATTCGCTGATTGGGCGTTATAGTTATCGAAACGCAATAAAACTTATTTTTCAGGCGAATATAAATATCAATATAACTACAACTTATTTAATATCATTAAGGTTGAAACACACTCGATTCAGTAGAAACAAAACAATAATAAATTAAATATGATTTTTAGGTTACTAATGATGGTCCCTTAGGATTTTTAAATTAAAGCTTGCACAATTTACTTAGTGATTCAATAATGCAGTTAGATATTTAATTAGTTGGTATTATCTTACAAAAGTCACAAATAAATGCTTTTCAAAAATGAACAAAATGATTTTAAATATACTCTATGCAAAATATTCATTTTTTTCAAAAGGTACATCGCGTAATAATGAAACAATATTCAATTAAATTATTAATGCATTTGTATTACTGATAACTCTAAGTAAATAAACTAAACTAACCTAAAGATAATCACTATTTTGTTAAATAGGTAATAAATTCGTCGAGGTTCAAATTTAAAACGAAATTATAACGTGAGCGCCAAATTATTACGGAAGTTCGGATCGTCCTGCGGATAAAGTGCGTTTTGTTAATAACAATTAGATCATACGCAAAAGGTTTCACTACAAGATATTCTGCCGTAATACTCCTTCTTGATAATGCACCTAGCACCCGAAATATGTATCTAAGCCTGGGAAATAGAGTGTAAAGAAAGAACATAACAGTGTTATTTATCTTAATCTAACATATTTACAGCAATATTTACATTATGAACAACAATGAATGAATACAAACACAGTCCGATGTTTTAGTGAAATTAATTAAAATAATTGATTTTCGACGTTTTAAATAAAACACCGATAACACAAGCACATAATTGCAGAATTGTGTAATAACTAAACAAATTAAATGGATAACTCTTGAGAATTGTTTTTGTGCTGCCTTCCTAATATTATAAACAACGCTACGGTAGCAACATGATTTCCTTTAATTAGTTATTTAAACATTTAGTTGGTGATATTGTGAATTCTCGATTTTTATCAAAACATGTTCTCAACATAAAAGTAATCGGAAACAGCAACGATATATTCCGCATTAAGTCAAAATTAATGAAGAGCCGGAGGATCCACGGAATAATCATAAAACAAGTCAAGGCTATGTTACATCTATTGTAAGATATCAGGAAATAAATTCTTTTTATTATGACGTAACTTAATTTACATGGGTGTATTATGTTAATTATATACCAAATACAAGAATTATGTGAAAATAATTCAATTATATATAACAGTTTATATGCTACTGCTTTGTATTGTATTAATTATTAGAATCTATGTAGAATTAATTAAATCACATATACTACTAAAACGTTTAAAGTTTAATTAAGGTTAAAAGATAAATTAATAAAGATATAATTTAATTTAAAAAAAAAAATAGGCGTATTGCTTTAAAATTTAATACGATTAATTAAAAATATATATACTCCATTACTTGAATCAAAATGTATTATTTCTAAAACGTAAAAATTGCCGGCCCTGTAATTAATTAAGAAGTTCCTAATTATATAACGGACCCGCGACTACACCGCTCCTCATCCCCTTGATGTATTTTTCCTCGACTTTCCCCCATTTAATTAAAACAAGTTTACGAGGCCCGCATGTGTAATTATCTCGCTTTTCGTCAAGAATCTAATTGACCGATTGACATTAATTCACGTTCGTATTAGCACATTAATTAATATATAATTTTAATGAAAATCAAGATTAAAAGTTTCCGAATAAAAAATGGATATTTCAATGTAACATATGTTCCCTATAATTAGAAGGCAATCAAATATGTAACGTAATTCATTCATCAGTGAATCATTACATGTAGCACATATTACAGTATAATGTAACTAGATGCAGCTAAAGTTTAAATACGATAATAATGAAATACTTTATTATTATTTAACATTTCTAAACTATATGTATAGCAAATAGTTTTCTTTTGAAAATCAAAATGATTAAGTTATCATTAGGTGGGGTTATTTTGCCTCTTAGCTGAATATTGTTAACCTCTATTTTTCATATTATTAAAAATATATAAACCCAGCGCATCCACCAGAAGCAAATCCCCCATAATCAAACACTCACAACCTCACTTGCCGTACTGCCTCTTGTTTTAAATAATAAGACAGACAGGTTCATTGCACTATATAACCTATTAAACTACGTCCTTGATTCCGACCAAAAAGAGAAAATCGTCAAGAAGGTAACCGATTTACTGGAACAAGGAATTAACGAACCATTCACAAGATGGTACAGAAAAAAGACGGCGAGAGTTGGTTCTGCGTAGACGAATCTACAAGGTCAGCTTTTTGAGATTTAGAAGATGCGCAAATATCTTTAAATGAAAACCACATTCCAGTGAATAAATGTCACGAGTATTATTAGGTATGCTGCATGAGTGCGAAGAAGATTATATCCATGGGTAAGCATTATTCGCATATGATCTTCCTCGACCTGGTGAAAGAAATCTAGTACAATATCAACCGGAAAGCAACCCAGAAAAAAAGAGAGGCGTTTTTCTCTCGCATACTCGAGAAAGCCAGGAGCGATATGTTCGTGGAACCATTCTGCAGAACCAGGACAGGAAGTCGTAATTCTTTATCAACCACCTGCAAATATGTTGCTTGCTTTTATAGAATGGATCGGACCGTGATGATATTAAGGAATATTTTTCAGGTCGAGTTTTTAAAAACTATACTCGTGAACCAAGATGACATACGGTCCACATCACAATAATAGCAGGAGAAGTAAAACAATTGTTAATGCACACCACACTACATTTTCACAGGAGAATGAAAACATAACGCTTCTGTGTTTCCACAGTAAGAAACTTATTAGTGCTTAACGTGTTACAGATACAAGCCCCAATACCCAACCCCGGGTATTAGGAGTTGATATCGGAGCCAGCTTTCCGCGTATGAAGAGAACACTGGTACATAGTAGCTATAAACTAAAGCCATCAACAAGAAAGAAAAGAAGTCGTTGATGCACAATATAAAACTGCTATTAAGCATCAAACACATGCTTCAGGCAACGACGGGGCCGCCTACACAAAACTACCTAAAAGTTAAATTATTTTTCCCCGTCAAACACGTTGCACTAGAACTCAAATGGGTGGGTAACCACCGATATTGAAGGGATCTGTGGAATCTGAACAGTGGCTGTTGTTGACGGGGAACAATAATTTAATGTTTACATTATTATTGTTATAATTATCGCTGTTGACAGATTCTTTCAATGTCGATGGTTATCCACCCATTTGGGTTGTAGTGCAATGTTTATACAATAGATTTCACCTTTATGGTATTATTGTATAATATAATTTTATTTTCAAGAACTATATAACAAAGCATTTTTGAATAATTAATAATTGTTTCTATTAATCAATAAGAGATAAATGGCATAATCGATAAAATACAATAATAGTGCCAGTATCTGTAAATATTTTTCACTCATATTCAAATACAAATATGGCATTCTAAATTTTAATAGATAGATAAATATACGATGACTCGTGAAAACTAAAATCAGTAAACAAAAAAGTATCCACTTCAACAATTTAAAATTAGTAGCCATGGCTAAAAATGCTTCTAAATTATTTAAATATAGAAATGCGGTATTTGTGAATTAAATAGCACCGGTATTTAATATTTTTCATTACTACGAAATATAAATGACGAAGATAGATGTAATAAACTTTGGTTATTTTACTTTCTTCTATAAATAAATATTCATATTGTCTAGTTTCATCTGAATATTCGATACAACCATAAAGTTTTTGTTTTAATAAAATTTGCTATTGACCGAAAATTATAAAACTAATTAATCACGAAATATAACTCTTAATTAATAACAGTATACTTGAAAATCAATAAAATGTAACCCTTAGCGATTACAATTAATCTTAATTCATTTTAAACATTCCAATTCTCATCATTTTACGTATAATCTGAGTATAATTGCCTGTTTTGCGCTCGTCCCACCGAGTATTTATATAATTTGTATGAATTAATTATAACCGCATGATTAATTCCACCGCTTGTTTGCACTTCTAATTATTGTCGGGCCCGCACCGGAAAATAATTTATTTATAAATTTAATTAAAATAATATATCCACTTGATTTATATAGACATTAAAAATAGTTATCGATGATTTTCCCTATTAATAGATGGTTATGATATTTTATTGATACTTCAGTTTTAATTAGAAACGATTTAAAAAAATCACAACGTAATTAGAGCGGCTTATCGTAATTGCAAATATTTTTATTAGAATTTGTATGAAAAATATATAAATATATAATTTCAGGAATTTTAGATGTAAATACATATAATACAACCGACCGATTTTTGATCGCAAAAATTAATAAAACAATTATTAAATTCAGTGTCTGTTTCAAATTAATTTTATTCATATTTGATCAAAAAATTCCCATTTATTTTTTTATATACTGCTCTTTCAGCAGGTAATTGGCAATTACATTGTGTGTTTGTCATGTACTAAATTAATTAAATCATTATTATATTTGGCAGTTACATGCATCACTAAATTGATAATTATTTATATATTTATTTCAATAATATCACAATGTAGTTATTTGATTTAATATGTCGTTTTTTCAATATAAACGGAAAATTGGGCTGTGATAATCTTAAATTACAAATTTTCGTTATTATTTTTTAATATGTAATATTGATGTATTACATGACATAGTATGAAAACTGAAATCATATAAAAAATAAAATATAAAAATATTTAGTATGTTTGCAGCTCAAGAATTGCGATCTCAGTTATTTGAAACGATACAATGCCGTTTTGAAACATAAAATGTTCCGACTACTTCTTAAGATATCCGAAAAAATCGAAATTTTCCTAGAAACCCTAGTATAAACCCTAAATTTAAAAATCCCAATTCAACCATATTTGATTTCATGACGCCATATGACTGGACAAAACAAGGCCGAAAGACCTCCTTTTGACAAATTAATACATTAACACATCATTCATTATTCCAATGTAAATATGTACAAAATTTGTCAATAAATATATGTTACTTGTTGAAATTTTCGAAAAAGGTTTTTATATTATTGTGAGAACATTTGAAGAGATACTTCAAAACAATTAACACTTTATCATTGCCATTTTGTACGCTCTACAACGTGGTCATATCATCATAAAAATTCGAGGTTTCAATTTCAATTTTCGATAAACATCATCCACTATGATTTTTACATTTTCAAATAAAGAGTTTTTCAGATTATGGTGATGCGATCCCAAAAATCCTGCTTTTGCAAAGAGTGCCTTGGAAATGACAGCTACACTTTTGCTTAATAAAGCAATTTTTGGCAATTGGGCTTATATATACTTATCCTGACCTATAGTTCCAAAACTGGTATAGACCTATACCAAAATGCCGTTTTTAAGTGAAAAAATCGCGATATGCTAGAACTTTATTAAGCATCGCATCAAAATGTGCAAGTTACTTTGTAAACAGCGGTATCCAGAAAGACAACAACCTGCTGAAAATTATTTTCTGATTCTGATAGAAATTTAGCTGAGTTTAGTGCAATGATGAAACTTAGAATACGTGTTTATAGGCCCAACGGAAATGGAATGGAAATTTTACAAGCAATGTGTAAAATTTTAACACTTTCTGAAAAATAATAAACGATTATAAATTTAATTCTCCATTAGACTCAAAATAATCCTTCTACGTCGATAAGGACTATAACAAAAGAAATGAATGTATCTCGTCAGGTAGTGTGAGGAGTCTTGAAAAAACATTAGTATCGCCCCTTTTAAAATTCATATCACGCAAGTTTTGCATCCAGGAGTCACTGAACGAAGAGTAACATTTTGTAGGAACATGACGCTGTTATTGCAAAATTACCATTTTTTTTCCAACGTGATATTCGATCACGTTCGATCGTCACAATGAACATGTATAGTCCGTTGAAAATCCGCCCGAACATCAAGGACGACGACCACAAGCACGTTTTGGTTTAAATGTATGGGTTGATTTATTTGACGATAAGATAATTGGTCCCTGCATTTAGGAAGAAAATTTGGCCATAGATGGGTATATGCACGTTTTAATGACTTACTCGATCGATTACATCAATGACAACATTTGCCTCAACCGCCTAAATAGCCTGTGAGTCCAGCTAGATTAAGCTCCACCACATAACGCTGGATAAGTGTCTGATTACTTGTTTCAAATATTTCCCGACAGAGTTATTTCAAATACGTTGGCCGGTATGTTCGCCAGATCGTTCCCAATTAAATTTTTATTTGTGGGGAGCTATGAAAAACATTATAAATCTGTACCCAGTGATATCAATTACTTGCGAAGAAAGATCATTACTAACTTTGCGTTAGTTTTGTATTATTGTTTAATAAATTACTTTATTAAAGAAAAGTGTAGCTGTTATTTCCAAGGCACTCTTTGCAAAAACGGGATTTTTGGCATATCCATTAAACTGCTAGACCAAACCACAACAGATGACAATCACTATAACCAGAAAAAACATCTGCATTTGTAAATGTAAAAATCCCTTGAGAAAAACAAAGTTGATGATGTTTGCCGCAAATGAAACGTCGACTTTTTATTAGTATATCACAGCGTTATAGGGCGTACTAAATGGCGATGATAAAGTGTCAATGGTTTTGAAATATTTCTTTAAATATTCTCACAAAAAATTAAAATAATTTTTGAAAATGTCGATTTTTTCTGAAATCTTCGGAAGTAGTCGGAATGTTTTATGTTTCAAAACGGTATTATGTTGTACTCCATATTGTGCAACTTTAACCGACCTTGTATCTCTTCAAATAACCGAGATCCCCATGCTTGAAAAACGGGTACCATGTTTTGTGAAGAAAGTAGTACCTCGACATACCAATTAATAAAACCTCTGACGGAACTCTCGGCCGCTTTTCACCACGACCCTGTCCAACTTCGTTTTGTTAAACCGCTCCCTCCGACTAAGAGGCAAACCGAACCTGAGTGACTTGCTACCCTCGAGACAGCTCTTGTCCAAAACGGTTTCCTTCCATCTACAGTTAAATTATTTGATACGTACTAATGAAGGCGATATGATTTGCTGCAATAAATATAATAGATGATCTACTACCTGCAGTGCTAACGATGATTTTCCCTTGTCGAATCCTTTGCTTATTGATTCCGGCTCCAGTGAGTACAATATATTAACATACTTGGTAGATACAGTTAAGGAATTAAAGGAAACTGTTAGTCACTTATCAAATAAATGTGATAAGTTAACTGATAATAATATATAGCTTGCTGCAATGCTATACGATATGACCAAATTAAAAACTTAGAACCAGAGTTTACATGATATAATTACTCTTAAAAACATATTAAACCAATTAGAGCAAACAATTAATATCCCTATAGAAAAAAATAATATCATAAGTCAGATTGATGATCGGAAACGAAGGGAAATAATATCATAATGTATAATTTGCCTGAAGTTTCATTTTGGTTCTCATTTGACATTAGAAATGAGAACCAAAATAAAACTGAAAAAGTATTATCTCTTTTAAAACCGCTTGATAATTCGATGTCTATTGGAAAACACTCCAGATTGGGAAAAGTCAGTGGCAGACTACGACCAATAAAAATAATCCTTGACCAGAGCTACATAGTATCAACCATTATAAAGAATAAAAGGATGTAATATTAGAATTAAGCATGATTCAACATCGATGCAACGCGATTAATTTAAAATAGTGCTAGCTGAACTCAAACTACGTGAATCTTGTGTAGAGAAACTCTTCATTAAATATATCAACAATACTCCAAAGATTTTTAACAAAATAATTCAAGAAAAAAACCAAATTTGTCCTAACAGTCACATCGCCTACTCATCCTTTATCTGAATGTACGGATACTCTAAATGCTAAGTGAGTAGATGTATACAACAACTTGCAAACCAGCGATTTTAACATTTAGTTAACTGAGATTACTTAACTGATTAATTGCTATCCACTCGAGATTCTCGTCAGAGCTTATTAACCTGAACTTTCCTCACTCAGACTGTGTGCAACTTACCACTGTTAAAATTAAGCTTCAAAACAAGCACATCATATTAATATTAATATGTGTTTACATTAAACCTAATGCTCTTGTTTGTGAATATAGTAGTGTTTTGGACTTGATTGAAAATGTGTTTCGTGGTCAGCAGTTAATTATTATAGAAGACTTTAGTATTCCCGAGTAATACAATGGTAACATCACTAACTCTTTGAATACGTTACATGCTTTTCTAAATTGTAATGATCTGACGCAGCACAATTATGTCTTAAATGGCAATGGAAGAATTCTAGATCTCATAATTTCTTCATCTAATATAATAGAGCAAGTAGAAAGTTGTGAGTTTCCATTAGTTTTAGAAGATTGTCATCATCCAGCGCTCAGCATCATCATTAATATTACCTGCACAGATGACCACATTAATTTTAAACAAACTTGCCTCAAATACAATTTTAAGAAAACTAATTTCATAGGACTTTATGATGATCTATCTACAAGTTGTAAAGAAGATCTATCTATACATGTGTTTAAAAGTAAATATCGCCTGTGACACATTATACACAAAAATATACCACATGTTTGATCTAGATTCCAGGCAAGATCTAAAACATTCAAAAAGCCTCCTTGGTTTAACCCCTCTATTCAAATCAAACTTGCTAAGAAGTATAAGGCTCGCAAAAAGTATTTTAACTTCAGAGCTGATTTTGATGTATGTCATGACCTACGTAGATCTTGCAAAAATAATATAGCTTCTGCTCATTCAAATTATGTTTGTCAAATAGAGGATAATCTTCGTACCTCTCCACAACTTGTCTGGACATATGTAAACCAAAAAAGGTCTCATTTGGTATTCCCGGTGAAAATACAACTTTTTTTTACTCATCTTGCCGATGTTAAATTCTATGTATCTGATGTGAGAAAAGAGCTTCGTGGTCTGAAACCTACATTAATTATGGGTATTGATTTACTTCAAAGCTTAATATTGAAAGATGCAGTCGATATTCTGAGTGAACCATTGTTTTTTTTTTATATTTAACCTCATATTAAGTAGCGGAATATTTCCTAATGTTTGAAAGCTGGTCCGTATTTGCCCGATATTTGCCCAAAATGGTGTAAAAACAGCAATTGAAAATTTCTACATTGAGCAATCTGTCTAAGGTATTCGAATCTCTTCTTAACACCTAAATGTACAGCAATGCCAGTGCCTCTCTTCATGAAGATCATCATGGATTCGTAAGAATGCGTTCTACAACAACAAACCTAACTAATATCACCCAAATTATATCTGAAGCTTTGTATACTGGTCAGCAGGTTGATGTCATCTACACTGATTTAGTTGAGGCCTTCGGTAAGCTAGACCATGAATTCTTAATATCGCGGCTTGAACATTGTGATTGCGTTATAAATATGATTCGCTCCTATTTACAGAATCGGCACCAAATTGTTGAAATTAACGGCATTCAATCTAATATGTACTTAGCTACTAGTGGTTTACCCCAAGGTTCTAATTTGGGGCTTCTTCTATTTTTATTATTGTGTAATAGAGTATGCTCTGAAATTAAATGTAAAACTTTATTATATGCAGATGATCTGAAAATTTTAAATATTATTACCTCTGATGCTAATTGTATAGATTTGCAACGAAGCCTAGATGCCATGGTAAACTGGTGTTATATGAACAGATTGAATATTAGTATTAGTAAATGTTCAGTAACATCCATACACGAAAGTTTAATGTAATAAAATATGATTACGTAATTGATAATATAACACTCGCTAGATTTGACGAAATTAAATATTTGGGCATTACGTTTGATAATAAACTCACATTTAATACGCATCTAGCAAAACTTTCTGCAAAGTGTTATAGACTTTTAAGCTTGATAATTCGCAACTGTAAATCTTTCAAGAATATTGATGTTCTTGCAAAATTATACATTTGTGCTGAGCAAGTTGTGTTATTGGTCGGTAGTATGGTCATCTTGTTATTATAAATATATTAATTTTCTTGAAAATGTATAAAAGAGATTTTTAAGATACATTTATTTTCTCAAACATGGGACTTATAGTTTTGATATTCCATATCAGGATCCCCTGAAAAAATTCAATTTTTTATATTTGTATTCAAGACCTACATTGATAACCCTAGTTTCTTTAAAAAACTAAATTTCAATGTACGTAGATTCACGTCGCGGCATGCAAAAACTTTCTCTTATCGCAGACAAAACACTAACCACTGCCTTAACTCTTCTCTTTACCGTCTTTCACGTCTATACAATCAGTTTAATCCCCTTATTGATTTATATTCTCCATATTTTATTACCTCTAAATCATCTGTTGTTGCTTGACTAGAAAGTTGTTGTTAAGTAATTATAATTTATGTTCATGTATTAATGTGTATCATTTGTCATTTGTATTTTTGTTATTGTATTTTAATTATTAATTTAAGTTTTAATGCTAATTTTACTCTGTAATTGGCCTTTTTGCCTGTTGGGTAAAAATAAATAAATAAATATTTATAAGGTAAATAAAACACTTGTTTTGTAATTTCACTACTTTTAATAAAGTAGTACTTTATTAAAAGTAGTGAAATTACAAAACAAGTGTTTTATTTACCTTATATATATAATGGAATTTCACCAAGTATCAGCCTCGTCAATTCAAATAAATATTTACTCAAACAAAATTCTAACACCAAATTTTCTAACAAAATATGTTTTTCCGTGCTTATGAGATACAACTGACAGAATCTTTAAAATACCAAAACGACATCAGATCAAATCAATTCTTACCCCTGCACGTAAAATCGGACAATTCCTTAACCCATTCGAGACCAATTGCACACCGTGTGTGCAATGCATTTCCGAGCCAAAAAGACCGGCTGCACACCATGTGTGCAATGATCTTGAATTGCAATTATCAGCCATTATGGAAGAATCTGCCGTTAGAACAAGGCTGGTTTATAACAAAAATTATCCTAGAAGTCTGTAAAAATAAAATTTGATGTTGGTTTCAACTGAGAAAAGGAAGAAAGGGAAACAATTGTGAAGTAATAAAAAAGAAACTTTTGAAAAATGAAGTAATTTCTCGCTACAAAAATAATATCATAATGGGTAAATTTAAAGATAAAAGAGACGTTTTATTCATTTCAAGTGAATATAAAGCAACTTTATTTGAATATGAAAATAAAAGGAAAACAATAAATTCATTCAACTTGTACAAAATGTATTCACCATCAACAGCAAAATTTAATTTTTATCAATATCGCCTGGAGATTTTAGGTAAATTAATTGAAAATCCCCGAGACCATCCATTAACCACACCAGAACCAGAGGATCATTTTCCTGAAATTCTGCCAAGAGCTACCTGCACATACGGTGTGCAATCATCTTATTTTTACAATGGGAGTTACAAAGCGACGGATTTCTATTGCTAACATGTTTTTTTATCAATAATGTCCAATATAAAGCAAAAAAAAATTTTGGATTCTGGGGATGGTCTCCGAAAAAATGCGCCGTCTCGAATGGGTTAATTACTGAAAATTTAATATTCCCCTTGAAAATGAAGGAGTGTACAAAATTCTCTGAGGTGCATGTACAAAGTTTTATCGGACAAACGAGCAGACTCTTAATATGCGGCGAGACGAACACATCAGAGCCGAAAGAAAAATATACAGAAAGTTTGTTGCTTAGTAACACATTTGAGGAAACCGGTCAAAATTATCGTGTATTTATCAATGCCCGAGGTGCATTTGGTAAGATAAGTTCTTGAAACACGTGCAAAACATAGGAATTTATTGAATATACAATTTTCAAAAAAACAGTGATTACGTGTGCACATACTTACAATGACTTATCTCACCTGCTGTTGGAGTAATTTGCCAGTTATTAAGGGTTGTTTAGAGAAAGGCGCTTGGTTGGTTTCACAATTTTTACGATTTATTCCCACTAGTTTCGATTTTTACATCATTATCTAGGAATGGTACAGAAGGCAAAATATTTTTGCTTAATTCTAAAATTTATACATTCAGGTAATGAGGGCGGTCATAATTGGGGAACCTCAGATTTCATCGTTTTCGTTTACGAGGTGTTTTCCCCGTTTTAGCGCTTTGTTAATTTCTAATCCCTCTCGGAGATTTAGATTACGGCTCTTGTTACCTGAATGCAAAATCTTAAAATTATTTTCTTCGAAGAAGTGTTCGGGTAGTCTCCATACCTATTTTTACTATTTTTCTATTAACTATTTATTACTTTATCGCATTCTACGCCGAAGTGTGGTTTAATAGTTATTTAAGGTACAAGTGTAAGAAGTGATACTTTACTATATATATAAAGAAACTTTTTACACGTGTGCCTTACAAAATTTTATCTTTGATATCTTCATATTAGTATTATTTTAATGTCATTTCAGTTAATCAATGAATGAAAACATATTTTTTCTACTCCCCTTTGTAAAAAGACATTTTTCGTTACCGAATACTCCAGCGAAAATTTGAGTTCCGTCACTAGTGAGAGAAAGAAAATCCCATAACGTTAACTTTCGTCACTAGGGACAAAAGTTACCTACAAATTTTCACCTCAGTCTAGTTGCCTGCTGTCACTATATCGTGTCATTATTAAACGTCAGTTTTTGAGTTTGTGCTGTTCGTAACTTCATTATATTATGATTTCTGATTCAGAAAGTGATTTAGATCTTCCGAATACCCCACCAGAAATAGTAAATCAAGCTGAGAAAACCTATGCGAATTTATTATCAGAAACACCGAAAAAGAGGTAGGAAGAAATATATGCAAAATTCATGAAATTTAAGACAAATAATCGCGTAAATTCATATTCACTGTGCGTTTGCATATTTTGCAAAATTGTCGGAAAATTTCATATTTAAATCGTAAATAATTTAAATATGATCTGTAGTTGTGTAATTTTTAATTCAAAATAAAGTATTTGTTTATATAATAATAAAAGTTTGTTAGTATCATAGGTAAGGAGTAGAAAAAGTATAGCGTTTAACTCGTCGAAAGCATTTTTTAAGCTCGCTAACATTACCTCTCTCGCTTAAGAAAATGTTACTCGTTGAACAATATACTATTACATACAGTGCATTAATGAAAACGTTACTTAGCAACCAGTAAATAAATGTCAGTCGCCATTAATATTTGTGGAACAAATTTTTGCTCTATTGTAATCGCTTCGACTTGCATTAAATTAAATCTTCAGAGTTCCTAAATCTGCCATTTCGTTTATATTATAAAGTTTAATAGCTATTTCTATAAATTAACAAAAATTTAAGTTTTTCGTTGAACTTTTCAATTCATCTGTCAGATTTGACAGTTCTGTGCAATAAAAACAATTTGACATTTCCGTGTAATAAAAACGTAAAAAAGCACTAGTGCTCTAAAAAGTCACTTTCACAACGAAAACTGATGCAAAAAAACGTCTACTTTCTATACGATCTTAGATAAACATATTGACAAATAGATTATATTTTATTACTCAAGAGTGTCTGCGAATATGGTATACATGCAAACTTGACAGCAACAGTTCTCAGTGACATTGATATTTTAAGTATCAGTAGTGTGCGGCTTATATTAAAAATGTACGAATCTGATTGGTTGTTTATTTATGAAAGAACTTATCTCAATATACGCGACGACCACCAACTACTGCTCCCCACTCGGAAATACATTTTATGCAACAAGCATATTTCATTATCCACACAATCCATTTTAGTCACCACAGGTAATACGACTAAAATCCCTGTAATTCCAACAACCGACGCCTGATGAATACCATTGCGACTTGGTCTTACTAATTCGAAGATTTAAATTTATTGATTTATTGTTTGACATATTTGGTCTTCTTTCTTTAAAAAAAAAATTATATCAGCAAAATGATTTCTGTAGTAAATTACTTTACCACTATTACCGTTTTCAAAATCTTACATCATTTTAATGGTGAACCTATTAAAAATCGTTGCAGTATTGTATCAATTACTGACACATTCACTTTTGATATTTAGAATAGGATCTGTTCATTGTTTACTATGGGTGCTCTATTTTTAATTTTTTTCATTAATTCCTTAATTTTTCGATTTTGGTTACAATTTTATATTTAGGAAAAACTTTCCTTGCGGATGAATAAAAATATATACTAAATTGTATTGAAAAACCAACATATATTTATTTATTATATGTACATAATAATAATAATCTTCACATAACTCGAGAAATATATTTCTAAAAATATATACAGTAAAATTTAACAAAAAGTTGATTGTCTTCTGTCAAACCCTGGATTCAAGAAAAAAAAAACAGTTCAGTTCATATTAAAGTCTTTTACAAATAATTTTATTTGATATTTTACTTATATTCAAATCAGATTAAAAATAATACTTAAATACATATTAAAAAAAATATATTATTATTCTGGATAATATAATTATTATTAAATCAACTTTACGACTGGTTACTAGTTAATTATTAATGAAAATATAGGGACTAACTACTTACATGCCTCTCACAAAAAAATATTTTAGAAATTAAAAAACCAACAAAAACGATACTTATATAGTTCTTATTACCTTAAATTCTGCTTAGAAGTAAAATAAAAGAGTGAGTGTATCATTTTACAGAATCACTAGATCAAAATATGGGCCCCAAAAGGAATTGAGATTTCATATCAAAATGTAAAAATGATAAATTTAGGAACGTTGCGGATAAGTAAGCACGATTTTTACAATTATATAAATATATTTTGTTTTTTGCTCTGTTTTATTGTATATTTATTCGGAATTTTTACACCAGTTTATCTTGATTGTTCTTTTTAAAAATTTATTTACATATTGAAATATTATCGACACTTAGACACTGGAATATTTAATATGTATAGAGACATGATAGTTTATATCATTTTATTAAATAGTAATTAATGAGACAACATGGCTTCAATCTTGCAATTAAAACTAATTTCCCCTATCTATTACTAAAACAAACAAAATATTCAAAACTCTAGAATTTTCCATATCTATATTGACACTCTACAAATATGGTTTAAGTAGCTTGTATTGAGTTTCATAGGTAGTTTAAAGGAAGATTTGATAACAATAAGCTCATATTGAACATACAGCATTATATTTATTCTGACCGTCAAAGGGTACTGACGTGCCTAACCCCCGCGCTACCCTTATAAAAAAGTCCCTAAAATGGCCCCAGAACTTCGCAACCGCGGGGAAGAAATATTAACGTTTCTGAAAAGTGCGGAATTCGAAAATATTATAAAAAAGTGTGTAAAATCTCAAACCAGGACTTTATACAGTGAAATTAGTGATTTAAAAATGAACGTATGTATAGATGATTTTTTCACTTTATTTGAGCGATTGTTAATAACATTACATAATGAGAACAAAATCACTATAATTGCAGGTGATTTTAACATTAACACGTTAATTTAAACCCAACAGAGTCGAGAATTGATTAATTTAATAAAAGAATACGACTTCATAAAACATTTTAATGAACCCACTAGAGTCACAAACAAATCAATGACATGTATTGATAACATATTTATAAATCAAAACAGTCACTGTGAAAAAGAAACTATAAACATGCATGTATCTGATCATTTGGCACAAAAGATCCAATTAATAACAGAAACTAAACACCATTGTCTCAAAAGGTCAAAAAGATTATATAATAAAAAAATCATGGAACAATTTAGATTAGAATTGATGTCAGTTGATTGGAAATATATTTATACTATTGCTGAAAATAATGTCAATGAGCAGTGGAACGTGTTTAGTAACATTATCAACAATATTGTAAATATATATTTCCCAGAACAAAGTACATTCATAAAGAAAAAAAAAAGTCACAAAATAAATTCATTAAAACATTGCAAAAATGAATTGGACATATTATATGTGGTGTCTCGCCATAATAACAATTATCTCGACAAATACAATGCAGCAAAAAAGAAGTATAATAAACTACTAATTTAAAATCGTGCAATTTACTATTCCTCTCAAATTCAAAATTCAAATAATACAGGCAAATGTGTCTGGAACATCATTAACAATATCAGAGGAAAGAATATCTCAAAAATAGATGTTTCGGGTACAGCTAAAGAAGTAGCATCTAAATTTAACATATATTATAAAAATGCCATTGACGAAATAACAAAAAATGATACACGTATCGATTACTCCGACAATATTCCACCCAACACTAATAGTATCTTTATCAATCCTATAACTGAATCCGAATGCTATAATTTAATCAGCAAACTAAAAAACACCTTTTCGTGTGGCTACGACAACATTCCCAGTATAGTGATCAAATATTGTGTACTAGAAATAATATAGCTAATAAACTGGTTTAGGTCGTACTTGAGCAATCGAAACCAGCGGGTGGTCATTGATGTGGACGGTATTGCGGCTCAATCTGAACCAGCTGGAATAACTACCGGGCTGCCCCAAGGAAGTATAATAGCACCAATTCTCTTCTTATTGTTCATCAACGACCTAAATCTCAAAATAAAATCCGAAAGAAGTCATGCGCTAAGGCAATTTTCACACTACAGAAAAAAGCACTTCGCATCATATATGGTTTAAAAACTAGAGAATCATGTCGCGGGATTTTCAGGTCAAATAACATCCTCACCTTCTATTATTGTAATTTCTACTTTGTAATTAATTGTATATACAACACTTTGTACAAATTTTTGACACTTTGAAAATAAAGACACATTATTATTATTATTATTAATATAGCCTTTTGGGGTTTTGTGAGTTAAAACCCTTTATTCGATATTAAATAATTTGTATAGAATGTAAATAAATAATGTTTGTTTATTGTGTAAAGTAAATTAATTGGAATAGTTTTTCAGAATAATAAACATTTAAAATATTTTATAATTTAACAAATTGTAATAATTTATAATACAATAGGGAATAATGTACCAAATTGATATACCATATATATATATTTTTAAATTTTATTCAATATTATAAAATGTAAAATATTTTGTTATTAATAAAACATTTAATTTATTTAATAAATGGATTCTGATATAGTTAAACAGAATCGATGCATATAGTAACAAAAATATTTTTAAATAATATTGTATTTATTGTACTTTGTATAATAAGCATTTCAGTGCGTTTCTACGCATTCCATAGAAAATAATAACTATAATTATACATTTCAATGTGTAATTCAATATTAGGGTATTAAAATAAATCTTTTTTGTTATTGAAAAAGAATTTAATTATTTTAGTTTTAATTTATATTATCTATATCTACATTCCCAATATCATTAATAAAATATAACTAATATCTTTTTTTTTCTTGACATCGACTGCATAGTCATCTGCCACCACCGATTTTTTACTTATATTAGTGCTTAATTCTAAACACGTGTACACAAATGTAGAATGTAAGGATCTTTGCCCGTGAGGGCCATCACGGTTTTAGGTTCAATCATTCCATGCCCCCGAATGGATAAACATAAGAGAATGTCATATATACCTAATAATTTTAATAAACTAACTTTTTTTAACATATCACGTTAAATTTTAAGATTATTTCTCTTTAAGAAATCAATTACTTCTTCATTAATTTTGCTATGATTTAGTGCTAACAGATTTGTTTTATTCACGGGCATTAGTAACCCTATTTCCCTTAGATTTGTAAGGAATCTGGTTCTATCGATAAGTATCTTTTATAATTTATTTTTCATATTACTTTTAATAAAATATTTTTATGTTTAAGTAGAGGAGATGAAACTGCAATAATCGAGATAATTTATTCGACGAAACAAAGGAATTTCAAAACAAAGAGTTCTGTGCAGTTCAACTTAAACATATTTTGAACCTGTCATAAAGTAAATATTTCACGCCTTCAAGTTTGGTCGCATCGCCGACCCCCCAAATACATAAAATTAATCTTAAACTTTCGAATTTATGAATTCAAATTTCGAACAATTATTCTCCCTAACGAAACTTCTCTCGCCTGCTAATTGAAAATTTTATAATGCTATTACCGTTTTGACTTTGAATAATTACGCTTTCAGGTTTTCCAACTGTATCCTAATAACCCATTACCAATACGGGGCGTTTATCATAAAATATTTCATTTATAAAATTCTTTGTAAAATATTTTATATAATAAATTATCCATATTATAGCTGTAGGTAAATCATTTTATAGTTGTGCTTTGATTGGCTTTATATTAAAATGTATTACTAAATTGATTATTGATATATTGTAAAACCACTACATTTAATTTTCGATAAATAACTGGTTTTATGACTTATACTAATTATAATTACTTTTAATATTGTTTAATATGATTCAATTAAATATTTGCCTTAGAGATATCATTTTAAATAACGGGTGTCCAACAATTATTGCAGTCCCGGGTGGCGTTGGAATCAAAAACGTAGGTCAATTCTTACATGTGCCAAATAAATGAACTGACAATTTAATGGTCAAACATAACCTAAACGTGCATTTAACAACACTTTAAATGCACGTTTAGGTTATGTTTGACAATTAAAATGTCAGTTCATTTATTTGGCACATGTAAGAATCGACCTACGTTTTTCATTCCAACGCCACCCGGGACTGCAATAATTGTTGGACACCCGTTAGTTTGGAACACATGTTTTTTAAATTTCGCTTAATAGTCATAGTCTTACGCTATATATAAATCAGTGGCCAAATTAGCAAACCTACGCAAGAAATTTTCATGATAAGTGACTAGTCTTTAATGATAGGAAAAAATAAGTAATCAAACAAAATGAATACATATATAATAACAATTATACCGAGATGTTGAAGAGCTTACGCAAATTGACGTCTATCATCACCCTACCCAAGAAAATAAAGCTACGTTGACGGAAGTTTTGGAAAAATACGCACCAGCCCATGGAAAAAAAAACTGCGTCCTAATTACCAGCTTTTAAACTCTAGAAACTTAGAGTTAATTGAGATTGCAGATAACAACGTTGTTAAAATTAAAATAAAATCGCATTTGTTGATATGAAACTTTTGGAGGGATCCACCTTATGATTCTTAGAAGAAAGGAATGAAATCAACAACGCGTATACTTTAGCGGGTGATTTAAATTTAAATATCTTAGAAAACAAATTAGCGTAGTTAATAAATTAATCATTCAATATTCCAACGTATTCGCCGGCGACAATGACGACCTAGACTTTACAACCGTTCAAGTATAGGGTGGGCCAACTAGTGGTTTCTTTTTAAATCATAGATTATTTTGATACTGATAGCTTTTTTCCGTTCGAAATCTTGACTGAAAGTCAGTATCAAACCTCCGCGGTATGAAACGTTAAGAAATATTCCAAACCTATTTCCAAAGTGAGTACTTAAAAATCATTTTTCCTGACGTGGCTCATTTTCATCTTGGCGGATACGTTACCAAACAAAATTGACGCATATGGGGACAGAAAACCCGCACGTTATTGTCGAGAAGGCAATGCAACCACAAAGATTGAGAGTTTGGTGCAAATTGTGGAGTGATGGCATCAATGGACCATTTTTCTTCGAAAATGCGGCTGGGAACAAGGTTTCGGCAATGGTGAGCGTTACGGAGCCATGTTATGCGAATTTTTTTTACTGAAATTGAAGACATGGATCTGGATGACCCCTAGTTCATACAGCATGGCGCGCTATTCCACACAGCCCATGCCACAATCGATCTTTTGTGCACCAAATTTCCAAATCGTGTTATCAGCCGTCTCGGAGCTGCGATTTGACCCCTTTAGATTTATTTTTGTGGGGAACCGTGAAGAATCGACATTGTGTCAACAATTCAGAAACGATGCCTGCACTTAAGGCCAATATCATCCAAGAAATCCGTGAAAATTGGAATGACGGAATGCGCTACTACGAAGCCAGACGAGGCAGCCACTCAAATGAAGTTGTGTTTTATAATTAATGTGAATGTTTGCTCTTACTAATAAAGCCATAATACATGGAAAAAAATTAAATTTTGTGCATATTATTGCATTTTTTAAAAGAAACTTAAATCTGGCCCACCCAGTACATGATATTCTAAACCCAAGGACGACATCTATAAAATGTAGTAGTTCTTAAAAAGAAAAACAGATTATTGAAAATTAAATCGAGCAAATTACCGTGGTCTGTTGTCTTAGTGAAGAAAAAAGGTAACTCTTGGAGAATTCCGAGACTAAGAAAAGTAACTACTGTTATGTTTGTTTCATTTTGTAGTTATTATGGATTCACATTTGCGCAATATATTATTTTCAATTTAATATAAAATCATTGATTATTGTGTAAAATTATATATCCAAAAATTTATTTGCGACTTGCTTTATCAAAAACCTAAAAGAGGATTTCAATATTTGTAAACATTAAACTTACGAGCAAATACGCGTTGGCTATACCGTTCTTTTATCTGGTTATATCTTAAGTATAGTAGTACAGTAAGATTTTATTATGTTATACGAAGCTAATTAATACCGAGCACAAAAATGTCCCATATTATTCAATGAGTTTACTAGTTTATTAATTTATATATTAGCCTAAACAAACCATTTTTGAGTACGCATGTCATAATAATATTTTTAGAGGACTTATATTTCGATTAAATATTAAACATTTTAAATATAATATTTGAATTATCATTTCTCAACTAGTTTAAGAAGAGAAACGTATTTTTATTCTCCGTGTATCTGTAAAGCAAGATAATACCATTAAGATGCTATCTAAGTGTGTACAATACTTTAGATAATAGGTTGCACTTTAATGGTGTTATTTGTTTTTATTTAAAAAGTTTTACTTAAGAAAAATTAAATGACATTTTAGTATTTTTTGTGTGTTGCACATTAAGTTACTCATATTTTTCTGGTTATAATATTGAAAGTTTTATGTAATTTTAGTGAATGGTTCAAATGCAATGCTTCTGTTATATGGTTAAGGTTTTAGGAAATTTTACACTAACTATATCACAAAATTTATGGCTTGAAATGGTTGGCTTTTTCTATAAGGTATGTATATAGTTTTATTCCCTTATAATGATATCTTTTAATATAACTATAAATGATCCTTATACGGTAACCATTATTTCCTAATAAATTAATTTGGTGTATATTGAGACTGAAAATTACAATTTTAAATTTGGAAGTAAATAATCAATAAAATATATTCTTATTTTAATATTTTACTGTCACAAGCTTAATTTATAATATATTAATTCAATTTAAATATGTATCCGTATCTAGAAAGTTTAATCAAATTAAGCCTAACCTTAAATAAAACTTTATTGTCAAAAAACTTTGTAAAACTCAGAAGAGTTTTACATATTTAAATAATATATGAATAAATCGACTGAAAACTCTATTATACAGTATAATAAAAATATAATAAAAAACTCATTATAGTTCGAAAAACTGATAGATGTCACTTTTATATAATTGTGCTTCAAATAAACAGTATAGTGTATAGATAAACAAGACATATATTTTAATATATGGGTATAACTTGACAGTTAGAAACGATACATTTTATAATTATCACTTTTTATTTCTGATTTCAATTTTTAATGGTATAAAATAATACCATAAGTGATAGCAATTTACCCGAATAAATTATGATTCTGTATGAAAGTTTGTTGGTTAGCAAATTTAATGAGAGAAACTATCAAGAAAAAATCAGGAGCCTCCAGGATTTATTTAGTGTTACTAGAAAAATACAAGTAAATATTATATTAATGTTACTAATACAAAAATATAACATACCGAATTATTTCGAGTATTAATTGGTATATTGTTTTGAATAATTGCATCAATTTCGTTTGATTTTAAACTGCCGGAACGATTCGAAAGAAATGAATGCACGTCGGAGATTCGATTGTACTGTCACTTTTGCCAAATACGAACCAACAACACCTACAATCACCTACACAAACTGGGATTTTATCACCCTACTGGGATTTTATCACTTTTTATTACGTCTTCCTTTTTGTTTTATCGAGATAAACAAAGCTGCTGTAATTTGAAGTGCCACCATATTGCTTCTAACCATGAATTTGACACATGAGGGAATTTGTCACAAGTAAAATAACAAGACCTCCCGTTTTTATCGGAAAATCATATGCACGAAAAATGTGTTGCTTAGCAATATCCCGAATCCTGTTGACAATATTAAAAACCCGAGTGCGAAGCACGAGGGTTTTTATTGTCAACAGGATGAGGGATTTTGCTTAAAAGAAACACATTTTGAGTGCATGCCATTTTCCGATTAAAAACGAGAGGTCGAGTTATTTTTGGTAAGACAAATTCCAGAATAATAGATTGTTATATGAGATTTATTTACTAAAAAAATACAATTGAATATTGAATCGTTAATGTTACTAATACAAAAATATAACATACCGAATTATTCCGAGTATATTGTTTTGAATAATTGCATCAATTTTGTTTGATTTTAAACTGCCGGAACGATTCATTATTCGAAAGAAATAAATGCACGTCGGATATTCGATTGTAATGTCACTTTTGACAAATACGAATCAACAACAAATTACCCTACCGGGATTTTATCACCTTACTGGGATTTTATCGCTTTTTTTTTATCACTTCTTCCTTTTTGTTTTATCGAGATAAACAAAGCTGCTGTAATTTGAAGTGCCACCATATTGCTTCTAACCTTTAATTTGACACATGAGGGAATTTGTCAATGTAATTTGTCACTGCTTTATTTTTTTTTCAGAAAATTATTACCTAAAATACTTGGTTTGGGGACATTTTTAATACACGAGCTGTACAGTGGGTTTTTAAATTTTCTAATTTCTGATATTATGTTTTGACAAGTCCCTGTGTAGATTATAATTTCCGTTGTTGTATTAATTAATTTTTCCGAATGTTTTTAATATATCTGATTTGATGTGGTACGGATTTGCGTTGTAACATGGGGCACTTGGCCATTTTAGTGACGCCTCTCTTCATTTGGGTAACCTTTGTCGTATAAATTGTTACCGGGAAGTGTAGGTGCCATACAAGATCGTGCTGGTGGTGTCCAGGTTTCTGAAATCGAAATCGCAAATTGGTTTACCGTCGATGGTTCTCGAAAATTGCCTACAATTGTTGTTTTTTCCGTTGCGACGCGGTGATTGAGTATGCGGATTTAAGAAGTTATTTATCGGAGGGTGATTGTTAGGGTGATATTAAGAATTTTCTATAGCATTTTATGTTTGCGAATTGTTATTCGGGAATATGTACGGGTTATGAAATGGGGATGTTAGCATGCGTGTTGTAGGTATGGTGGGGGACAAGGGGGTCAGGTTGTTGCAGATAAGGATTTGTATTTTGAATAAAGAGTTAGTGTCGCTTCCTAAATGTTGCTCATTTTTGACACTACTTTTTTTTAATTTCGTTTTTGTCATGCGTGACGAACGTAGCTCTACATATTTTTCTAAGTAGGTGGAATGTAGCCCAGCCAAAAATATTCGATTAGTCTTTCGTCACTGACCTGTCCCAACTCTTCGCATAATCTACTTACATCATAGTAGTACATTTTAATATCTTCGTTTATATCCTGTTTTCGCTAATTTTAACTCAATAACACCCGTGGGGTCGCCTCCCTCAAACTCTGCAATAAATGCAGCTGTGACATCCTGCCAAGTTTTATCAAAGTTTATTGGTTGTGTCCTAATTTTAGCGTACCAAAACATGCTTTCTTTGTGAGGAAAAAGCCGAAAAAGTGAAGCGCCGATATTTGTCATCCCAACCATTTGAAAACGAGGCTTGCTCAAAAAGGCGAAGAAATGATATAACATCGTGAGTCGTGGGGTCAAATGTTGCCGGTGTTGTGAATTTTGGTTGTGCGGTCGTGAGAGGTAAGATTTGCGCGTAAATTGTCGAGTCGGCTATTTTTTATTTTTGGGCCTACGCGCGGAATTATTACTACCGGTAAATACTTCGTCAGCGTTTATATCGAAAATATCGGTACTTCTGGTAGTCGGGCGAAATTTAGCGAATTCCTGATCAAGTATTTGTGCTTGATAGCGAGTGTTGTAATTTGGCTTCTTCTTAGAAATTTGAGTCAGTGTTAATGCCCTGCACTTAATTTACACATTGTTCGCAAGGTCGCGGTTTCACTAATAGAATGCACGTATTTATTACACTTACGCTTCCTATTGCCCTTGACCTCAATTAATGAAATTCTACATTAAACACACATTTTAATAAATTAAAATAAAGTTTAATTTACCCGGCGCCTCCACCATATATCACGTCGGGGTCGTCACGGCTTCGAGATCAAAGGCAAAGTGACGTTACTGACTAATATTACTAGGAAATAGAAAATTACTTACTTTAAATGGTCGGTGAAAAATGAGGAGAAACCAAACGTTTTAACTAAACTATGTATTGATACACTTCACTTAGAAAACATAAAACTACTTATTAGTAATTATCCGTTGAGCAGTAATTTGAAAGGTGGGAGCATGGGTTATCAGGGCCGTGTCGTCGGCAGGGAGTAAAGAAGATTGTGATGACGTTTTGTAATAGTGGAAAGGAATGAGAAAGTGTTTTTTTGGGTTTTTACTTGGCTGGACCAAACAGAGAAGAAGTTGTGTTACTAGGTAATATTAATATAGGAGCCATATATGCCAAACGGTGTCGAACGCTTTTTGTATATTTGTATATTGGAGGTAAGAATGGAGAGCGGAAGCAGGGTAGATTTTTTTGGGAAGAAAGCTAAAATGATAATCTGGGATGGATTTAATATATGTATGTAGGAGTTTTTGTTTTATGAGGGATTCAAAGAGTTTGCCTATAACAGGAAGAAGTATAATAGGATGATAGCTTAAAACAAGAGTGGGTTTATTTTCTAATTTATGAATAAATACAAAAGAGTAGAAGTATGCCATGGATTCTCCTGGTTGATTTGTGTTGCTATTTGAAGAGGTAATTTGCAAACTCTTTCAGTTATTAAAATTAAAAGGTTTTTTAATCTTTGTCTCAACGAGAAGGTTTACATGGACTGCGTTATTAATACATATGTCATTTTTGACAAAGTCAAATCTCCATCTCTAAAAGATGGCCTAAAATAAGGCAAATATTAATGGTAAAGAGAACACAGAGAATTCTTGGACTCTCACTGCCTGTCAGAAATATGGGTTAGAGTGGAAGATCATCGGACTGCATGAACTCCGCCCAGCTTCTTCTATCTAAAATTTTTGTATGTTTTGTATTGTTTTTTATATATACAGTGTGTCTGCTTAAGTTCGCACCATATGGAAAACTTTTTTATTATTAATTTCACGAAAAAAAGTTATTCTTTATAAAAAGTTCTGCTTGATCCAAAACTTAAAATACAATCATCAGATATTAAATTTTTTAAGCAGTATACGAGTAATGTCAAAAAATATGAATTCTTCTCAAGAGTAAAGTACCTTTATTTGTGACAATATCGAAAATTATAATTATGAAAAGTTGTTCGGAATGAAAAACTATGTTTTAATATGCAATTATATCCAATTACATGGAAAAAAACTTATTTTCTTTTTTTTATCTACAATAACAATGCAAATGTAAGTGTAGTTACGTGAAATCTAGGATGCACTGATAAACAAATGATTTCTTGATAGCAAGAATTGTTTGACAGTGAACGTCAAATAAAATTTGTTAACATGCCGGTAATATTGAGTGTGGAAGAAAAAGTAGCAATTGTTTTACTCGTTGATACATAACAAAATTTTTTTATTTTACAATAATTATCAATTACATATTAGAATACATCAATTAACTATTGCTTCAACGTATTCGCCTTCTCTCACAATACAGGTTTCCGTTCTAGAAGAAAATTCCCTCAAAACATTTCTAATTATATTCGGAGTTATACCCTGAATTGTTTCCATAATAATTGTTTCCAAATGATCTACGTCTGCAAATGGTCTGTGTTGATATACCTTTTCTTTTAAGTAACCCCATAAGAAAAAATCTAATGGGGTTAAATCTGGCGACCTAGCTGGCCAAGAAATATCGGAATATCTATGAATTAACCTTTCATAAAAGATATTTTCAAGATATTGCCTTACTTCCATCGTACTATGGCATGTTGCACCGTCCTGCTGGTACCATACCTGTTGCCGTTCATGTCTTGGAAGGTCACGAAGAAAATCATGCAACTGATTTTGTAACAAATTTAGATATCGTTGAGAAGTCATAGATTGTCAAAAGAAAAAAGGGCCAATTATTTTATCCTTGTAAATGGCGCACCAAACATTAGTTTTAAAAAAATATTGATTGCGAGTTTGAATCGTAAAGTGAGGATTGGAGTCAGACCACCATCGACAATTTTGCGAAGACACTGTTCCATTAGACGTAAATGTAGCTTCGTCAGAAAACATTATTTTCCTAGCAAAAAAAGGATCGTCTTCTAGCTTTCCTTGGAAAAGAAAACAAAAATCTAGTCGTCTGTCATAGCCCCCAGGTTTTAAAGTATAGATATATTGTGGTTTATATGGATGTAACTTGTTTTGTTTAAAAATTTGTGATATTGTATCTTTACCAATTTTATCTGGAAGCGAAGATGCCCTTTCTCGCAGAGACAATTTAGGTTTTTGCACTACAGATAACATTACATTTAACTTCATCTCCTCACTTGCAACAGGTTTTCGACGTTTGTTTGTGAATTTATTTTTAACATCTCCACATGTTTTGAATTTTTCCATAATTCTCATTACTGATGTATGATGTATATTTTTCCCTGGATGTCTGTTATTAAAAATTTCAGCTGCTTTACGATAAGTTTTATAATTTTCATTAACGATTAAAACAATTTCTATTTTTTCTTTCACACTTAATATTACTAGCATGCTAACAAATTTTATTTGACGTTCACTATTAAACAATTCTTGCTATCAAGAAATCATTTGTTTATCAGTGCATCCTAGATTTCACGTAACTACACTTACATTTACATTGTTATTGTAACGGCTGTCCAACAATTATTGCAGTCCCGGGTGGCGTTGGAATAAAAAACGTAGGTCGATTCTTACATGTTGCAAATAAATGAACTGACATTTTTAATGCACATTTAGGTTATGTTTGACAATTAACATGTCAGTTCATTTATTTGGCACATGAAAGAATTGACCTACGTTTTTGATTCCAACGCCACCCGGGACTGGAATAATTGTTGGACACCCGTTAGATAAAAAAAAGAAAATATTTTTTTCCGTGTAATTGAATATAATTACATATTAGTACATAGTTTCTCATTTCGAACAACTTTTCATAATAATAATTTTCGATATTGTAACAAATAAAGGTACTTTACTCTTAAGAAGAATTCATATTTCTTGACATTACTCGTATACGGCTTGAAAAATTTGATATCTGATGATTGTATTTTAAGTTTTGGACCAAGCAGAACTTTTTATAAAGAATAACTTTTTTTCGTAAAATTAATAATAAAAAAGTTTTCCATATGGTGCGAACTTAAGCAGACACACTGTATATTCATTTGTATTTTGTTAAGAAGTAAGCTAAAGCATAATAATAAATAAATAATAAATAAATAATAAATAAATAATAAATAAATAATAAATAAATAATAAATAAATAATAAATAAATAATAAATAAATAATAAATAAATAATAAATAAATAATAAATAATAGGAGATGGGATTTGTTATGGAACGAATTGATGTTTGGAAACATATATTAGCCATCATTAAACTATACATTTGTAGTACTTACTCCTGCTCTTGAGATGACATGTATGATAATATTGGGATTATTTCAGGTCAAACATGACGATGAAAAATCTTTTTACTGGAATTGAATTATGTGTGACGATGTTATATAATTCGACAAATCTGTGGCGTAGTTTCTTTAATAATTCGTTTTTATAATAATTTTTTGTTAGTGAAATACTTTCGGCATTTCTTCGATTGGTTCGAATAGGTCGTTGTTTGCACCTCATTGACCATACAGCATAGCCCCCTCTTTGTAGAACGTGAATCTTTCTGGTTGTGTTGTTTTACAGGACGCTATGTTGTGGTTACCGGAGCATTTTGCACCTTTAGTTTGGCTTATGCAATCTTCTATTTTTGTGTCTATAGAAGTAGTTTTCCAAAATCATCAAATTATTTCACACCTTATATAATTTTATTTGAAAGTGGCGTATTTTAAGGTAAAGAGTGAAATTTGGTCAAAGAAAGGCGAACATGAAAAAGCCTAATAGATTAGATAAACTAATTTCATTAATTTGATGGTCTAACTTCCTCAGTCAATTTTTAAGGTAATTTAAATGTTTGCTTTAGAAAATATGAAATATACCATGTTTACTTTAGTTATTATTATTTTATTACTAAATATGTAGACACAAACCGGTTACTAATCTAAAAACATTAACGATAGTATAGAAACGTCTTATTCTAACTTTAAGAGTACAGATCGGTACACAATATATTATTTTTTATAATCTTTTAAATCAATCGAATGAACTTAAACGAAATTATTATATTATTATATTATTCAATATTTTAAGCAACATTTTCATTTTATATATAATGTGAAAAAGTCAAATGTAATAAACTAATTATTATAAATTGACATTCTTTGACGTGAAAATATGATACCCACCTTCAACCTTTATTCAAATGCTATTGTTTTCAATTTTGTAGCAAAAATTAACATGCATTAAATAAAATCATCTTATTACTGAAGTTCGTTACACTCAATATTATTCATAATGTAAAAAAAAACAAAAATGAAAGTCAATGCAGATGACCAAAATGCTTACCGCGAACGTCTAGACAACATTGTAATTTTAAATAAAAGTTTATTCTAACTTTATTTAACTTATCAGGGACCTAATGGCAAGCGTGATGCGTTCTTTTAAGTCATCTAAATCACGTTTTATAGTTTTGTATATAATACTTTTCACATATCCCTACAAAAAAGTCTAATGGTGTAAGATCAGTGATCTTGCTGGCCATTATATCGATCCTCACCTCCCAATCCAGCGATTTAGAAATGCACTTGGTTTATTTTTTATGTTATTTTTTGCATTAAAATTGAAAAAATAGTATTTTTAAATAGAGAATGATTAGACCTTTCGAACGATATATCGCAAGCCAAGTGGGTTGGAGTTAGTGATCATATTTTTACCTTGAATAATATCAATTTATAGTTTAAATTTGACGTGTTAAGGGATTTTCTATAAATATTTACAGTAACCGAAATAATGAATTTGGCTTTTACACACTGTATAATTACTCGTATAAAAATGAATGATAATATTCAGATTTTTTTAAATAAAATGGCTAATTTAAGTCTTGAAGAACAAATACGCTGAATTTAAAATAGATACTACATATACTACATATAGTTTCATTTATTTTCTGCAAATTTATTATGCATACTATAATATCATAATATTTCTCCTTGAATTATAAAAAGAATAGAGACAAGGTACAAATTTTTAATTAAAATAGAAATAATGAGTCCTTTGTGTAATTCACATTAAATTTTCATTCCAAACTATCGTTTATCTCCCCCGCTGACACGTGTATTCTACTTCACTTTCCGATGGACACTATTATGCCGGAAGGATTTCACGCTCTAATTTCTTCACTATCTATCGTTCATACAAAAGGACGTCCGTTTTTGCCCCAAACCCAACCCCACGTACCATTGATTCCATACAAATATAGTAACAATTCAATTGAGGGGAGGAATTAATCGCCCAATTCCCCATTGAAGGACGCGAGCGCGAAGAGGGAAAATCGAAATATTTGTTTGCTCGAGCCGGCAGCTGAATTTGAAAGTCATGCAATTTAATGCTACCTAAAACTGCAATAAAATATGATTTCCAACATAACGAGACATTTCTTACATCCATGAGTTATGGCTTTAAGGCTTATGTCAAATATTGTAAATGTACAGCACGCGCGACCCAATTCAGATAGGAACGACTTTTATAGGTATTATGTTTTATAATAATTAAAGTGACGTTATTAAAACAATGAGTCATTTTTAGTATCATATATTAAAATATGTATAGAGGTAATATTTGTCTATTTTTGTAAATACATAGGTTAAATAATTCGTTGCAAATAATATAACTTCTTTTAAATTATCCAAATATATATTTTTTTAACTTAACAATAACTAAATTTAAAGATTTTAATGAGATTTAGTTTAATATTTAGCTTAGGTTAGTATAATAAATGGTGTTATTTAATTTTAATAGTTTATTTCCTACATCGGAATTCAAATGGGATACTTATAAGTATTATATAACTGGTAAAATTTGGCTTCTTTGAACTTTTTATACGAATACGAATTTTGTCTGATCACTTATTACATATCTTATAGCCTAATATATAAAAAATAAAATATAATATAATATTAAATTTACTGATTTAAAAACCATTGATTTGTCTATTAATATTGCACTGAAATGGACGATGCGGGATTTTATTAGTTTCATCGTCAACAATTTTATTAAAAAAAATATTAAGATCATTTTCTTTACCTAGTAAGATTAGATTCTTTTCGAATATTAGTTTTTACCATAATGTCTTTAATTATAGACCATAATGTTTTAATTTTATTATCGCTACTTGAGATTTGTTGTGCAATTTTATTCTTTTTATATTCCTGAATTTGTATATCATATTCCTTTTTTAGTATAGAATACATTACTTTTGCTTCAGTATTATACTGTTTAACAATAGATAAATAATCTTTGTATTGTTTATTAGGGGGTTAGTGTAATACTTAATTTTATTTCGTTTGGGAGGCTGGATAACTTTAGGACAAGATGCATTCAACTCTGCATTAACTATGTTCATGAAATCGTTCCATGCCTGATCCACATCATTATTTGTATAATAATTAGAAAAAACACGGAAATGTTTTCGTAAAATCTACAACAAATGAGTCTTATTAAGACTACAAGAACAAATCACTTTTGAAACAACTACTTCTCTAGCTAATACCTCGCCAGACATTGAATAATACAAAAGTAATTTGCGTGTTACAAAACAGCAAAGCTATCAAAGCAACACTAGTGTGAACGTATTTCTTTCTGTAAAAATAACTAAAAATGATTGAATGTACGTTAAATAATTTGTGAGTGACTATAATGTAGTAATTTGGAACAAGAAATGTATTTAGGTTGATGTAATTAAAATTAAATTAGCAAAAGCAATTAAATAATTCAATACTCAATTTTATAACCATCTGCAGACAAGTGTTTCGATCTTTCTATCTCTTCAGTACATCTTTATTATAAAATTGATTTCAAACATAAATAAAAACATTTACTAAAATAAATAGAATGAAATATAAATAACTTACTCAGATATGTACGGCAACTGACACAATTGTGTCAGTTGTAAATAACACACGAAATTCTTATTTTGTATTGTCCATTCAGCAACTGCACATTCGAATGCTCCGCATATTGCCATCTTCTTTATATCCACACGTTCCCGACATGAGAAATCTTTATATAGATTTATAAATGAAGTTAGTAATTAAGAACAAATGTTTTTTATATAGAACATTAATCTCTCTTTCATGAAGATATTGATAAGTAAAACGTTCGTAGTTTAAACATTGTCATTTTTTATTAACTCGATGAAGATTTGTATAATAAAACTAGATACTTCATGTATGTAAAATATATCAAATGCCATTAGTAATCTATTATGTTTGCACTTGACCACATAAAAATATATATTTATGGACTAGCCATGAAAATGTCTGCTGCCTGCAGTATTTACGTTACTGCTCCACAACAACTCTGTATACTATACGATTTCAGTATCTGTTTATTAATTCAGAAATGTAAATTTTCCGGCAGGCAACGCCATGGTCGGATAATGACAGTCATGACGTTGTGAACTTTGTATTGTAACGCAGAATTATTAGGGAAATTAAATATAATTGTATTCTATGTTTGTTGTTGTGCATTCATTCGCTAATTTTAAATTAATATTACTGAATAATAGTCTGGCACAATGAAACCCAATCGATGGCAAATTACAATAGATGTGTTTAGCCTGTAACGTAATATGAAAATTAAATGGTACTAATAATAGCTTTTCTGCAAATAACTACCAAGCTCTGCATATACCTCTTTTTCACAAAATTTGATAAATAATTTAAAAAATAACACATTAGTTTTTCATATTAGATGAAGCTCTGTTTTTTGGCAACTTATAAAATATAAATGTTACTTGTTTAATTCTAAATAGTGTATATATTTACCCCTACATTTATTATTTTGTCTGTAAATTTTTTGTATTTTATTAAAAAATTTCATAAATATTAAACAAGCAAATTCTATAAAATCATAATATAAATTATTTGTATTTTATTAAAAAATTTCATAAATATTAAACAAGCAACTTCTATAAAATCATAATATAAATTATTTATCTTCTATCTTATCGTCATTTTTAAATTAAATCAGTCCATATGTCGAATATAAATGAAATTAATGAGAGGATGTAGACATCGTTTGACATTCGATATATTTTATGGTATGTATTATAAAATCCTGTTGCTTTACCTTTTAGTTTAAGTTTTTCTTAAATTTCCAGAAAACTAAAGGGCCTAGTATGTTTTTCTTTGGTAAATATGAAAAATCTAATATAAGCTAAAGATAAAGTAGATTAGCAGTGATAATTCTAGATTTAATATACCCTATTGGTCAAAACATGTTAAAAGTAATAGACTACGTACTATTACAAAACATGCCATAAATTTCAACAATGAGTCTTGCTAAGCTTACAAAATAGAATACTTATTAAAACAACTTTCCTCGACTAATTCCACAAAATAAAATAATTTGCTTTGTGGTTGGTTTTAGCGCTACATTCACGTCATATTTTTAGTGATAATTCACTATACATATGTATCCTGGCATAGTCTTTTTACATTAATTAATCACACAGTGGTGAAACAATTGTAGCAATGTATCCACAAACAAAGCAAAACTCTAAAAGTCGTGTTTTTATTTAATAATTGCATAGTGGAGTTTCGCCAAGTATCAGCTTTAACAATTCAATATTCGGTATTCTATTAAATATCGAAACTGATATTAATAACTCCCTCCTCATTAATCTTTTAAAGAACTTCTTTTAAAAATTTATCTGCAATCGTGCAGAAAGTAGACGTTTTTTGCATAATTTTTCGTTGTAAAAGTGGCTTTTTAAAGCACTAGTGCTTTTTTACGTTTTTATTGCACGGAAATGTCAAATCGTTTTTATTGCACAGAACTGTCAAATCTGACAGATGAATATATTATAGCACAAAATTTAAATTTTAACTTAAATTTTGAATAATTTTTACAGATAACTCTTAAACTTGATAGTATACACGAATTCGCTGATTTGGGAACTCTGAATATATAATTTAATATAAGTCGAAGCGATTACAATAGAGCGAAGCTTTTTTGCACAAATAATAATGGCGACTGACATTTGTGCAAGTTATTTACTGGTTGCTAAGTAACGTTTTCAACAATGCACTGTGGGTAAAATATGTTTTCATTCATTGTATAATTAAAATGACATTAAAATATTACTCATATGAACATATAGTTGAAAATTGCTGCACGATCGAAGATACAATTTTGTAAGGCACACGTGTAAAAAGTTTCTTTACTCCTGGTTAAAAAAAAACTCGAACGTACCTCGCTCGTGTTTTTAAACGCCAGTTCGTGCAATAAAGTATCACTTTTACACTTTTTCCTTAAATAACTATTATACTTTATTTTAAAATCTTTTTGTTAATTATTAATGTTAAATTTAAATACAGGTTATTTCCATTATTGTAATCAATACTCCGACCCCTCCAGATTTTAAAATGTAATAGTATTTAAACACAATGTATTTTAGTATATCCCTAAATGAAACTTGGTGAAGCATATTAAATTAAAAGTGAAATCCTAAAACGTGTGTTTTATGTGTGGTTTTTCTAAGTGAAAATTAAAAAATAATAAATGTTAATTAATTAATGTGACTGTTAATTAATCCATAAAGATAACAAAAGTCTGCAAAATTACGACGGTCACTGACTACTTTGATGTTAAATGATTTCATAAAGGAGTCATAGCTATTTTGAATAAGGCGTAGACCTAGTTTGTATTCAAAATTTCGTAGAATGTGATGTTGCAGAAATTTCATTATACGCCTCCATGTTAAAATTAATTTTGTCCGTAGATTCTTCTATTTTCTTTTCAGAATAACATATAACTCGAACAAATACTTTTTTTAAATTTTATTACTAGTATTTTTAATTATTATTATTTCTCGGCTCTATTTTAAGCTGACCATCTTAAATAAATATTTTTATATATTAGGTTTACAATGAGGGATTTATATGTTAAGTATTATCTATTATCGACGTAACATTTTTGTTTTATTTTTATCAATTCATAAATCATCTACAATCTGTTCATTTTTATTGTTATTAAAATTGACAATTTTAATTTCTATGGTTCTAATTTACATTTAATAACAACAATAATACTTTATTAATCCATACATTATACGTGCAAGTACGTAGTATAGGTCATAAATATTCACAAACATAAGAAATGAATTAGCAGTAATCTATATAGAGAACAATTTAATTAGATATTCAGATATAGAATAATAGCATGTTTCAACTAAGTGTGTCTTCAATCTCTTTTTGAAAGTATGTTTTCTTGGTGGAATTTTATTATTAAGCGGAAGTTTGTTAAAAAGTTATACTCCGTAAACGTGAGGTGAAAAGTAAAAAATATCTAAACGACTATTTTCGTTGTATTGATAATTACAATGTCTTGTATCACAATTATGCAAGCCTCGAGCAGTATTAATTTTACCTCTGTTATATAAATATATAAGCATACTTCATATATGTACAGACAAGGCAGTGTCAGTATTTTTAATTCTCTGAATATTCTTTGAATAGTATCTGCACGCAATACTCTGCTTGATGTTCCACGCAACGAACTATTATTTTATGTGATGTAATTAATTCTTTAGATTTGCTTGAGGATCCTCAAGAAAATTTAAAATTTTCCCAAAACGTAACTTTTAAACCCACCACGATTTTTTAATTTTTTTTAAATTTAATTAAACATTATAATTAAGTCGCCCAACTTTTATTTATTTTGTTATATAAATATACTATTGATAATGAACACTTAGGGTTCGAAATGTATATTTATTTTGTTATATAAATATAATATTGATAATGAACACTTAGGGTTCGAAATGTACTTATAGTTAATAATAAAACTGTTGAAGAAAGGATATACTTTTAACCACTAATAATAATAAATATATTGTGAAATCATGAATGCTCAATAATTTCGCAAATTATATACAAATTGAGAGCTTGATATAATAAATACAGGGTGTCCCTTTAATGTGGGGAAATGGCTGGACCACCGATTCCTGCGGCCAAAATTTGTTGATTTAACCCAACATATCTATATCCAAAAGTTGAAAAATATTTTAGTTTTAAGTGGTGGTACTACTGTTTTTTATACTTCCTGTCAATCACTAATAGCCATAATAACTGAAATGATGTATTATATTATGGTAGTTATTAATGATAAATTTCATTCAAATCGATCAATTGTTATAAACAAAAGAAATAAAAAATTTTGGAACTTTGAAGACAAATTCCGGCTTAACGGTCAACTTTGGGATATAGATATGTTGGGTTAAATCCACATATTTTGGCCCCAGGAATCGGTGGTCCAGCCATTTCCCCTCATTAACGGGACACCCTGTATATGTCCAATTAAGAACAAGTTAATTAATAAGTATAGAATAAAATTGTATTGAAACAGTAACACTTTCTTCACAAATTGACTTTTATTTACTCGATGTACATTTCGAGTACAGTGTACTTATTATCAATAGTTAAATATCTAGGTTACAAAGAGAGCGGATAAAAGAATTACTTATGAGGTTTACAATATTGTTAGCTCAGACGAATAGCTTTTTCATTCCAATTGCTTCCAACATATTTAATTTATAAGGTGATGAAAATTTTAATAATTTTGTATCGATAAAGAGAATGGATGCGAGCGTTACTACGTAGTAATCCTTATTTAAATTGAATTGAAATTTTCACGCAGCCCAACTCGAGATTCGACTTGATAATGACGATAAATCGTCGAAACTCGAGTCGTGCTGTGTTGTTCAGATTTATATATTTGTTCCTACACCTTATATAATATTTTACATTTCTGATAATTACTTTATCAGAACTTTACTTATTAATTGTTTAGATTGGGTGAGTCATGCATTTATGTTGAATCTGCAGTTAATGTCTTCTACTGTATATTACATCAAGCTATTGATCAATATGTCCCGCAAAAAAAATATACAACCAAAAATTCCCTAAATGGTACAAGGACTTAATACTTCTAATAAAAGAGAAAAGGGCCGCTCATTACAAATGATTACAAGCAAACAAACCTAGTGATTATATTTTATTCTTAGATTTGCGTCTCAGATGTTACTATTTAAGGAAAAGTTTTTATAAAACGTATATTCATCAAATTGAAACGAATATAAAACAAGAAATTTGTGCGTAACCTACGGCGTACCAACGAAATAACCTAAAATATGTCTTTTAATAATGTTTGTTGTAATAACCAACAGCAATCTTCCGATCTTTTGGCCGACTTTTTTTCTAGTGTATACGATAAAAATGATGACGTTGACTTGTCTATCCGTGGCAAATTAAACTTAAGTAATTCCTAATATATTCCTCAAAAACTGTATGTACACTTTAACCATTCCAATTGCATTACTTCTTAATCGTTCATTGCTAGAGAAAACAAATCTGGAAAACCAGTTCTATTACTCCAATCCATAAAACGGTAGTCGGAATGTAAGTAGATACACATATTTTATTAAATAAAAAACTTTTTAACTTTGTATAGCACGGACTTTATTTAGTGACTATAGTTTCGACAATTTTAACTTGTCATTATCAAACTAGAAGTGTTTGATAATGACAATTTAAAATTGTCGAAACTATAGTCAATAAATAAAGTCCGTGTTATATAAAGTTAAAAAGTTTTTTATTTGTAAAGAATTATGTATAACGAAGTAGAAGCCTCCACCGTTAACAGTTACATATTTATTGGGAATATAAGGAAACGCCAGATAAAACAACACAGTTGAGAAGGTTTCCTCCAACATGCCCCTCCTGCCAAGCCTAAACTCACATAACATGACATTAATATATTCAATCATACGAACTGGAATAAGTTTTGTCTGTCTGCTGTGCGGTAAAATATGTTTAACAATTAAAATTAAATCTTCTAAATTGTATTCTTGTATACATACATATTATTTAATATTACATATATTTGCCTTAAATAACTGAGCAAATATAGTACCAAAAGGAAAGAAGTTTTATTACATTTTGTTTTACTAAAGGCAATTCTGACGTTTATTTACCAAAGCCTATATCGTCCTTTTGGTGTCTATAATAGTAAGATTATTCCTTTGTATTCAATTAGCCACCCAAGGCGACCAGCAAAGAACAGCACAACGCTTGGAGAGGTTTCCCTAATGTTGGCCATGTTCGGCCAGAGCTCCCCTAGCATGGGCTCTCTAAGGTAGACGAGAACCGAACAGGTGGTTAATACATGCTCCACTGTCTCGTCCTCTTCTTCACATGCTCTAAATATGGGGGTTTCTACCAGACACATAGTAAACAAGGGTTTCCTTAGCTGACAGTGATCCGTAAGGATACCTGTGATAAGACGCATTCCCCCGAGACAGTCGCAGATTTAGCTGTTATTAGATTGGGTGAGCGCATTGCTTCCTTGGCCTGTCTGCAGCCTGAGGTATTGTCCCAACGTTGTTTTAGCATCTTGAGACAGACTGTTTTGTTTGAGGTTGTCAGTTAGGCATTTCATTGTTGGTGCGATCGGGGACCCGTCCATGGTATCACTAAGAGCTGAACCAGCCCGCGCCAGCTTGTCTGCCTTGCTGTTGCCTACTTCATTATTGTGTCTTTTGACCAAGCGCAGCTAAATACTGTTTGATTGTGCTGCTTGTTTCAGGGTGTTGTGACATTCTTTAACTAGTCTTGAGGTGATCTTGTGACCACTCACTACTAGTATTGCTGCCCTACTGTCTGTAAGGATTTGGATGTTCCTATCACGGATGTCACGGTGTAGGATTTCTTTTGCCCCGTAGATGATGCCAATGATCTCTGCTTGCAAAGTAGTTGTGTGGTTCTCTAGTGGTATAGCTCCTGATGGATCAATTTGTTGCGAGTAAATACCCGCCCCGGATCCTCTTGTGGTTTTAGAACCATCGATGTAAATTCGGAGGGTGTCCCCACTCTCTATTCTCCCGGTTTCTTTTTTTTGTCGATACATTGTAGGATCTATTGAAGACGTAGCAGAGTGGCAAATTGTCCGTCTTATTTCCAAGGAAGGTTGTCTTTTTGACAGCCTCTTCTAAGAGGTGACAGTGTCTATCACCCTTGCCTCATTTATACCAGAGTCCAGCTGAGTTTAGGCGCAGTGCTGCTGCCGTGGCCATCTCCTCTATGTATAGGTCGAGAGGTGGAAGGCAGAGCATTGCTTCCCTTGCTGCAGTGGGTGTTGTTCGCATTGCCCCTGTCGTGTTGAGGCTATCCTTTGCAACTGAGTAAGCTGTTTTGCTGAAGTTTTCTGTCTGGCTCTGGGCCACCTGACCAGTCCTCCATAGATTAGCATTCGTCTTACTACCGCTGTGTACTGCCAAAGTGCCATCGAGGATCACTCCCAGGTATTATACTTCCGACGACAATGTCAACCGGATGTTGAGGAGCTTAGGAAGGTTCAGCTTACCTAGTTTCCTTTTCCTTGTGAAGAGGATCATTTTAGTCTTTGACGGGTTTATGCTGAGAGACTGGTCATTACACCAGTGTTCAATTATTTTGAGAGCTTCCTGCATGAAGCTGCATATCACCGTCTCAAATGTGTCGGTTATCAGAATGGTTATGTCATCTGCATATCCTATGGTGTGAAAGCCATTGTCGTTAAGTCGGCGCAGTAGGCTGTCAACAACTGTGTTCCACAGGAGTGGGGAGAGTACTCTACCCTGTGAGCAGCTCTTAGCAACGATCTTTCTGACAGTGGTATTTCCTACATTTGCTGTGACTGCCCTATTCTCCAGCATGCTTTTGATCCATTCACTAATAATGGGGCTACGCTATGCATGGAGAGAGAGGTTTCCATTTTTCTGAAGGTCGTCTTATTGAAGGCACCTTCAATGTCAATGAACACGCCCAAGGTGGAAATTTTGTTGTCCAGAGATCTTTCGATTCGGTCTAAAACAGTGTGCAGAGCCGACTCCGTTGATCTCCTCTAAGTGTATGCATGTTGGTTAACGTGAATCGGATTCGTAATCAGAGCCGTCTCGCGAATTAATCTTTCGCACAATTTCTCTAACGTTGTGACGCACTATTTTTGCTACCTTTCAACACACCGCTCGGCCAGACTAACCCAGTGAAGAAGAGAGGGTTCTACTTAAATATGCAATAAAGAAAAGGGGCGCCACGTGATTTCGGGCGGCAAGGCAGCTCCCAAAAAGGAAAATCAGGAACCAAGATCTCAAATCAAATTACGTATATTCTACAAGTTAGGCAAACAACAAAAATATATTTTAACAAACTCAAATTATTGATAATTTAAAAAAAGGAATATAAAGTTTAAACGCGTTATATATATATATATATATATATATATATATATATATATATATATATATATATATATATATATATATATATAATATGGTAGCAATAGATGTTAAAACTAAGTCTTCTTTTATGAACTTGAAATTAAATGTTTACCACTACAACTATTTAACCCGATAGATATAGCTATACCTTCACATAACTTGAATAGTTTGGTTAAACTTTTTATTTTAAATAAACTATAATAATTTAATAACTAACTGTGAAAGAGGCAACAATATTCACCTCTTAATTATTCTATGCATACGTTACCCAAAAAAAAAACATTACTCTAGCTTAATAATAATTTTAAAAAAACAATTATATAAGCGCGTATACGACCTTTATTCTTAGTGCGGGATCAATTCCATACTAAAATTATTCCTATTTCTGAGGGGTTCCTGATAAGGGTTGAAAACAGCAAGACGATTCCCTAATTCCTGAATTCCACTCAGTCCGCAGATACGGAGTTGGGACAGCAATGTAGATTAAGATGATTCCCACGCGGAAATTCAAACTGCAGCCTCCGCCAAAAAAAAATGAACCGGGCCAATACACGGACTGCTCATTGGACTCGATTCAAAATTTCTCTGATGGACCAGACGTCAGAAAGAAGCCTATAATCCACCCCATGAAATTACCAATAAGTCAATTAAGTATTGCTTACCTCAAGATGTAATGGAGGCTTTCGAGTTCGATACTTTTTCTCCGCTATTACAGCGATAGTGAATTCTCCAAAATCACAACGAATCTCACTATAATTATGTGATATAAACCAATCATCCTCCAATAATGAGAAAACCAACAATGGGTTTAATAACTTTAAATCACAAATATGTATCGTTCTCTTATTTCGGCACGCGTTTGCTGCGAGAGTCGAAACAGAAAAGATCGTGGCAGCGGAAATAACTCATGCGCCTAACTATTAGTAATGGAATGCACCAAACAAAAAAGGATAATAGAATAAATATAATCAAAATTAGATATAAATACAGTTGCCTATACTAAATTACAAAAAGTGACCAATAATTAAATGGTCGCGAAAAATTAAAGTAACAACGTTTTTATGATTTGGCTAGTGTATAATCTATATGGTATCTATATGTTTCGGTATGAAGATAACTTTTACTTCTCTTCTTGCTAGAGGGATGTATCTGAACGCAATACATGCCCTGAATGCTAGGTGGGCTGATAATATGTCCAGCTCCCATTGCAAGAGGGCCGGGAATATACCGTACAAGCCTGACTCTTTAAATTGTGGGAAGCTTTTGATTGCTCAGGTTTTACGTGCCCCTTCCGTGAGGTAATCTGCCGCCTCCCAATCCTCTTTGGAGGAATTTGAGGGTATGGGTTCTGACTAATCTTCATCGGAGGTGTTCTTACATCGTGGGAAATGGATGTTAATGAGAATTTCAGCTGCTTCCGAGAGGTTAGAGGAGTAACTCTCATCCTCTCGTTTTAGGCAACCTATTTGTCGTGAGGGATCCTTGGAAAGGATCTTTTTAAGCCTTGCAGCTGCCGAGGTGGTTTCAACCTCCTCACAAAAAAGACCTCCAGGCTGCCCTTTGTCTTTGTCTTATTCGTTTTTTGTAGTCGTGTTGGATGTTTTTATAGACCATTCAGTTCGACTGATGTTTCGATTTCTTCGCTTTATTAAAGGATTTTCTCGCAGCTTTTCTGAGATGGTCGAGTTCTCCGCACCACCAGGATGTGGCGTTCCTGGAGTTTTCTATCTTTCTCGTAGGGCAGGAGTCCTTGTATGCTTTTATAGTGGGGTGTTCAAACGTATTTACATAGGCTGCAATGTCTTCCAATGTATTAAATTGGCCGGTAGGTTCGCAGGTTCGCAGACTCCGCGAGAGGTTGTCTATGTAGACATTCCTGTCCGTCAGTCTCGGGTTGCGAAGGTAACGTGTTTTCTTACCGGTTGTATGTGTTAGTGTATATTTGATCGACCTATGATCCGACATTGAAAGAAAGCGACGGTGATACATGCCAGTCGTGGATTTTGTTTGAGATACCGCTAGTCGCCAATGTAATGTCTATTACAGTTTGGCCCCGAGTTGTCATGCTTCCCATGCAATATTCTGGAAATAAATACGCAAGGAAAATAATGTCAATTCAACATAAAAACTAAGTGGTTATATCCCTTTACAAGTAGTTTAGAGAGTTGGAATATGTTTCTAGTAGATAACTATATTGCACATATCATTATTGTTGCTTTTATAATAAGAGTAGACTGTTTTTGGTTAAGATTAAGAAATTTCTCAGTTCAAAGTGAATATAGAAAATAAGCAAATGAGCAAATACTAAAAATGAGTACTATATTGGTTTCTTGGTTGGACATGGCATGATCTTGAATTATTAGAATTTCTCAGTAAATGTTAGGCTCTTTAGTGAAACATATCTGCCTTGACTAGCAGGCTTAATGATAACATTTTATTACTTTCCCTTTTTTAAATATTTTTTCGGGGAAATATCCGTTTTGGGCCCATTGCACTGATTTCTGGAAAAAAATGTGTCTGTCTGTCTGCTGTGTATCTGTCGATGGGCGCTGTATCTCAAAAACAAAGATCCTATTGAGATGAAACTTTAAACTTAAGATTTTATCGTTAAAAACTGGAACTGAAAAGCTTTTGGTGAACATTAATTGACCGGAAGTGGATGTTTACTTGAGGTGTTTTTTGTTTTTTTTGGTAATATTTTTCTTAAAGGAAAAAATAAACTGAACAAGTTTTATTTGAACATGTTTTTTTTATAAAATTCTTAACTTTCGAGATAGAAAATAAAAATTGAAAATTTTGATTTTTTTGCCAATTGCTAATAAACTATAAGAGTTACATGAAATTTATGTAACAAATAAATATAGAGAATTTAAAACTGAATAAATTATTAAGAATAACTTTTTTGCGTAAACCTCATAGTTTTCTAGAAAAATATAGGGAAATATTATGATGGCCATATCACTATTTTTGATTTGTTTTATTATTAACTGAATTATACACTACCAAATTTTTACGGCTTGAAAATCATATATATTTCTTATGATTATGATTTTACAACTAAATACTATTGCAATGGAAATTATGTTGAAAGTTTTTGTCAGTTTTAATTATCGTTTACATTCTAATAAATTAGTTTGATTTAAATAAATAACTTATTTCCTCAGAATTTAAAAGCTGTTACGAGTAGGTAAAGAGTTTGCTATATGGATTTCACATCATTACAGATTAATTTGTATTAATAGATTGCCAAAGGAATTCCATTTAGTCAGTAGTTAAATTAATATATCATGAATTAAACTGTTTATATTAGCACTAGGGAAAATGTGAGGGCCACATTATTATTTACTACAAATAGTTATAAATCCTCTTTTCTCGGAAATTTTATTCACAATATAATAGAGTTAGAGTGTTTTAATGAAGTTTACCCAACATTCCGAATCCGTATAAGCAGCCACAAACAATTGCATTTCCTTGTTATTCGTACTAGTCTTAATCGCCATGCAAGCTCAACTCCTGTGGTAGTATACAGGCAAAAACGACGCACTAAATGCTTTATTCGGCCGGACTGGAGAGGAATCGCGGTGTACAGGGTTGGCCGCCAGAAAAGCTAACAGGCATTAGGGATGACCATAAACATCGAGTATATACCTAAGCTCATAATTTAACCGTACACATATAAATCCCCACAAGTAATGCCCTTTTCTCAGGTCTGTTGCATTATGAAACGTCCTACATGATTAAACGAAAGCTACGGTTAGTTATTCGTAGTTTATCAGAAGCTATAACCACACTATAAAAAACTTACGGTGTGAATAATTAAATAAACTCATCCGATAGTGTTTATGAGGGTAAATTGTTATAAGGCACATCATGGCAAGCGTGCTTTATATTTAATCCTTAAGTAAGTGTATCGAACTAGCCATATAGATCTTAAAATCTTTTAAATTTACAAGTAGTCACAATCTTTATAATGCTTCATATGCTTATATTATAAATAATTTATAATTTAACATTTATAAATAAATTATATTAAAATTGTACAAAAATAACCTTATAAAAATGAAGTTATGCTTTGGAGGAATAATAATTTATGCAAAATATCCTGGCAAGGATTTTAGATGAGTTTTTACTTTTAGGCCATTAATCAAACTAAAATTTATAATATAATTCAAATCCCAATTTTTACCATAAATTGAAATAGGAAATATCAAAGAAAATAAAAACCGAAATATACAAGAAAGTAGTCAGGCCAGCACTAATATTATATGGAAGTGAATAAGATAAAAGGCAAAGTAACAGCTATATAAATAAGGTTTCTAAGGAAAACAGTGGGAATTACAAGAAGAGATAGAATCAGAAATAATATTGTGATGAAACAGCTAAACATAAAACCAATAGAAAAATTAATAGAAGACAGGCAGCTTGGGTGGTTAAGACACATGTACCGTATAGAAAATGATAGAAAAGCAAAGGAAATATACGAAGTCAGAGTACCGGGGAAGAACAGAGTAGGGAGACCACGGCTAAAATGAAACCAACAGATTACACAAGCAGCAGAGAAAAGAGGGATTATATGGAGAAATGCCAGAATGCTTGCACAAATTAGGGAGGAATGGCAAATGAGGATCAAGAATGGAGAAGATAATATTAAAATTTAGATTAATTTAAACATGTAAATATGTAATAATAGCTATTAGTTTGACACCGAAAAGTAAAACAATGTATAGATTAAATAAATAATAAAATAGTGAAGTGAGAAATGTTTAATTAATTAGATAGTAAACTTCACACAACTCACAAATACATGTTAATCTGCTTAAGCATCTTTAGGCGGTTAAATGTTAAGTGTAGCAAGTATACAGGGTGAGTTTTTTTCGATGTTCTCTATGGGGATCTCAGAAACTATAAGAGATAGAGAAACGGTTAAATGGGGAAAGAAGTGTAGATTTACGAGACGAATAAAATTCCACTTTCAAAGTTTTCAAAAAAGTCAAGGGTAACTAGATATTTTGAAAAAAGTAAAAAGTGTCAATTTTTTCAAATCAATATATCTCGGTTATTATAACAGATAGAAAAAAACTGTAAAGGACAAAGTTTTAGATAATTTTATTTAGATTAATAAAAAATAGTCAGAAAAATTTTATCGCCATTATTTTCCGAGATATGACGCAAACTTACATTTTTTTAAATGGAAACCATAGTTGGCTATGGCCTCATTCAAAAGGTAATTTTTTTCTCTTTAATACAATATGACATACGACATAGTTATTTCTGAAAATAAGTGAGTTATAGTCATTTTAAATTTTATTATAAATAAAAAATGGGTAGCCATGAAAAAGGTGAAAGTAAAACAATTGCAGTTGTTTATAATAATAGCAATATTGTAATTATTAGTTCTAGAAAGTTAAATAAAAATGAAAAACCAGCATAAGAATAATAATTTTGTAATTATCAAATGGTCTTCTGTATGTGGTATAAACCCATTTGTCAAGAGCAGTGTTGCGAGTTTCGCGAAAGTGCGAACGCACATGTCATGTGACGTGCGCGCACTTGCGACCGCATATGTCACCGCATATGCCCGCACATAAGATGACACGATTTTACATTTGTCTGCGCGACTCGCGGCATACTCACTATCGGGAATAACTAATTTCCGACTTTTTTCTGCCTATGAAATTTGATACGGATAAACAATAATACATGTTCACTGCTCTAATTATATCGAATTTCAATTTCATATATCAAACAATTATAACAATTCTTAATAATTCTTCTAAAATGTTTTAAATAATAATACCAAAATAGTAATATTTCTACTTGTAAATTTTCTATGATACGTCCCCATATGAGACTACCGGTATAATTAATAATTACAAAATTAATAACAATTATTATTAATTAATAATAAATATTATTAAGTTTCTATTTATTAAAATTATTATTTAAAATATGTTAGTTATATTAGTATGCATTGTTATAATTGTTGGTATATGAAATTGAAATACGATATAAATAGGGCACTGAACATGTATTATTGTTTATCTACGACTAATATATAATGTATGTATTATACTTGTGATTTTTGCAGTATAATGCCATATATTATTCTCTTAGGGAATAATGACGAGGGATTAATAGTCATTATTCCCTCGTGCACTCCAATCAAAAAATTTCTCAAATTAAATACCATGGAAACAAAATACACAAACTGAAAACAGTCAGTGTCAAGCGCGTAGTGTTTGTGCATTTCTAATGAGATGGATAAAAATGAAGAGTCTTTTACTTGTACACCTCCAGAAATTGTACAACTAGCTGCAGCAACAACATCTACCTTGATACCGGAAACATCGAAATCCATTTATAATAAAACGTACGCAACCTTTAACGAATGGCGTCTTCGAAAGAAAGCAAACTCATTTTCCGAACATGTTCTGCTGGCCTATTTCGCTGAATTAAGTGCAAATTACAAACCTTCTTCATTATGGTCATTTTTTTCAATCATTAAAACTATGTTGAGAATAAATCATGACGTTGATCTTGAAAAATATTGCAAACTACGAGCATTTTTAAAAAGAAAATCAGAAGGATTTCAACCAAAGAAGTCTTCCACTCTGACCCCGAAACAAATAAGAACATTTATTGACAAAGCTACTGATAAAGTTTTTCTTTTACATAAGGTAAATATACCGAATTTAATCTGACTATTCAAAACTCATATTCTTATTTGCTTCAGGTTATATTAATTATTGGAATTATGGGTGCATGCCGCTCAAACGAGCTTTATGAAATGAATATTGAAGACGTGAAAGATCATCAAACACAGTTATTAATAACAATACCCAAGACTAAAACCAAAATTGTACGAACATTCGCCATAAACAGTACGTTTTACAATATTGTAAAGAAGTACATCAATCTCCGTCCGTCACATGTAAAAATTAATTCATTCTTTCTAAATTATCAAAAATCAAAATGTACAATACAACGTATAGGAAAAAACAAATTTGCAGATATTGGTAAACAAATTGCCAAATATTTAAAATTGCCAAATCCTGAAACTTATACCGGCCATTGTTATCGCAGATCATCTGCCACTCTGTACATTGATGGAGGAGGCGATATAACTGGATTAAAGCGTCATGGGGGCTGGAGATCTACACAGGTAGCTGAAAGTTACATTGATCAGTCTATAAGAAACAAGACAACTACAGCAGATACTATTGCTAAACAGATAAATAGTAATGAAGCATCTTCTTCCTCTTCAGCAACCGAAATTCCAAATATTTGTATTGAAAACTCTTCCAAATCTATTGATAGTTCTCGACCAATTCAATTTATTAATTGTACCATTGCTAGTGTTAATGTTATTGAAAAATAAAGTTGTTCGTTAAAACAAATTAATAAATTAGTCATAGATAAAGTAGAGTATACTACTCGCAATAATGGCTATTATTACCTCGGAATGTTACTCCCTCGCCGCTTACGCGGCTCGGTTCGTAAATGTTCCTCGGGAATAATAGCTATCATTGTTACTCGTGGTATAATCTACTATTATCCGTATCAAATTTCATAGGCAAAAAAAGTCGGGAATTAGTCATTCCCGATAGCGAGTATGCCGCGAGTCGCGCAGACAAATGTAAAATCGTGTCATCTTATGTGCGGGCATATGCGGTGACATATGCGGTCGCAAGTGCGCGCACGTCACATGACATGTGCGTTCGCACTTTCGCGAAACTCGCAACACTGGTCAAGAGGATAATAAGTTTCTTACAAAAATATTATGAACAGATGAATCGCGATTTACTAATTGTGGTATTTTTTATCGCCACAATGAATATAGATGAACTTAAGAGAATCCACGAGAAGTTTCACAGAGAAAACTACAAATTAAATTTGGGGTTAATCCATGGTGTGTTTGGATTAATAATTCTCGGTCCATATATTTTTGAAAGCTCACTAAGTCAAAATTATTACTTTCATTCGCGATTTACTAATTGTGGTATTTTTCATCGCCACAATGAATATAGATGAACTTAAGAGAATCCACGAGAAGTTTCACAGAGAAAACTACAAATTAAATTTGGGGTTAATCCATGGTGTGTTTGGATTAATAATTCTCGGTCCATATATTTTTGAAAGCTCACTAAGTCAAAATTATTACTTTCATTTTCTTCAGAAAACATTTGAAGATACTCTTGATTGTTTAAATTTATCATTACAAGCAAGATTGAAATGGTTCCAATATGACTGTGCTCAACCTCATAACATGTTGGCTTTACAAATTATTTAAATGATGCTTTTCTTAACTCATAAGTGGGAAGAAATAAACCAATCCCAGGGCCACCTAGATCTCCCGATCTGCGCGTTTTAGAATTTTTTCTGTGGGGTTATGTAAAAAACAAGGTATATGAAAAATCATATCAATCTGTGGAGGATCATAAACTAGTTGTTATTTAAACATATAATTCAATTTACATGAGAATAGTCAAAAAGCCATAAATTCAATTGTAAAAAGATATAATTTATGTCATAATAGTATTAATAGTGGTCTCTGACCATATTTTTTTAATATTAAAATTTCTCTCCCATTGATATATTGATAATTACAGAATTACTTTATGCTGTTGTTTTATTTTGGTTTATCTCTGTAAAACTAATAATTACAATATTGCTAATATTATAAACAACTGCAATTGTTTTACTTTAACCTTTTTCATGGCTACCCATATTTTATTTATAATAAAATTTAAAATGACTATAACTCACTCATTTTTAGAAATAAGTATGTCGTATGCCATATTGGATTAAAGAGAAAAAAATTACCTTTTGAATGAGGTCACAGCCAACTATGGTTTCCATTTAAAAAAATGTAAGTTTGCGTCATATCTCGGAAAATAATGGCGATAAAAATTTTCTGATTATTTTTTATTAATCTGCATAAAATTATCTAAAACTTTGTCCTTTACAGTTTTTTTCTATCTGTTATAATAACCGAAATATATTGATTTGAAAAAATTGACCCTTTTAACTTTTTTCAAAATATCTAGTTACCGTTGACTTTTTTGAAAACTTTGAAAGTGGAATTTTATTCGTCTCGTAAATCTACACTTCTTTCCCCATTTAACCGTTTCTCTATCTCTTATAGTTTCCGAGATCCCCATAGAGAACATCGAAAAAAACTCACCCTGTATATGCAAATATATGCGTTTATCTCTTATCCATTACATGACAAGTGGATTTATGAGGATTTATTTAGTAGTAGTAGTAGTAGTGGTATTTGGCTATCGACCACGTGGTCATTACGTCGTGTGATTTGTGCATTTGCGAGTATGTAACTGAGCGTGTTACTTTAAAATATCACCCCTGTCAGGATTTATTTATTATTAAAAAAAAAATTATTATTTGTTGCGATTTACATAATTGCTTCTATACAAGGCATTAAATAATATTAGAGCGGCTATGTAGCACTCTCTATTGCTAATTGCAAATCATTACAAACCAATATCAACATCCCATCACTAAATAGTAACGTACTTGAAACCGAGGAGGCACAAAACGTTGCCCAGCCGACCGTCTGTCCAATTTCTGCTGCTCCAATGGTTAAATGGTCTGATACTGTTCGCAAACCACGGCGCAAATGACCTGAAGTACCAATCTCGTTAAATAACGTCACTGTGTCAAAACCCAAAAATAGTCATATAAAGAAAACCATAAGAGGTACATCCCCTCATGGGATGTTGACAATTTGAGCGCAATAACTCAAAAACTTTGGCTGCATGTACGACGCGCTAAAGTGAACGTCATCTCTCAACAAGTAGAGGTATTTTTGAAGAAAGGATTTCCTTCTCGCAAATTTCAAGTAGAGAAATTAGCTACTGTTGATGGACATCCAACCAGCATAAACAACGGGATCCCCACAGCATCACTTGTAATCTTACAAAAAATTTCACTGATTCATCTAAACATATGATCACTTTATAATAAAATTCTAAAACTAGAGGCGTTATTAGCAACCACGGAAATTATAAACTATTAGCTATAACCGAGCATTGGCAGAAGAAAAATAAAACTCGGTATTAAAAACTCGTTTCTGCAGGCCACTGTGTCGCACCCGTGACAACATACGGAGGAGCGTCCATATATGAGCACGATAGCCTCACAGTCATCACGAAAAATGATATTAATAATCTAGCAGAGTGTGATAACTTTTAATGTGCGGCAGTTGAAGTGAAAAAGGTAATTTTAAGTGTGTGTGCGTTTATAATATTTTTTTCTATAAAGCTTGACAAATTGTTAAATATATTAACTATCGCAAAATAAATTTATTTAATAAGCGAGAATTAAAATATAGATTTCAGCGGATCATCAACTGAATCTTATGAAATCACAAATATCCTAAAATTGAATGCCACAACTACAACTTATTACATTTTCATTTTTACAAATGTAAACACATCAGTAATAGACAACATTATTACTAATCTGGAAACAGATTATTAAACATCTGTATTTGAGACATACATGTTGGATCACATCGCCTAAAAGTTAACATTTTCAGTAAACAAAAAGTTATCTAAGACGTCTAGAGTCACTAAGAGAATATTTAATTCAAATAATGTAACTACTTTTCTAGGGTTATTGAAAGATTATACTATTTGGGAAGACATGTACATAAACGAAATGAAAATAAGAGCAGTTAGAATACATTCATGAAAGTTATTGGCAATAATTTAAATAAAAGCTGTCATAAAGTAACCATAAATTATAAGCATAAACGAGATCACAATGCATTAAGAACTCCAGAGATGTCATCGTGCAAAGAAATGCATGACTGTTTACAAGTCTTGAAACATTTTAACTATGGAGCAAAATATGAATATAATAAATTAAATAACAAATACAACATGTTACTACAACAAGCGAAGCGTGATATAATCGAACATACTTTATTAAGGAGTGATAACAAAATGAAGAGTGACTGGTCTATCATAAATAAAATCTTTGGTAAATCTAGATGGTCTCTTGATGCGCTAGTGGAAGGCCAATTAGAATAATATAACAAACACTTTATTAATGTTTCAATTAACCTTACCAAAAACATGGAACACAATCAACCTAATATTCATATTGCTAGAATTGTTTTTATTATATATGTGAATGACTTTCAAAACTAATTTTTAAAAATATTGGCCTCATTCTGATTTATGCAGATGACAAACTTATTAGTTGTAAGCACTAATGTTGAGAATTTATTAACAAAGGCAAATTATATTCACTCAGTTTCTCAAAAATGGATGTCAGACAACATATTAATTCTAAATAACAACAAAACAGAAGTCATACAAAGTTTTCTAAAATATCTAATATAGAATTGGGAACCGATAACGTACAATTAGAATCAGAATGTAGAATATTAGGAATGTTCATGGACAAATAAGTTAAATTGGAAACGTCACTGTAAATAATTTAACTTGAAATTAAATTCTGTTTGTTACGCTTTACGGATTTTAAAACCGCTAATAAATCACAATTCCCTTATTATGATATATAAAGCCAACTTTGAATCCATTCTTAGGTATGGCATTATTATTTTATAGGAACATTGTAGCAACACAAATGCTATGTATTTTACAAAAAGATAGCTCTAAGGATTATGCTTGGATTAAATTACAATGAATCGTGCAAAGGCTACTTCAAAAATTCAAGGCATTTTAAATTTCTGTAACCTCCACGTTTATGAAATACTGCTATTTAATTTCAAACACAAATCAAAATTCACTAAATATTTTTACAATCACAGTTATAACACCCATAATATCAAGCGATACACATCGACTGACTTTATCAGAAAAATATCCTGCTAACAACCGCTTAAAGCTTTTTAATGAATTCCTAGTGATTTGCAAGAGATAGAAATTTTAAGATTATTTAAATACAAACTGTATTTATTTTAATTTACATAAAATTTCTGATTTGTAATTAAAAAGGCATGTTTCATTTTTCAAATTAGTTTATAGTATGTAAATACAATATCTTATTATGTTCTATTTCTGACGTTATTTTTATAATGTACGGCTATTTCATGTATATTATTTTGTAAATAAAACATATTATTATTTATTTATTATTATTAGTACAAAATATAAATTGGATAACAATTGCTTGCAGTAAAACGTATTATTTTTATCGTTTAAGTAGGATATTATTTTAGTGAATCATTTACGAGCATTAATGAAGTTATGGCTCTTTTTTCAGCTAAAGAAGAATTTTGGTTGAAACAACTATATTCATATGGTACACGCGTACGGTTTAAGCTGAACGAACTCTTTTATTCATAAATAAATATGACTATCTTCACAATTATGTTAAAAATTGTTTAATATAATTTTTAATAATATAGACATAATTTATTGCTCGAAAATTTTGTGGTCGTTAATTATTCACAAAATAAAAAAAATAACTGGTTAATTTAAATTGCCGTTTGCTTAGTACTGATTATATTACTAATTAAAATTAATTCATTCATGTCCGTACTAAATTTCCAATTCAATTTTAATATGAATTACTGGGAATTACAATCCCAGCCATGCAATGAATACATCTGTTGAATATAGATCATCCATTATTAACGCCAATTTGAGTGTGGCCCGTTAATAAGTAATACTGTGTAATGATTGAAAGCGCATAGAGTAATTTAGTTTTACTTAGGACGAAGTAGCCAACAAACTCGGCTGTACGCATTATGGAGCTTACATATTTATGAGTCCCAGTGCAGTAGTAGTAAATTTTACTGAATTTTCCGTCATAAAATTTATGTTAAAACATGCTACTCTGGGATTACTATTTTAATTGGAACATTTTGTAAATGCTACATGGAGCCACTAAATGCACTGTTACGTAGTTTTTATTACAGACAGTGAATAAAAAATAAGATAACTACAAAACCATTTTTAATCGAACTACGAAATATAAATTTAATTATTCAATAATAAACTAGAGCTCTTTTCAAAATGAGTATCATTTTAAAAGAACGTCTGCAGACGTTGGTTCGGGGCGGTTTATTTTTCATATTTTCAGTATTCAGATGATAAAATATTACGTGTGTCTACGGATTCATCCATAACAAAGGGATTTTCTTTCTCAAGGGATATAGCAGTGTGGTTAAATGACTCGCTTCTCCACCGGACAGCCGAATAGTGGTGCGAAAGTATACATCTGTGGTAGCCGCGGTGCCATAGACTAGATGGCGGTGGAATACTTCAACCCCCGATGGGAAATTATTCATTTCTTAAAAGATTGTTGAAAACAAAAAATCATACATGTAATTTTTTATTATTTATTCCAGTTAACTATATGTAGAAACACATAACGATTAAAAATATACTTTGTATTGGATATACTTGTAAGTAACTATATAAATGCAATTAATTAAATAAATTGGATGGGCAGAAAGACCTACGGTCGATAGCCCAGACAGCGACGGACTAACACTAATCATAATGTATATATGTAGTTTTTTAAATATGTTAATGTAATAAAGATGTATATATAAATAAATTGGTACATGTTTAGTTTTTGACCGCTGTAAAAGCATTATATAAAGCAGTAAACAATATTTTGTCCTTAATTATATAATACTTTTTTCAATATTGTTACTTATATTAGTTACATTCATATTTATTTTGTACAATTATTAATTAAAACAATTACGTAATAATATAAATGTACAATGTATACCTTTACCCAAACATTTGTTAACCTTTTAATAAAAAATTGCAATTAATTATATAACATTTCAATATAGATATATAATTAACAAACAAAAATGTGTAATAACTTTATTAAGAATATAGTTTAAATTGAAAAAATATATCATAATTAGATAATTATCACTATTAGTAATATTAATCGATGAGTTACGTGAAGATGATGCAATATAAAACTTGTAATACAGTAGTTTATTTTTTTTGCACTCTTGTACAGCTATTGAAAATGTTTACATCGTAAACGAAATGTACATTTAGCAAAATAAAAATATATAAATGTGGAGAAAGTGATTACAAGTTATTTTATACACCAATATTAATAAACCAAGAGAGAAATAAAAATTTTAAAGTTAACATACCTAAAATTAATATATAAAATCTAGGATCTAGAACTAAACACATATTACAATGATAGGTTAAAATACAAGTAAATATAATATTTATTAATCACTAGACGTTATAAGTTAGTAAAAGCATAGAAAATTCTTCGAAATTATTTAAAAAAATTAGTTTAATATAAACAAAAATTTGATTTTGCTAGGTCAAACACCTTTTAGTATATGAATTAGAACCTAATTACTTTCCCTATATACGAAGTATATATAGGGGAAGTATTGTGATCGTGATTTTTTTTTGAAATTTTTTTTTTGCGGAAATATCCGTTTTGAGGTCCCCTGAGTCCATTAAACTAATTTCTGGAAAAAAATTTTTTGTGTCTGTGTGTGTGTCTGTCTGTCTGTCTGTCTGTCTGTCTGTCTGTCTGTCTGTCTGTCCGTGGGTGCTGTATCTCAAAAACGACTGATCCGATTGAGATGAAACTTTAAACGTAAGGTTTTATCGTTAAAAACTGGAACTGAAAAGCTTTTGGTAAACATTCATAAACCGGAAGTCGGTGTTTACTCGAGGCGTTTTTTGTTTTTTTCCGATATTTTTTTTAATATGAAAAATATTACAAAACTTTTCAAACAAAAGTTAAAGAGAATGAGAAACTGAATAAATTTTGTAAAAATATATTTTTCATAAAATTCTTAACTTTCGAGAAAAAGAATAAAAATTGAAATTTTTAACATTTTTTGCCAATTGCTAATAAACTATTGAAGCAAAATGAAAGTTATATAACAAATAATTGTAGAGAATTGAAAATTGAATAAATTATTAAGAATAACCTTTTTGCATAAACCGCATAGTTTTCGAGTAAAATATAGGGAAAGTACTATGATGGCCACATCACCATTTTTTGTTATTACTTTTGTTTTTGGCAACTAAGTAATATATAATTATAATTCTTATTAATTTTAAATTAATTGTAGTTAAGGTTTTGGCAATTGAATTAAGATTCTTAGTAATCCAAATAATAGGGCTATCATTATTGAAAATATTGAAAATTTTAGTAAATAACATAGATTAATATAAATTTAAAATAAATAAAAAACTTTGTAACTTTGTTTGTATAACACTATTTAACATATTTGTTGTTGACTATAGTTTCGGCAACTGAACGTACCATTATCAAAACTTAAATTCACTTTAACTACAAATTACAGGTACCCAAATGTGGTATTTTTTTAAACAAACATTTGTGAAAATTAGATTGTGTCAGCCTCATAAATTTCTATTGATTCTTGAAATTGATTTGTCAATTTATTTTAAGCGAAAATAGCACAAATGTTCCTTTAATATGATAGTAAAATGCCGACCAGATTGTCATATGACCTTGACAATGTTGACAGGTTAACTTATCAATACCGGATTTGATAAATTTATCGCATGTGGTTTTCGGATTGAAAATTAAATTTCTAATTTTTGAACTGGGTTTAATGCTGCTGTGATATTGTGTTTGTTTTTTTTAATATTCTTAATTTAAGAGTAGCATTTCCGAAATATGTTAAAGGTATATATTTTGCGTTTGCTGGTGGTAGGTCTCCTCCAAATAAGATTATTCTGATTTTTTCCAGTTAATGTTTCTTTAATAGTTTATTAATAATGTTAAGGAAATATCGTTTTCTCTTGCAATGTCCGATTAGGGCAAACTCAATGCTCTGTGAATCATTGAATTGAACGCAGCCATTTTATGTTTTTGAGGATGTCTGGAATGGTTACGGTTAAAGAATAGTTTTCTATATTAGTGTTAGTTTTGGTAATGGATAAATCTAAATATTTAATATTGTTATTGGTTTCTGACCCTACGGTGAATCTAACTTTTGGATGTAGGTTATTAATAAAATCTCAGTGGGTTAGTTGCCGATCGCTTCCTACAAAACAAGCCAAGATATTATTGAAGTAGCGATACCAAATTTTGATAGTTGTTTTGCCTAAAGGGGAATTTAAAATACTGTTGGTTAAATGATTCATGAATATTTCGGCTAACCATGGGCTCAATGGTGAACCCATTGCTAAACCTTCTGCTTGCTTATAAAACTAAAATATTAAATAATTAATTTTCCTTTTAAAATAAGAAAATGAAGATCTATCTTTTGTGGGTTGTGTACTCGTTTGCCCATAGTATTTTAGCTGTCCGTTTAAAACTTCTTATTGATCAAGAGGACTTTATTTATAGACACAGCATGACCTCCTAGCTATTATTTCGAGAGAAATTTAATAGAATGAATAATTGAATTACAGTTTTTGCCTTATATTCGCTTCCTAACATTACTATTTAATAGAATCCATATGCCAACTATTTTAATTTATCAAGACAATCACTATATTTAAAAATAGTTCAAAAGTAATTCAACTAGATTGTTAATGTAAGAAGCTTCTACTTCGTTAGTTTCGGCAACTCCACTTGCCATTATCGAAACATAAGTAAATTAAAACTCACTATTCATCTGCCTTATGAAGCCACTGTGTGGCGAAACATGTTGCAGTGTTCAACAATAAATGTGAAACCCTCCCAACTATGTTGTTTTATTTCAATTAAAACTACGATTTGCTCAGGTATTTATACATAAAATTATTCACAGACAGCGTCATTACTTTACATTCAATAATAAATTTTACGCCGAAACGTGTTCAATGTAAAATTTTTATCACATGGGATTTGAAAATATTCAATATATATACACTGTGTTGTATTCCTTGCGAAGAGATCTTTCAAACGAGGTGCCACTTGTCATAATTTTCCATTAGAAAAATAAAGTTATGAATTTTATTCCAGTTAAAGTATACACACTATATAATTTAATACCCATTTACCATAAAGGTGTTGGGCGTTTTTCCTAATTTTTCATAAATATTTTCCACTTTTCCCTATTTCAATTCAGCTGATTGTATTCTGCTTTTCACTATCTTGGTTAGCGTCCCCGATTCGTATTCATAGGTAAGCACCGGTCTATATATTGACTTTAATATCTTTAATAATAATAATAATAATAATAATAATAAATCTTTATTTACAGAAAAAAAGAAACAATTTACATGTAATTAAAAATATGACAATGATACAATACATTATTTTTTCTGTCAAACGGCTATCGTTTTTCAGCTTGGCTTTGCCTATCTTACAAACATCATGATTGCTAATGTCTAACGGAATTAACTGTCGGTTGTTCTTCAAACGTCATGATCACTAATGTCATTATGAAATGCAGAGATGAACTGATGAATGGTGATTTCAGGGTATTTATATCGAGGTACTATTAAAGGATTACGAGGGATACACATGTGGTTAAGGATGTCAATATTGTCATGGTTATTTTAATATCTTTATTTTAGTGTTTTTTGATATTTGTCGTTGATGGGAAGCAAAATCGGAACAAATATAATAAAAGTAATAATACGAGAAATGTTAAAAAACAAGAAAAAAATAAAAACAATTATCATAGCATATGGACCCAACGAAGATAAAAAATGAGAAGAGAAGGATGGATTTTGAAAAGAGTTAGACTTAGTAACCGAAAAAGCAAGAGGAAGAATATATGTCCCTGGAGATCTTAATGCAAGAGTAGGAACTGAAGACAAGGAGTATAAGAAAGCACTAGGACAATATGGAGAAAGCACTATCAATGAAAAGCGTATGCTAGATTATTTCATAATATACAACCTGATAATAAAGAACACATGTTTTCAACACAAGAACATACACAGATATAGAAGAGAAGTGAGTAGTAGAAATGAAAAATACATTATTGACTATGCATTATAGAAGCAAGAATCAAGAAGGAAGTATTAGATACAAAAGTAATGAGAGGTCCGGAAATAAGAAGCGACGACTACACAGTTATAAGCAGAATAGGCAAAGAGGTGAACACAAAAATAAGTACGTATAAACTAAGAGACAGAGAAACAGCAGAAAAATATAGACAACATAGAAAGGAAGTAATCGAGATTGAAATAGAAAATAAAAATCTAGAACGAAAAACTCTAGGACAAGACCAATTAACAGGGGAAATGATAAAAAATCATAAAGAAAAAGGAAACAGAGTTACGTGTAAAAATGTACAACAAATATGAGAAGTACCAATACACAAAAAAAGGAGACAGAAATAACTACAGAGGTATAACATGAAAATACTAGAACAGATATTAGACAAATGAATAAGAGCAGTAACCGAGAAGACACTAGAAGAAGTACAAAGTGGATTCAGATCAGAAAGAAATATCCAGGACCACATATAAAACAACGGACACAAAAGATGCTACAGGAGAAAAGAAGATTATACCTAGCTTCAATTGACCTACAGAAGGCTTTCAATAAAATACCAAGAAAGAAATTATGGGAGACATTAACCAAAAAAGGAGTGGATGGAGAAATAATTAGAATAACTAAGAAAATATACAAGAATAATACAAACGCGGTAATATATAAGAATAAGAGAACAGAGCTATTTAAATACAAGGAGGAGGACTAAGCCCGGGATTGTTTATAATAACATGGACGAAATAATAAAAGAATGTAATACACTATGTAACGGTATAACAATAGGACACAAAAATCTAAAAAAGTGTCAGTGTCTGAAGGAGTACTTGTAGATGACATAGTAACATTTGCGAAGATCCAAAAAGAACTTAAACAAAACTTACAAATACAGAACGAAACATTAGAAAAATATGGTATGAAAATGAACAAAGAAAAGACTAAAATAATGATAATTGGAGAGGAACAGGAGATGATGAATATAGAAATAGAGGGGTCAAAATAGAACAGGTATCCACATACAGATACTTAGGAATAAATATAGGCAGCAAAGGAACTTAAGGACCGAAAATGAACACAATAATAGAAAAATTATCAAAACCACATATTAAGAGATGGATTCTGACATAAATATTGAATTTAAATCAACATATTGGGCATCATTAGACTCAGAAAAATTATAACTAGTGTAATAAAATAATAAAAGTATTTATAGCCATTTAAAAATTTTAAACTGACTATCATTTGTCAATGAAGTTAATTTAAAAAACATATATTTAATGTCATTTCATAGTATTTAAACGGCCATTCAATTTGTTTTTTTAGTTGATTCAAATCGGTTAATAAATAACAGAGCTATGGCGTTGGGCGTTTTTATCGAACACCCGGTATATATTTAATATTGTATTTATCCGTCATATATATATAATACTAAATTTATTTATTTTAGAAATGAGGCACGATTATAATTAAAATTACATGATTATTTTTTATGACGTCGGGTATGGGTTTTCTTAAAATAATCTTAATTGGATATCGGAATTATAACTTTTTTATCTTAAAGTTAATTATGTTTTCACAAGATATCGACCTTAAAATGCGATATTAAGGCTGCGTTTTAATGAATATGTAGATTTATATTTGATTACCTTGAATGAATATTCTTGTTTCATTTAAAATTTTAATATTTACAGTTATTTTACACATGTTTGGAGTTCGTAACTTTATGACTAATCATTGAAGGAGTATAATTATTATTAAATTAACACAGTATGGTGCTACAGTAGATGTTCACGAAATATTTTTGAGTTACTTTCAGCAATTGAAGTAAATTATAGATATATCGGTAAAATATGTTTGTCCTAATTTTGCTACATTTATTATTTTTCTACATGTATAGCTCAGAAAAAGCCTTCAACATATATAATATTTATAATATGTTACTTGAATTCAAAATTAATTAATATTTCTTCTCCAAAAATTCCTTTTATTTTCTAATTGATATATATTCTGAAATTTTAATGTGTGGTATGCAATTATTTGTATATTTAAAGGCTTTAATTTATTATCCTTGTTTTGATGGTAATACTTATAATCCTGAAACACCGACATACTTGTTAAATAAAGTTATATATTACATTGATTTAAATCTTTTATAACCAGATATATTATTACATGTCTACTATTATATTTATTACTATTTATATTTTGTTTATCGATTCAGTGTAAAATTATGCCATGATTGTGTATACGTACTTACACACTATCTATTTTAAACTCTGTATACTACTATTTATGATAGTTTATTTGTTTATACTTGTACTTATGTATTTGCATAATTTGTCGTTTACATTTACTCATCGGTAACTCTTCCTACTGAGAACTGGTACATTTATAGTGTACCACAGATTCTAGGGCGCGCAGAATTTCACTCGACGTATCTAGATAAATCCGAAGTAGCATTCGTATGATGAATCTGTCATCTAGTAGTTCATAGAGATATCTAGAATGGGACCTCTTTATATTATGACATTTGAAAAAATGACACTCTATGGTCCGATTATGTCATCCCGTTTGGATTATAATGTATGAATATGAATATTTGTAGACATAGAGGGGGCCTTTGATAACACCTCTCTGCAATAAAATGAGCGGCAATAAATAAAGGAATATTTACTCCCATTAAAAGGTGGATGGACGCAATGTTTTAAAGCCGGCATTTCTAACAGGATCCATAATATCTATAACACTAGCAAAGGGGTGTCTTCAGGGGGGAGTTTTATCCCCCACACTTTCAAATTGATAGACGGATTCCCGGATGAACTGCGTAAAAAGGGCTTCATAACTCAAGGCTACGCAGATCACATTGCCATAATTATCAGGGACAAGCATGAAGGCACTCTTATAATCCTAATGCAACAAGTACTGAATATCCTTCATAATTGGTATGTTCGGGAAAGACTAAGTGCATCCCGAATAAAACGATGATAATAAATAATAAACACTTTGTAACTTTGTTTGTATAACACAATTTATTTACTGCTGACTATAGTTTCGGCATCTCAACCTGCCATTTTCAAAACATACAATGATTAAAAACTACAATTACAGGTATATATATGGAAACAAAATTTAACAAACAGCTGTGAAAATTGGAGTGTACATCAGGTCAACCTGGTCGTTAATTAGGGGTATTCCCGGAGGCTCGAATTCGAAATACTTTTAAGATGTTGATTAAAGAGACCAAAATGGCTTTAATAAGAGTCAAGGAATTTGGTAGAGAAATATTAGCTTGGTACACGGATGGTACGAATAATAACAGAGGTACTGAATTAGGTATTTATGGCCTTAACTAAAACAACAGGAACTTTGTAATGTATTTGTTAGAAATAGTTTTAGTTTTTATACACAGAGGGCATGCGGACATCATGTGCGTCATTAGATTTACGCATTAGTATTGTACCAGCCGCAGGCGAATAAAGTGCTGTTAAGTTTGCTCAGAGTACTTCCAGGGTACGGGGATATCAAAGGCCGATAATCTCGCCAAAAGACGCGTAAATAATATTCTTATAGAACCAAAGCCGTTTTATGGACTCCCCACGGGGCACAGACGAGACAGAAGCCATAAGTACTGGAACAATGTTCGAGGCGACTCATCAAACTTGATCACAGCCACAAGGTGCTTGAACTCACAAGGAACGAGTTGAGAACATTCACCGGACCCACGACACGGCATTATGTCTTTCATTACCATTTGTGGAAAAGAGGAAAGTGGATATTGCAGATTATGGGATTCGGCAGATGAAACGACCGAGCATATACTATGCACTTGCGCGAGATAGCCCACAAGCGTTTCTTAAGGGTAGAACAATAGATTAGTTAGGTCGCAGTTCACGAGAGGATAACACACCTAAAATGACCCTATAAAACCTAAAATATGTGAATTCTTGTATCAATAGAAGTTTAAATTATTGGTTTTTGAGTTACGTGAAGAGAAATTTCAATTAATAAAACACGTTAGAATTCACTTTCTTCACAATTTATTTTCTATTCACTAGATGTACATTTCGAGCACTAAGTGCTCATTATCAATAGCTATTGATACAGAATAGAAAATGTGTGATAATCAAAATATATCCGATTCAAATACACTCATTGGATATTTTACAGCGATTTTTAAGCTGCGAGGTAAAAACAAATACAATATGTATTCGACGTTACATCATTTATGGATCACTTACAGCTGTACTAATAGACAGATATCAATTCTCGGATCGTAGAATACTAAATTAATTGTCATATTAGGTTGGTGTCACGGAACAGCTGACGGAATTGTCAATATTTTTCGTGATTATTAGTTAAAGAATACGCGCAAAGTTTGTTTGCCAAGTTAGTTGGTGTGATAAGGATAAGAAATAAGCATTTTTTTATTTAATCAACATTAAAGTATATTGGGTCGTTTTGTATATTCGTGCAGTTTTTGTTAATAATGCAAATGTGTTTCAAAGGACTGCGATTTTGAATTGTTAATTGGGCAATTCAAATATGTTTTAAAGAGATGACAGTAAGCTCTTTTCATATGTTTTCTTTTGTTTTTATTGATATTAGATTTGCTTGTGTTACAAGCCAGTAAAAATGACTGAGAATAAGGTACATGTTTGGCATATTTTGCGTTATTATTTCAAGAAAAGCAGGCGAGCTACGGAGTATCCTTAATAGAACGTACCGCTCAGAAATGGTTTGCCAAATTTCGTTCCGGAGATATGAGTCCCGAAGATGAACCTCTCAGTGGTTGGCCCAGCAAGGTAGTTTCGAGTAATAGCAATTTTGGATCATCTACGATAAAGTAGTGCAAAGAAATCTCGATGAACCGCTGGATAGTCGCCGAATACCACCCCGAAGGCCGGTCTAAAGAAATTTTGTTATCCATATGGAGGAATCATCGTGGTGTGCTATTTTATGTGCTCCCTTCTCGAGGATAACAATTGATTCGGAGGTCTACCGCCCGCAGATAACGAAATTGAACCAAGCATTACGACAGAAAAGCTCAGAACTGGTCAATCGCAAAGGTGTTATTTTCCACCATGACAACGCCACACCCCACACCGCAATAATCACTCAGCGAAAATTAGTGCAACTTGTTCTGGTTCCTCCAAATCTCCCTCAAAGGAAAACCGTTCACTAATCAGACAGCTGTGAAAATGTACTTCGACGGGTTTTTCGCTTTTAAGTCCCAGACTCATTTAACTTAGAAGGAGCCGAATAGATTATAAAATTCATCCTTTGTATGAAAAATACTTGGAATCACGCAATACAATTGAAATTTGCCTTACTAATTCATAAGTTGTAACGTATGACGTCTAATACATTTTACAGACAGAAAGAGGATGCAACGCTTGTAAATAGTTATTCCGTTATAGAATATAAGGAAACAAATAATGCCACATTTCAAGAGATTACGGAAAGTGGGGACAAATTGCAGTAAATTATATTGGAAATTGCCCAACTGGAAAAATAATGCACCATTTTACTATTAAATAAAGTAAAAACTGAAGAACAAATTTAATCTTAGAAAATTATAAAAATAAAAATAAATACACGCCGGTGCGCATTTGGTTGCGGCCGAAGTAGCGTTAGCGAGAGTGCAGCAACGTTAGTTCGGGTCAGCAGTTGGATGGGTGACCGGTACCATTCACCATTGGGATACAATTAATTAACCATCAATTTATATTTATTTATAGAAAAAGCTGCAATGAATATATTATTTATAAAAAGTGATAGTATAGTGATTCATAGTAGTTGAACCATTGTGCATCTACTATGAAACTCAACAAACCAATATTTGAGTTTACTAAATGTGCTTTAACATTTATCAACCCATGCCTTTGCTTCAACAGTATATTTTCCCTATCAGAAAGCAATGTTAAATTGAAGGACAAAATTTCCATAGTAAAATTAAATTTAAAGGGAGCATCACTTCAGAAACTAAAACTTGTAAACAAGTCAACGAAATAATATAATATTTTGTCAGTACCTAAATTAAGGTAGATAATCTGTATAAGGATTTTAAGTTTATGGTGCGATATAGGTGTCGGGCCAAAAACATTTCAAAAAATCAGTATTTTTATTGTATTATAATATATAACTGTATATTAAAATTGTACTGTCCTACTCGGGCCGATGAAGTAAAACAGCAACACAATTTCACTAATTATTAACAATTTATTAAGCTGACATACACTGTACATTCGTACGCTAACAAGCATGGAAATAAACTGAACTATACATTATTCGAGTAATGCTGCGCACAATTTTGACGCGCTTTAACTTAAATTTAAATTCAAACATTACAAAAATAAAATCAGACAACCTGCTTTATATATACCGTAACAATTTCATGTACATATATACTTCTGCTAGCGAAGTTGAACAAAATATTATACAAGGTAGCGCAAAAGTAACGTCATAGTTTGAATTTTCTATCATTTTGTTATAAATGAAAAAAACTCTCGTTTTCATAAAAAGTTTATTTGAAAGTGTATGATTGGTTACATTACTTGGAAAAAATAATATCGCTCAAATGGCCACCTCTTGAGTTGATGCATAATTGCGCTCGTTTTACGTTATTTTTAATTGTTGCTCGCTAAATATCTGGCTCCAAATTGGCGATTTCTTCTTCAATGTTACCTTTCAAGTCTTGCAAAGTTCGTAGTTTGTTGTGGTAATCGCGAGATTTTAAAAAGTTCAAAAGGAAGAAGTCTGGTGCTGTTAGATCTGGCGATTTGGATGGCCAGTTTAAATCTCCAAAACGGGAGATCACTCAACCTGAAAATTGATATCTCAAAATCTTCATAGTTACCCGAGCTGTGTGAGCGGTTGCTCCGTCCTGCTGAAACCAACAATAATCGAGACCCAATGCAGCAACTTGCGGCAAAAAAACTTGTTTAGCATCTGCCTGTAACGCTCGCCATTTACGATTATGGCGTCATCGGCGTAATAATAATTTTAGGAGGATGCAATGATCTTCTTGCATTACATGTGGATTCTCTGTGCTCCAGAAACAGGGTAAACGACGCCGACATTCACGTTACGTTAAAGCAACAGACTTAGAATTTGTCAAATAAGAATTAACAATAAATCCACGATATTTAGATGTGTATCGCTCCATGGTTTATTGACAACTAATTCACTATATATCTACATCATAACTTAAATATCAAAGCCACTGACATTTGGCGCTATGTGCAAAAATGGCAGCCAATTCAAACTATAATATTACTTTTGCGCCACCTTGTACTTCAATATTAGAATTTAGTTAAGATAATACTATAAATATATTAAAGGAATTTTCTAATTATATAACTAAAATTTCTTGTGGGCAAATTTAATTAATTTTAATTAAAACATTTTTATTGTACATAGTATTATAAGATATAATTATTATGTTTCTTCATCTTCTTCGTGGCTTTCGATCGTAGGTCTTTCAGCCTGGCAGTTTTAATATAAAATGATTATGTCTTATTTTACTACTAATCGTATACTCTATAACTAAAATAACAATTGCATAGATAATAGTTGCACATCTTTCGTCTAATTTTTTAATCGTTTTAATCATACCATTTTACTATAGAAATTCTATTGTTACATTAATAATTTATAAAGTAACAGATATTTATTTATTTTCATCCTTTCAATCCATTGAAAATATCCTAATATCCGATAACTGCGTAAATCTATAAAGAAATAATAATTCATATATCCATTTGAACACCTCAACGTTATCCAATATGAAAAGTTATCGAAATCATTGGGTCCACATGATATATCATTTTAATGGCAGCGTTTTTTGTGACTAACATTCGACCGCCGTATTTTCCGCTCGTTTCCCATCATGTCAACATGACAAACGTAAACATATTTATAATGGCCTGTGAAAAAAATAAAAAAAAAGGCATGTCGAAAATCTGAAATATGTTCACCCTTATGGCTTTCACATCAATTTAACGAAATTATGACATCACAATATAAAACCCCTGCCGGATGTAGGCCCGAGTTTTATATAACGCGTTGAAATAAAAATAATACGTAGCGATAATAAATAATGAAAAATAATGTGGATACCACTGAATTTATGGAGTGGTGTAATAAAATTGAATAGAGTAACTATTTGAATAGGTGACATGTGATTTATACCAAGTGATATTAATTGAAACTAAAAAGAATAATCTAGTCTATTATTTCTTGTTAATTACGAATAGAAAATTCTACTAAATTCATAATGTCTAGAGTAATTATTTAATTGCTAAATTGTTTGCTTTGAAGAACCACAGATAAACGTATATTTGTTTCATATAAAACATAATGTGTAATATATATTAAAATCGTTGACGTATTTAAATATTCCATACACCTACTTGTCATATAAAATATATCAATAGATAAAATCGATCACTTATAAGGATAGACATGTTTTTCTCGTATGTGATGCTTTAGTTCAAGTAGGCTGTTTTACATAGCCTTCCCAGACTGCAATGTACGTCAAATTTGTCATTGATTCAATTGACAATTTTTTCATTATATTATTATATGTTTTTATTTCATACTGTGTCAAATTCCAATACTTTACGTCAACAGTTTCAATCCGGGAAAACACAAAAAACGGCCGGTCCGGTAAAGTGTTGCTATTGGAAACACAAAATTAATCATGGCAATAACAATTATTCAAATTTAAGAAATAATTTATTCAAAAATACATAATATATGTATAATAAAAATTAACAGTTAAACTTAAATATTAATGTTCAGATTAATAGTACAATTTGTATTGCTCTCAATAGTTACTGAAGGAAAATTACTGCTAAAACTAGTTTTATTAATAATTTCTTTGTTTTGCTGCTGCAATACTTCGACAAAGGTTTCTCCATTCAGTATCATCCTAGCAATTTTATTTTTGTTTTCCACAGAGTCTTCTATGTATTCATCCACAGACGAACTCTTCCAAGCACCGTGTCTTTTTAGTACTGCTAAATCAGCACCAGCATTGGCTAAAAGCATAGCAGAAGTTCTCCGAAACGAATGACCAGTATACTTGTCAGGATCTTGAAGACCCAAAAACAGTGCAATTTGTTTTGGCATCCCTCCAATTGTGTGTATTCCTACCCTCTGTACGGTACACTTTGAATTTCTATATCCCAAAAATAACATTCTATGATTAACATTTTTTGGTCTCAGTGATACGTATTTTCTGAATAACTCCAAACATTTAATTTCATCTACTTCGTTTATTACAGTAAAGGTTCTTCTTTGATTTGTCTTAGTGCACGGAATTGTAATTACTAACTGCGTTTGAGTTTCCTGGATATCGTCTAGTGAAATATTGTACAATTCTTCTCTTCTACAACCACCAGTTACTCCAATCAAAGCTACAACCTGTAAATTCAAAAAAATTCGTATATTTTCTTGTTTTGTTTAAAAATTCCTCTTACTTTTGCCAGAAGAAATTTATCACTACAAGCTTCTTTCATAAATCTATAAATTTCTTCTCGGGTTAATGTTTTAGATTGTTTCGATTCATGGCATAGGAATGCTACCACTTTAGAAAAACGAGATATGTCAAGATTTTCATTCGCAATTAATGTTGATTTTATCATGGAATATTTCGGCCACAAAGAAGACGCACCTATTTTCTTAGACTAAAAACATTAGTTCACAAATAAAATAATAAATGTAATCATTTAAATTCTTACCAAATCTAAAAATATAACTTCCAATATAACTTCTTCCCTAATTTTCATCACATTATTTTCTGCTTTCCATTCACAAAAATGGCTGAATTGTTTTTGATACTTTTCACCAGACTTAATAGGTATTAATTTCGCACACGCTTCTTCAGATTTTCTTACAATTACTGGAGGATTTACAATTTCTGGGCAATTTGCATAAGAATTCATTTTGACACAACAAATTATTTAAACAAATTAAACATTTGCCAAAAAACCGTTGCTAATCATGTTACGAAAATGTAATTAGATTTGGAGCATCTGTTAAATTATTTTTAAATTAATTTCAATGTTTCTTTAAAACGTAATTTGACACAGAATGAAATAAAATACATAACAACATTCGTCCGTGAACACTTTTTACAGTACTCGTTTCGAATTTCAAGACTCGGCTCCTTTGTCGCCTCGTCTTTAAATGTCTCACTCATACTGTAAAGTATGTGTTCCCGGACTTATAACGTTAATTACTATTATCGTTATATTCAAATAATAGGCCGTATAAAAAGTCTCCGCGTTTTTTTCGCTACAAGCCGGTTCTTATACCTTTTTTAATTTTTTCCATGATAGTTCTCAAGTTCGTTGCTCGTGTAAATATATTAATTTTAAAATGAGTGAAATATCTCAAGAAATACGGTATGCGATGATTTTTTACTATAAAAAAGGCAAAACCGTTGCAAGAACATGTCAAAAAATTTGTGAAGTGAACAGCGAAAATGCTGTTAGTGAACGATGGATCCAGGAGTGGTTTGTTAGATTCCGTTCCGTAAATTTGGATGTTGAAGATGCACCTTGCTCTGGCCAGTCAGTAACTGAAAAAGTCGATTAAATTTTGCAACTGGTGAAGCAAGACCGACACGCAAGCTGTTGCAAAATTGCGGAGGAACTAAACATAAACCATAAGGCAGTTTGGAATCATTTGAAGAGAGTACGCTACAAATAGCTGTTTGGATCCCACATGAATTAACGGAGAGATATTTAACTGACCGAATTACCATCAGCGTTATGTTGTTGAAACGAAACGGAATGGTTCCATTTTAAAACGAATGATATATGAGAAATAGGTGAAGTACAAAAACATTCAACAAGAGATCGCGGTTAAAGGCTGGTGACCTACCGCAAATAACTTCAAATCCTGACAAAAAGCTTCTTTTGTAATGTGCACAACTCGACTGTTTGAATGAAGCAATCAAAGAAAAGAGACCAGAATTGGCCAAAAGGAAGGGAGTTGTCTTTCATCATGACAATGCACGGCCGCATACATATTTGATGACTCGGAACAAATTGATCGGACCATTGACTATTATCTGTTTCGATATCTGCAAAAGTCCCTCGATGTTAAGAAATTGGTGCCCCATCCTACATAAATCAAAGAGAATTTCTTGTAGCCAAAGGTAACATGTTAAATTCATTTTCCAATTCCATATTTAAAATTCTCAATATCTTTCTGAATTTAAACTCTGCGAAATATGTATAGCCCTATAGTATTTCTGTTCAAAATTCCACACCAAACATTTATTTTTCGAGAATAATAATGTTTGCAGATAATTCGGAATGCTGGATTTTCATTAGACCAGAAAACTACCGTTTTGTGATGAAACTACACCATATTTTGCCATGTAGTAAATGTAACTTCATCCGTAAATAGGATCTTTATTGGAAATGTTTTATCAATTTCTATTTCACCTTGTACCATGAGACAAAATTCAGATCGATTGTCATAATAATGTTCTTGCAAAGACTGAACATATCTTGGTTTAAATGCTTTAAACTTATCGCCGCTAGTACCTTATAAACTGTTGACTTGTCCAATCCTAAACTCCTGGCACATTTTCCAACAGATATTTGAGGATTTTCAACTACGCTTTGTAAGATATTCAACGAATTCTCCACATTTCTCACTGGTTTAGTACGTTCTTTTTTAAATGCAATTCAAATTTTCTGGTCCTTTTTAATTGCTTTAAAATTCTTGCCACTTGTGAATAACTGATTCTCTTTTCGGGGTGCATGCCGTTAAAAATTTCAGCTGCTTCTAGTTATCGCCACATATTAGCACCAACTCTGCTCTTTCCTGAACAGTTAATTAACTGCTCTGCCATATAACAACTCTATATAAATTATCAATTAATTATTTGTTAATAATAAATATTAATGACACATACGTCAAAACTAAGAATACTTGATAAAATTTGCTTAAAACGTGCAAAGGTTATAAAAATTGTTCATTATGTTGCTAATATAGCGTCGAATGTAATTTTTTTGTCTTGTTTGTATGTATATGAAATAATTAATAAAAAAGTTTCCCATATGTTGCATACTTACGTGGACACGTTGTATATATATGGAATTGATTTATAAACAAAGGAGATCAAAAGAGACGATGCATCCGATGTATTTTGTTGAAACGGTTAACTTCCTTGATAGCTTGATAGCTTAACAACGGATATTATCTTTTAATCAACTAACACAAAATCAATTTCGACAACACAAGCGCTGTACTTTCAGATTTGTAATTAGGCCACCCGTATATATATTTATATACCGTGTGTCCCGTTTGAAGACGCATCATAGGGAATTCCCATGTAAAATTTTCAATTGCAGTTTGTATCTCTATTAATGAATGAAAATGATCAGAATAAAATTAGAATGATTCCTTTATCTACTAAAGATATTTTTGAGGTTTTATTTTTGTTTCATCTTCATTTTTAGTCAAAATATACCTTAAAATGTGTAAGCAAATATTTGATAATAAGATCCTCAAAATAGTAGTTGCTGTGAAAAGTCAGTGCTTGTCATCTAAATTGTATAACCCACAAATAAATAATTAATTTTAAAATGAGTGCTTACAACAGAGAAGGAAACGTTCAGTGCTTTGAAAAGTCAATGTATAACATCTAAAATTACAGATGGCGAGTTCAAATGCACAAATCCATTATTCTTGTTGAAACTAGTTAACACAACGGTACAATTGCCCGAAACAGAATAAAACTCTTTTTAGTATTTCTCATTTATTTTGTACAACATTTCAAAACCGCATTCAGTTAAATTATAATTATTATACTATTCCAAACTTAGAAAGAATGCTTATGTAAAGAATAAACATAAAGTTAAACCTATAAATACTTTAATTTGCTTTCAATAAAAATAAAACTAACAACGCTATTTTTAAAATTCATCCCCATACATTAAGTTTGTGTGGATATTCACTGCTTGATGTTACAATATGAAGAATGTTTTGAGACCATTGACGATTATTTTGTTTGTTAGAAAGTACATTCATCTGTAAAACACACACTATTTGGAAATGTCTTATTCTCTTTACACTTTTTCATAATAATTTAACAAAATTTAGATCTTGAATCAGGATCCACTGCTCAGTTCTTTATGATTTTGGCTTTTATAGGGTCGGTAACTATAAGTTTACACTTGATTTTAAATGTACTGTTATCCTTGCAACACATTTGTTACAGTTTCTTCAGATTTCCTCCCTTTATTCCTAACAATATGTTCATCGTTTACACAACCTTTATCCTCAAATTTCTGATAAATTCTAATAATTGTTGATTGACACGGCACTGGACAGGTTTTAAAATTTATACTAAAATGTCCGCCCAAACTCAATTTGATGATCTGAACTTTTTCTTTGTGGTGTAAGCACTTATTTTGAATTGAATTATTTGTTTGTGGCTTAATCAATTTAGATGACACATTTCATAGCAACTACTATTTTGAGGATTTTATTATCGAATATTTCTTCGCACTTTTTAAGCTATATTTCGATTAAAACTAAAGATGAACCAAAAATAACACCTTCAAAATAATCTTAGTAGATCAAGGAATCATTCTAATTTTATTTTGATAATTTTCGTTCAATAATAGAGATACAAACTGCAATTGAAAATTTTACATGGGAATTCCCTATGATGCGTCTTCAAACGGGACACACGGTATATATATATACATATATGTTTTAAAATATCTCATTAACTTCAATTTTGAATATGAAATGTGAAATATAAGAAAAAGGAAATTAAAATAATGGTACGAATATTTTAATCTCAATATAAAAATACGTTTCCATCAATAAAGTAGCCTAACGTATTATATATTAAAGCATTATTGAGATTATTATTAAAATAAAATAGTTAAAACTTTATATACTAAAAACATTTGTTTTGAATTATTTGGTTGGTTCAAAGCGGCTGTATTGTAAATGTTAAATATGACATGTTAATTATTAACTTGCAATTAATGCTATTAATATCATAACATACAATTACATAAAAGGACAAGCAAAATAACTGCTGACAAATAATTAGGCTCCATCCCTAGCAGAAGCAGATGTCATGTTAAATGACAAAGGGAAATACAAAACACAAGGTAAAGTGTACGTTTCAATAAAAGATGTAAGGGAAAAACATTAGCCAGGGGTGCAAGTTAAACTGAATTTCACAAGTCCTTTCATCGTCCTGTGAATATAAAACTGGTGTCGTATCAAGACAAAAGAAATACGGAATGTTATCTCTCTTAGTAAATTAATTATATCTTTTATTTCACAAGAAAAAAAAATACAAGCTAGAATTACGGCTCATTTAATCAAAGGTATGTAGACTATCCTCATTTCTTAAAGAAGTGATTATCAAGATATGAATTAGTATTCAAATATACAATTATCTCCGTTCGGAAAGATTAATATACTTGAATATTATAGAATTTTATCACTAGTAGTAGTAAATTCCTTATATATTTCACATGTATATGATAATTAAACTTTGCAATGCCTAAGCATACATAGTAATTTCCTTATAGAATATATTTATTTTAATGCTTGAATTATTAATCTGTTTATTTTATAAATTATATATTTGTTTGCATTAAAACTGAATTAATAAATATTTGCTATATATATATTTTTGTAATTCGCAAAAATATATGTAATGCGAATTTCGCGAGCCCGTTTATGCTAAATTTTAACCGTCAAAGTATTTATCTTTATAAAAAACATACAAATTTATTTTATTTTATAAATGTCAATTTGAAACTCAATATAAGAGGGTATAAATAAGTTATTTTTATCATAAAAGTCGCGTATCTAAAGTGAACAAAATAATATTTGAGGGAAATTACGCTTTTCATTAAGGATGCGATAAATATTTTATAAGCATAACATGTAAAGCAAAGTACACATGCGACAGAATAATAATATTTCATTCAGACTTCTATTGGCACATAAAAGATAAGTAAAAATCTTATTAATTTATGACATTTAGGAGATGGATAAATAACACTCATTTTTGTGATCTTTCTCGGATACAAATCATCTTTTACTAATAATCCAATATCAAAAAAATATTTAAATCAATTTACTGAAACACTACTAAGTATAATATTAACTTGTTTCATATCAAAAAAAAATAATTTCAAAATGTCTATGAGAAAAAAATCTACATTCTTACTAAAACATCGCCAATGTATTACATAATTCGTCAATTTTTTAAACGCATCACAGAAGTTATTACCTAATGGTAATCTTCAGACACGTGTTTTTTGGTATTACAGGTCGTTGGTGAAGCTATGCCATTATGACCTGGATCCTTTCAAGTAAAAGGCTTGAACGAGGATGAACCGATTTAAATGAAACCGGATCTTCTCTGACTGACGCGGTGTGATACAGCCAAGCACGTGTCTGGAAATTACCATTACGTAATAACTTTTGTAACGCGTTTAAAAACCGACAACAGTACAAAAAACGTTAATTTATTGTTTAAAGTAATTTAAGTCATTATATAGCATCTATTAGTTATGTAATCCAATGCTACGGGCAATTTCATAATTTCATAAATTTAGGGGTAAATTCATATTTTATTTTATTTATAATATATGTAATTTAAATTTCCAATTAATATATTTCTGTTCTTGATATATGTTACAGAATACAATTGTATGTAATTGAATAGAGTAATATGTTCTGTAATATTATGCTTAAGTCTTTATTTACAGATAGCAAAATTAACACTTAAAGATCTTGTAATTATACAGCAAGAGATCCGATTAAACAAATATTGATATTCAGTAAATTTTATACAAATTTTGAAGTGATGAATATATGAGCGTAAAATGTCAACATTTGCACATAGCGGTTTTTTTTATATTAATCTATAAACAGAATTGTTAAACGTAATATTTTCCCGTCTCCGTCAGGTTACTAAAATAAATTTTCCTCGTGAGCTATTAAGGCACATCTATGTTTAAAACTAAATTTATAAATTGACACAATTTACATTACCATTTAGTGTAATATAACAAAAGTACATTGCAAACTATGCATTTTTTTAGTTAAACAGAATTAATTAACGAGGTGAATATAGTCGGCCCCAGAAAACACAATATTAACTTTATAACATATACACCTTGGTGTATTTGATTAGTCGATCAAATAATACAATAAAAATCAAGATCAAGATTTCTTCTTATTTTATATGCATATAAACGTACGCAATGTATTGTTATATATGCATGTGTCAGAAATGTTAAGTAATTTTAGCGTATATACCAGAGCGTACTGTTTATTATTTCGATTCACATGAGATCAGCCCTGGAGAGGGGAAGACAAATTGGATGAAATAAAAACAAACTAATTAGACCAATGGTTACCAACCTTTTTTGTGCCATGCCCCACCTAAGCCTTTTTAAAATTCTTATCCCCCCCTATGTAACATATACATAATATTAAAAAATTGAATTGTTCACTTAAAAGCTTAAATGACATGTTCTAGGAAGAAATTACTAGAAAATTCTTAACGGAACACATACAATACAAAATATATTTTAAAAACATATAATGAAACACAAATTTAAATTCGAAATAATTTTAACAAACATTTTTCTATATTAATTTATTAATTTAATTTAAGTTCCTTGCGCTGGATGCTTGCTGCACAGAGATTTTATGTTAGGTTACAATTTGGTTAGCTTCAGTCTCAAGTCTCCCAGTGGTATTATATCCAGACGATTTCTTTTTTTACCAGTAAATAATTTACAGAACTAAATCCACATTCAGCAGCTAAAATAAATATGATGATGGAAACGGTAACAATAATTTTCTTGCAAATTTGGCTGAATTGGGTATTTGATTTCTGCTTCCTCACAAAGCCATGCCATGTTTATATTAAATAAAGTTTTAACTGGCTCATATTTTTGATTTCTACGAGTTCTTCTTGATACTGTATATTTGATATATCAGACAAGTCATCATCCATGTTGGAAAATTAATTTGTTTTAAATCAAAAAATATTTCTTATAAATCAGCCGATAGACTTTTCAGATGATCGACAATAACAAGTACAGCGGTATTAATAAGGGTAATGAAAACAAATATCTTCGCTTTTGTATCGACAAGAGTTTTATTTCTTCCTATAAGGGATGTATATTTTAACTTCAGTTGGCGAAAAACCCGCCCACATGTTAAATCGCGACTGGATTTATTTCCTAATATAGCCTCAGTGGCCACCATCACTCGATATGATTTATCGCCACCATCCAAATATAATGGACCGAGTGAAAGAACTTGAAAACTCGTGAACTCCGCCTCTAAGGTATATGCTCAAAATTTTAAAGTGATTTGGTGTATTTAAGCATGTTTTTTTATGTATTTTTGAAATAGATCTTGTAAATCAAATAAACTATTTAGTTTTTCAAAGAGAACGGCTAAATAACTTACAAATGCTTTGCAATCGACTGTCGCTAAGAGTGTCAAACATATATCTTTTCAAGCAAGTTCCTTTCGAGAGCCATTTTACTTTAGTGTAAATTAAAAGTCTTACAAATCATTGATACACTTTATTACTTAATGTAGTACTTCACTTAGAACAGTAGAGAAGTTTTTAGCTACGAACTTTTTCCTATGAATAAAATAATGCACAAGAATCATATCTGGATTCTCATCTTTCATCAATTTTAAGCAGCCATTTTCTTGCCTAATAATAATAATAATTTATTGGTGCTCCTCATAGAAATTAGTGTTACACAAGTCAATAATATATAGCAAAATACAAGAGATAAATATAAATATGAATACACAAAACACATAATAATATAAATAAGTAATTGTGGAGGCTTTCACTTCGTGATACATTTTGATAAATTCAAAATAAATAAACAATTAACTTTGTTGGTATCACTTTTTATTTACACTTGTAACTATAGTTTCGACAACTTCAGCTTGTCATTATCAAACAATAGTATTTTAAATTACATTTAACATACAAATTTATACCGTTTTTAAAACATTAAACAGGGGGGAGGATATAAGATCTGCCTGGTCGTTAATGAGCGGAATATCCGGATTATGATTAGCTTTAAATACTTCGATGGACTCGAGTAAATCCATTTTAAGCCCTTTTTCGGCAAAGTGGATTACCTCGAGTACATCTTCTTCAAAAGAATGATTATTTTCTCGGATGTGGTTAGCAAATGTGGATTTATTATTCCCGTTTCTGTATGCACTAATATGTTCTTTTAAACGTGTGTTGAAATTGCGTCCAGACTGACCGATATATTCACCCTGACATGATTTACATTTTAGCTTATAAATTCCTGATTTTGACATAATATCAATGGGTGTTTTATTATTGTAGATGATGTTACATATTTTATTTGGCGATTTTAAAGAAACGTTAATATTATGTTTTTCTAGAACTGATTTAATTTTGTGGGTAATGTTGCCGAAAAATGTTAATGTTCTAAAATTAGAAATTGGTTTTTTAATGACTGTAAATTGTTTATCGGAATTTTAAAGCGTCCAGAGGTTCCCGGGGAGCTTGTCGTCTGCCGCAGAGAGGTTAACTTGACGACACCAAAAACCGAGTTGATATTTTGGCCCCAAACGAATTTGCAACAGTTATTGGCCGCAAATACTTTAGAATTTGCTTTTTTCTTTCAATTTTGGCACCGAAATCTAGCATTGCAATTAAATGGCCTAGAGCAAAAGTGTCAAGTGTCTTGTCCATTTTCGAATTGCCCCCCTTAACAATCTAATTGCCCCCCTGTGAGGCGTGGGCCCCACGTTGGGAAACACTGAATTAGACCATTATGTTGTAAATATTACCTTATTTATAATCATTCATTATTTAGTGAATCTGATATATTTTTCAACCGCATAACTTTTCCGGTTATACAACTATTGCAGCTTTTATCCCTTGTCCACCCAGGAGTGTATCCGGCGTGGTTGTTAAAAAAAGGCAGAATTACATGTATGAACAATGCATGCGCTGTTGTTCTATCATCTGTCAAATGCATTTTTCTTCTTTTCCTAGTGCTATTTTTTCATTTAGAATACCAAGCTCTGGGAAAAGTAACGTTTTTTTATATTAAATATATCTACTCATCTGGTCGTTATCTTTTTATTTTACCAAAATATGATGCAGTATGAATGCCACAAATTAAAATATTATCACGCCTTGGCTTATCAAGCAAGTGAATGGGTTTCATTAGATCTTAACTAATTACACTAAAAACTACCTAACTTAACTATTAATTAATGTCTCACTTAACCCCTGGTGAAACATTTTTATGTTAATAATAACATAACTTCTTGAGAATGACCAACGGTCGAAACTAGTCGGAGAAATATAAAAATAGTGAAACATAATCTTAATTAATCCTTTTATTACCTAACTTAACCCGAACCACCATATCAAGAGCGCATTCAGGTGTTGCTGCTCCCACCAGCGAGTTCACCTACACGAATCTCTCGTATGCCTAATGGATTCTTGAAATCGCCATTTATGAGCTGATCCACCAGTCGCCTCCTCCTTTTCCAATGAAAAGTCTAGCTCGTTGAAAGCACTTATAAGCTCGCTTATTGTAGGTACTAGTGGGTATTATACCAGTGAACTGATTTTACCCCTAGTCGGTATTGCTTTGCGCCATTTTTCCTGTGGGTTTCCCATTTCTTGGAATACATGTACGTCTTGTTAGGTAGTAACATTTCCTTCTAGGCATCGCGAACTTTCAAAACGATGCATCGTTCCATTGCTGTTGTCAAGGTCGGTTTACATGAAAAACGAAAAAAACTAAAGTATTCTTGTGTTTCCTTAATTCACGTAGAAATATATAGTTTATTGTGATAAAACAAAGTAAAAAGTGTATGTATGCTTAATCAAAATATACCACCAAGTAAATGCCGACACCATTCAAGAATTAATAAAAAGATATATATAAATGAAATTTCAGAAAACCAACATAAATAAACTACTAACTGCCCTAATTCTAATATTTTAATTTGATACTGGTCGGAAAGGCTAGTTAATGTACAAACCTAATTTACTGAACATTGTCTCTGAAAAGGAATTATTCGCCATGTGTTTCAACAACTGTCCCTCCGCTAGAAGTATAGCCTTATGTCCATATACCAAAAAAAATGTGATATTTAAATGGTATCCAGAACTGCGCTGTTGATGCAAATATAAGATGATATAAATACTCACACCAATATATCTGATCCGTACTCACAAACTTACTTAACATTGCCGCCAAGGTAATTGAAGCTTCCAGTTAGGCCATTACAGCTAGGGTGGTATGATGTGGTAAAATATCGCCTAATTCCGCCCATACTATTTAAGAGAAGTTTGATTAGTTCAGACCAGAATGTAGTTCCTAGATCACTTAAAATCGACCGTGGACAACAATGTCTATTGATTATGTTTATTAGCAGAAAATTGGAGACAGTGTCAGCTATACAAAGCCACTGTCTCCACGTAGCGAGTGGCATAATCGGGAGCTTCTACAATCATCACCTTTACTTTCTCACTTCTTAGGAATGGTCCCAGAAGATCCACTCTAATACGATCAAATGGTAATCTGCCTTTCCTAGCTTGGCAATCTGGACATCCATGAATAAATTTCTCCACATTATTCTGCATACCTTGCCAAATGTAATGCTGATCATACTAATCATACTAAAAGTTTTTTTCTGTTCCTAAGCAACCTACCTGAGGATCGCAATGATTGCTGTACAAAAATTCTTCTATAAGATGTTTAGGAATAAATAGTAGATGATTGTAACCTAACAATTTAGAGTTCTTTTTGTACAAAACATTATTTATTACATTCATTTTTTTGCATATACTCTCCTACCAATGGTGTACTTAGTAGATGTAGGGTCTTCTAATTTCTAATCTGAAGTATGTTTTCGTTTAGCGACTGTTTCTTTTCGATATCTAGGCCATGTGAAATGTGGGAATTTCTAAATCATTATCTTCATCCCGGGCCACTGCTTGTACTACCGGGTTTCTGAGTGAGTAGTCAGCATTTCAGTGGTTCCGGCCATTTTTATGGATGACTCTCTAGTTGTACTCTGCCAGTTTGATAGCCCATCTAGTTAGTTTTCCTGTCTTCCTCGGCGCATCCACCAGTTGTTACGCTTTAGGTTATCAAGCACGTGAATGGGGTGTCGTATGATTTTATCTAATTCATAATAATATATGGTTTTATAATTTAATTATTACTTTTATTTACCCAATACTTAATTCACTACCGATATATAACTTAACTTACTCTAATTACCTTCTACTAAAGTCACTTAATTCCACATATACTGTTCACAATTCTGTATACTAACTAATTTCACTTATCGTTACTCGTTAACTTAATTCTCTCGATCTTCCCATTTTATAAAACTATGAGTATGTTCTATGTCCTCTACACTATTCTAAATCTTATATATACCGTATGATTAAAAACTACCTCACTACCTCAAATCTAGACCTTGGCTTATCGCCCAATCGGGTCATCCTCGTTGCTTGTTTTTACCAATTAACGGCTTTCATGTCAACAAATACTTAGCTAGTACTAATTATCGGCCACCCATTGATGTACCTGCAAACAACGATGAAGTCGCTAACACCGATTTCCGTGAGAATGCATATCAGCGTCTAGACTCCGCACCAAGTATATTTTCATAAAATGGAATTTGACTCGGACCGTATATCTTTACGCGGCAATATCTTTAACAATAAGTATTTTCTTGATAATGAAGAAATTCGTCATGTGTTTTCTTTATTATGCTTAAAAATTATACTGTTTTAATTTTACATATAACTGTTAGGTTTTATAATTAAGGAAGAGAGAGTCTTTCAAAGAATTTTGTTTGTGTAACCTAACAGTTATATATAAAATGGACTTAAAACTTCCAAAATATTTTTTAGTAACGAAAAATGTGTTTACGCCTGAAGCAGTTTCATAGCAGGTAATTTAAAGTGTAGTTATTTTATTATTTTACATATCTTCTAGATTTTCTTGTTGAATACACTGGCCCTTGCAAAAATTATGACAAATACAGTGCCTCCGTATCGTACCTGATATGATCGTTTTCGATAAGTTAAATGAATTAAGTTGTTTCACACAATAATTATTCATTTTATAACAATTTGGCTGAAAAGATCGTATCATTTCTAAGAGAGGGCGCCACTAAATTTTTTCCATATGACTTTCAGTGTGAACTAGCTTTCAAACGAAACGTGTCATGATTTAATAGCGAGCGGAAAATTGGTTCGTGAGTAAAGTAACTTTTGTTATTGGAAAAAATGTGTAAAAAGGAATTTCGTGTGTTAATGAAACACTTTTAGTTTAAGGAAGAAAATAGTGGAGGAACATAAACTTGGTTTGATTAGTGTTATCCGGACTCTGCTTCAGCGGAAGCTACCATTCGTAAGTGGTTTGCTAAATTTGCAATAGACTATATGGACATCGGAGATGATAAGCAAAGTGGGCGTCCAAAAGAAGCTGTTACAGATATAAGCATCAAAAAGTCCACAAAATAATTTTGAATGACCGTAAAGTGGAAGAGATAGAGATAACTGAGGCTCTGAAGATAGCAAAGGAAAAATCATGTATGAATATTTGGACATGCTAAAGCTCTGGGCAAAGTGGGTGCCGCATAAGCTCACAGTCGCTAAAAAAACAAGAATGAGTTGATGATTCAGACCACTATTTGAAAACAAATTTACATAACGAACATATTTACGAAAACAAGTTGTAAATAATTAGTTTCCTAACTACATATATTCTTTAATTATTGTTCCATGTCAACAGCAAATAATCTGTTTTGATCTATTTTGGATCTTGTCGGCATAGCGCGGTTCGAGACAGGGAATCCAGATTTACTTTGGAGTATTTAACTCTACAAATTAATCATCGATTACGATATTACCATAAAGGTACCATCTACTGGCTTCAATCTATTATGGATCTCATCAGCGTAGTGCAGTTCTTATTAAAACTATTCAATTTTAATTAATTACTTATTAGTGAATACTTAGCAATCATTTACATTTACTTTAATATAATTCATATTTAAAGTTTTATCAATAAACTAAGATAGTTAATGCATAATGGATTATCAGAATATAAAGTAAATGTTCAACTGAATATCTTTAATTTAGATTAAATTATCGTCTCTCTTAACTCATCCAAAGCATATCAGATATACAGACTATTACAAGAAATAGTTTTTTTTAATAAAATAAATGGAGCAGTACATCGAATGCAAGATGTTGGCATTTCTATATTTTATTTCTATATACAACATATTTATTACACACTTACATCTTATTATCAATACAATACATAGTAATTATAAATGTTAACAGATGAAGTTAGTACGCACCTGTGGCTATCAACCTTAGGTCTTTCTGGCTTGTCGTTATAAATAAAAATTGAACTATAGTTGACTATCTGTCGGGATGATGCGAACAAATGCATTGATGTAAGGTGATTGTTAGATGTTGATATTTGGGAAAAATGTTGGGATACAATATTTATTCAGGAGGTTGAAATTATGGGGTTTAGTGGAAAACTTTCCAGCAATGGCAAACATTCGTTGAGAGATCGGAGTAATTTGGATTTTTCATATAGGACTTCATTGAATGGATTGTGGAGTGGATTATTAGGATGGCGGAGTTTTGCCAAGGTGCGAAGTGAGAATCTTTCTGTTACAAGGAAATGATGGAGAGTTGTGGGGAGACATTAGGTGAAGAGGATAGAGCTATAATCAAGCAAAGGGCGACAAATCGCTTTATATATATTAACGCCTGTTTGTATAGAAATACCTTGGTTTTTATAAGTAAGTGATCGGAAATGCCGAGCCCTTGTTTTGGGTTTGGATTTAATGAAAAGGGCTTGGGGTTGAATGATAATTTGGCGTCAAATAATATTTCGAGGTAGTTACAAGTATGGAAAGGGGAAGCTTCTAATGTTGGAATTTTGATTTTGGACGAAGAAGGAGTTATTCTGTGGAAAAGGATGAAAAGCTTATATTTTTAGGGATTTATTTCAATACGCCACTTGGGGAACCATATTTCTAGGGAATTCAGTAATGATTAAAGGGATGAGAGTGTCGTCGGTGAATAGGAATAGAAACATAACTCTGGGAATTTTAAATGGAGTGGTAAAACAAAATAATCGTCTCTTATTTTTCATTTTTTTACATTTTCCTACCGACACAATGTTTAATTATATTATTGTAATTGTTAGTGTCTTCTAACTTGAGGTTCAAATAAAATTCTTAATACTCGAAGGACCGTTTAAAATATATATTGAATACAGTAAAACATGTATAATAGCGACAAATTGAAATGAATAGTTTGACCGGTTGTTGTCGTCTCTTCGTATTTTCTCCTCTCGTGAACGTCCAAGGGTGCGGGGGTGGAGTTTAAGGGGTGAGTGGTGGTAAGGAAGACGCACTAATTGGTTGCAATTTTCCTCCATCTTCCACCACTCTGCGTTGTTGCCAAACTGCAACCTGCGATGACCGGGGTGCGCTGGAAGGTCTCCTTCTGCTAACCAGATGTCCAAAATACCGCTCTATTGTTTAAAAAGGGACATCCTTGAGTTTGTCCTCTGATGGTCGAAAATACGCAGAACTGCTTATTACCGCAATATCTAAATGCACACTTTCACAAAAACACAATAAATTATTTATGGCCGTTTTGTCACCATAGGAAAAATGTGTACACATAAATATAAAAATAAACAGTTTAAAGACACGGTCTGGAAGTAGTAAATGTAAATCTTGTTACGGTTTTTGAATAAAGCGTAACATCCTCCCCCCGTTGAAATGAAGTGAATTTCAAAAAGTAATAATAACAAAATGATTCCTTATTGCATACATGAAACATAAATTCTAATACACGCTAACATCACTATCTACAATTATACCTATCACAGTCCTGAATTAATAATAATCATTAAATATATAAAAACATAAAATTATATACAAATATTTATTCTTGGGGAAAAGCACATAGTTTGACGGAAGGGCGCACACACTTCTCACGTGACGTATTCACTGTCGCGGCGCGCACTTTACCATCCTTGCCCGGATGAACGGCTTCCACGCGACCGACTCGCCATCGACATGGTGGTGTGTTATCCTCCTGAATGAGGACGAGTTGTCCTACTTCTAGGGGCTGTCCATTGTTTCTTTTCCACTTCCGCCGACGTTGTAGCTCCTGCAGGTACTCTTTGCTCCACCTGGTCCAAAAATGCTGCTGGAGACGTTGTACGAACTGCCATCGCGACAGTTTGTTGATATTTATTTCCCCCAAGTCAGGCTCGGGAAGAGCCCTTAAATTACCTCCGATAAGGAAATGGCCTGGTGTTAGAAAGGACATGTCGTTTGGGTCTTGGGATAAAGGACATAGTGGTCGGGAATTAAGGATTGCCTCTATTTGAATTAAAAATGTCAGAAACTCTTCATATGCTAAGTTTGCAACCCCGGCTATTTTATATAATAATCGTTTGCTAGATTTAATCCCAGCTTCCCAGAGACCCCCAAAATGTGGAGCACGTGGCGGTATAAAGTGCCAATTAATTTTATCCAAACTTAGAGTGGTTTTTATTTCATTTTGCTGTTCTTGTAAAAAGTTATATAGATTTTTAATTTCGTTGTTGGCTCCAACAAAGTTTGTTGCGTTATCGCTATATAAATCAGTAACTAGACCACGCCTTGACATAAACCTACGCAAAGCAGCTATAAATGAATCAGTCGTTAAATCACTAACCATCTCGAGGTGTACCGCTTTTGTGGCCATGCATACAAAAAGTGCTATGTACACCTTGTTTAGTTTTGCCGATTTTCGCTTACCCTCTTTAACCATGAACGGGCCACCATAATCAATGCCTGTTTTGATAAAGGGGCGGGATGGGTTAGCGCGACATTCCGGCAAATTTCCCATGATGGGTTGCGATGATCGTGGGCCAGCCTTAAAACAAACTACACATTTTCTAATTATTTGTTTGACGCTATTTTTGCCCGATATTGGCCAATATTTGGTGCGCAAATTTGCTAAGGTTCCCTGTGGACCTATGTGAAAATTTTTAATGTGATAATCGCGTATTATTAATTCATTAATGGGACTGTTTTTTGGCAAAATAATGGGATGTTTTGAGCCGTATTCTAAGTGAGAATAATTTAATCTACCCCCAACCCGTAATATCCCATATTCGTCTATGAACGGGTTAAGTTGTAACACAGAGCTATTTGAGTCTAAAGACTGTTTGTTACCTAACAGTTTAATTTCTTTAGAAAATGCTGATTGCTGTACTGACTTGATTATGATAATTTCCGATTCGTTTAACTCAAAATTATTAAGCGGGCCTGATATTTTAGTCTTTCTCTTAGAAATATTATTTAAATATCTCCTGACCCATGCAGTCACTCTAATTAATTTGTTAATGTTGGAATATTTATTTATCCAATAAATCCGCAAAGTTGCATTTGTAATAATTAATGTTCTTAATTCAGATTTATGCTCTAAATTAGGAATAAATGTCTGTGGTGTCCATTTGTGTTTTAAAAATGCGGGACCATGCCACCATAAAGAATTACTAATTAATTCGGAGGGTAACGCCCCACGTGAAATTATATCAGCTGGATTGTCAGCTGATCTAATATGTTGCCAGTGATCTAAATTTGATAGTCTTTGAACTTCCCCAACTCGATGTGCAACAAATTGTTTAAATCGTGCTGGGTCTGATTTAAGCCAGGATAAAACAATTGTTGAATCTGTATAATAGTAATAATTCATTTCTTCTGCGTGTAAAGCTTGTTTTACCCGGTTTACTAAATTAGCAGTTAAAACTGCTGCACATAGCTCTAATCGAGGTAACGTGATTGATTTTAATGGTGCAACCCTAGACTTCGCGCAAAGTAATTCACAATATGTCATGCCATTTGATTCATACGATTTTAAATAAATCGCCGAACCATATGCGGTCATGCTAGCATCACCAAACGCATGTAATTCTAGTTTTGCATTCGGAGATGATTTTACCTTGCGAGGAGTGTTAATAGTTTGCATTGAATTTAACTCGTTGCGTAGTTCAAACCATAAGTCAAGTATATCTTTCGGAACTTGTTCGTCCCATTGTAGTTTGTGTCTCCATATGTTCTGTATTATTAATTTTGCTTTAATAACTATCGGACCTAATAAACCCAAAGGGTCAAAATATTTTGAAATTTCTGATAAAATGGAACGTTTTGTTGTGCTAACTGAATTTAATTTAAATGAGTTATATTCAATTTTATCGTTGACAGGATTCCACTGAACGCCTAAGGTTTTAATATTTTCGTTTGGTGCTAAAGTTAAAACATTGTTACTAATTTCGTTGTTGTTTAAATCATTAATAATTTCTAAGTTATTCGCGGCCCACTTACGTAAAGAAAACCCACCCCGTTTTAGAGTTTCCAGTAATGAATCGCGTAAATGCCTAACGGCCTCTATAGTTGGAGCACCCGTTAATAAGTCGTCCATATAAAAGTCTTGACATATGACTTGTGACGTTAATTTATCGTTGGTTTCGTTTGACAACTCTTGCAAACACCTAACTGCCAAATAAGGTGCACAACAAGTCCCATAGGTGACAGTTTTTAATTGATAAATTAAAATTGGTTTATTTGGCGAATCTCGCCACAAAATCTGCTGGTATTTACAATCGGAGTCACGAATTCTAATTTGCCGATACATCATTTGGATGTCGGCTGTTATGACGTACTCATGAGTACGGAATCTAAGTAATATATCAAATAATTCTGGTTGTAAAGTAGGCCCTGTGAGTAATAACTCATTAAGAGATGTTTTGTTGTGAGATTTGGCACTAGCGTCAAATACTACCCTAAGTTTAGTGGTTACACTTGAATTTTTAATAACTGCGTGGTGTGGCAAAAAATAACCACATTGATTTTCAAAATTTGAGATACGTTCCATGTGACCTAAACTAATGTACTCGTTGATAAACAGGAGATATTGCTCTTTTAAATGTGGGTTTTTATGAAATTTTCCCTCTAGATTAATTAAACGTTTTTTAGCACTACCGTATGAATTTCCTAATGCCTCTGGATTAGTTTTCCACGGCAATGCGACTACGAATCGCCCATCTCTGCCTCGTTCGACGTTATTAATAAAAAATTCTTCACATTGAATTTCCTCTCTAGATTTAATTGGTACTTTATTTTCTACGTTCTCTAGCTCCCAAAAACGTTGAACTGAATTATTCAACTGTGAAAAGGTCACAGAATTGCAGGATAAATTCTGCGTCGGTTGGGCGGAAGGTAACCTACCACTAATTATCCAACCTAATTTGGTATTTTGGAGAGTTAATTTATTAGACTCATTATATAACCTATCTGATGTTAATAAAGTATAAAACAATTCTGCACCGATTAATAAGTCAATATCGCTAGGCTTATAAAAACTGGGATCTGATAAACGAATACCACTGGGTACCTGAATTTCCTGAATATTTAATTTTTGGGCTGGAAGTTGATTTGTTATTTTATCTATAACGAAACAGGATATATTTGTTTGAAAACTATAAACTAAAGAACCTATATCAATATTTACATATGTTTGAGCGAAACAATTACTTGCACCTACGCCTGAAAATGACTGTTTGGTTTTAAATTGTTGCAGTTTCAATAGGTTAGCGGCTTTATTTGTTATTAAATTCATCTGCAAACCTGAATCTAATAAAGCCCTGCATTTTTGTTTGCGATTTCCTACGTGCACTTCTACTACACATGTGGACAATAACACGTGGTCATTATCTGCATTTTTTAAATGCAACGATGAATTATTACTTGAATTTCCCTGAACTTCATTATTATGAGAAAAGTGCAATAACGAATTGTGCTTTCGTTTACAAGTTTTACATAATCTAGGCGACTTACAATCAATTAAATTATGACCCGACCTAAGACAATTGCGACATAATCGTTTGGATCTTACTACATCAGAGCGTTTAAATGCATCCATTGCTAAAAATTTTTCACAATTAAAAATTTGATGATGTTGAGAACAAACTACACATGAAATTTGATTACTGATTTGACTCTGCTGTTTAAATTTAACTGAATTTTCCGAATTTGTAACCGATTCAAGAACTTGACACCGTTTAGACAAAAATTTTTCTAATTCCTCTAAACTAGGAATTTGCGAAACCTGTAATTGATTTTCCCATTCTACTTGTAAAGAATAAGGACAATGCCTTAAAGTTAAATTAACTAACCAATCTTCTGATTTATTAACGGGACGGTCTAATGCTTGTAATGCTCGTGTGTTTTGACTTAATACGTTAATTAGGCCGCGATACTCTTGACTAGACTCCTTTTTAATATAAGGCATATCAAATAGCGCTTGAATATGACCATTAATTATTAATCGCTTGTTTTCGAAATTATCTCGTAACAATTGCAAAGCTATAGCATAATTTAAGCCGGTGATTTCCAACGACTGAACCGTTCTAGCTGCTTCGCCGGTTAGCGAAGATTTTAAATACTGAAATTTTTGCAGATTTGATAACTGTGGATTGTTTCCAATTAAAGAATTGAACCTATCAATAAAAGAGTACCACTCACGATAATCTCCACAAAATGAAGGTAGCGTTATTTCCGGTAATTTAACCTGAGCTTGAGATAATTGAATGTTATTTGCTGCTGAATTTTCATGTTTATTTAACTTTTGAGCCCTAATTTTTAAACGTGTTGCTGTTTTTAGTAGCCCAACATTACGACTAAATGATTGTGGAGCATTCTCATCATATTTTTCCCGCTCTAACTTAGCAAATTCAGAAATTAAACATAAAACATTATCAATTAAAGCTAAACAAACGTCTGCGTCCACGTTTTCTGACTCGAATTCTTCATTAATACTAGCAATATTTGTTTCAATATTATGATAATATTTATGTAATGCACGAAAAGCGCGATCACTCTCTTTAGACAATTGAGGTACTTGAGTTTCTGATTCTTGAGACATGATTAAGGGAGAAAATAAAATAGGAAAGGATAACCAGAGGCCTACCTTATCAACTCGCTCGTGACTTGGGGGTCTGACTCTGCTGTATTTGTCCTATGACGATGGGTCCAGAGGGCGTCTTGGTTCCCACGGGGCGACCCGGCGCTGCTTCTCTGGGTACCGGTACTGTTACTTGATGTCAACTCCGACGTAACCACAGGGCACCTACGGCTTCTTTGGGCTGCGATGCTGCTACTGCTGGTAATCGGTGCGGAATAACGATGATGTACTTTTTAATTGCACGCGAATCTTCTTAATCTGGTTTTTACTCAAAACTTCTTGAATAATCCGGTTCGAAGGACCAAAATGTTAGTGTCTTCTAACTTGAGGTTCAAATAAAATTCTTAATACTCGAAGGACCGTTTAAAATATATATTGAATACAGTAAAACATGTATAATAGCGACAAATTGAAATGAACAGTTTGACCGGTTGTTGTCGTCTCTTCGTATTTTCTCCTCTCGTGAACGTCCAAGGGTGCGGGGGTGGAGTTTAAGGGGTGAGTGGTGGTAAGGAAGACGCACTAATTGGTTGCAATTTTCCTCCATCTTCCACCACTCTGCGTTGTTGCCAAACTGCAACCTGCGATGACCGGGGTGCGCTGGAAGGTCTCCTTCTGCTAACCAGATGTCCAAAATACCGCTCTATTGTTTAAAAAGGGACATCCTTGAGTTTGTCCTCTGATGGTCGAAAATACGCAGAACTGCTTATTACCGCAATATCTAAATGCACACTTTCACAAAAACACAATAAATTATTTATGGCCGTTTTGTCACCATAGGAAAAATGTGTACACATAAATATAAAAATAAACAGTTTAAAGACACGGTCTGGAAGTAGTAAATGTAAATCTTGTTACGGTTTTTGAATAAAGCGTAACATCCTCCCCCCGTTGAAATGAAGTGAATTTCAAAAAGTAATAATAACAAAATGATTCCTTATTGCATACATGAAACATAAATTCTAATACACGCTAACATCACTATCTACAATTATACCTATCACAGTCCTGAATTAATAATAATCATTAAATATATAAAAACATAAAATTATATACAAATATTTATTCTTGGGGAAAAGCACATAGTTTGACGGAAGGGCGCACACACTTCTCACGTGACGTATTCACTGTCGCGGCGCGCACTTTACCATCCTTGCCCGGATGAACGGCTTCCACGCGACCGACTCGCCATCGACATGGTGGTGTGTTATCCTCCTGAATGAGGACGAGTTGTCCTACTTCTAGGGGCTGTCCATTGTTTCTTTTCCACTTCCGCCGACGTTGTAGCTCCTGCAGGTACTCTTTGCTCCACCTGGTCCAAAAATGCTGCTGGAGACGTTGTACGAACTGCCATCGCGACAGTTTGTTGATATTTATTTCCCCCAAGTCAGGCTCGGGAAGAGCCCTTAAATTACCTCCGATAAGGAAATGGCCTGGTGTTAGAAAGGACATGTCGTTTGGGTCTTGGGATAAAGGACATAGTGGTCGGGAATTAAGGATTGCCTCTATTTGAATTAAAAATGTCAGAAACTCTTCATATGCTAAGTTTGCAACCCCGGCTATTTTATATAATAATCGTTTGCTAGATTTAATCCCAGCTTCCCAGAGACCCCCAAAATGTGGAGCACGTGGCGGTATAAAGTGCCAATTAATTTTATCCAAACTTAGAGTGGTTTTTATTTCATTTTGCTGTTCTTGTAAAAAGTTATATAGATTTTTAATTTCGTTGTTGGCTCCAACAAAGTTTGTTGCGTTATCGCTATATAAATCAGTAACTAGACCACGCCTTGACATAAACCTACGCAAAGCAGCTATAAATGAATCAGTCGTTAAATCACTAACCATCTCGAGGTGTACCGCTTTTGTGGCCATGCATACAAAAAGTGCTATGTACACCTTGTTTAGTTTTGCCGATTTTCGCTTACCCTCTTTAACCATGAACGGGCCACCATAATCAATGCCTGTTTTGATAAAGGGGCGGGATGGGTTAGCGCGACATTCCGGCAAATTTCCCATGATGGGTTGCGATGATCGTGGGCCAGCCTTAAAACAAACTACACATTTTCTAATTATTTGTTTGACGCTATTTTTGCCCGATATTGGCCAATATTTGGTGCGCAAATTTGCTAAGGTTCCCTGTGGACCTATGTGAAAATTTTTAATGTGATAATCGCGTATTATTAATTCATTAATGGGACTGTTTTTTGGCAAAATAATGGGATGTTTTGAGCCGTATTCTAAGTGAGAATAATTTAATCTACCCCCAACCCGTAATATCCCATATTCGTCTATGAACGGGTTAAGTTGTAACACAGAGCTATTTGAGTCTAAAGACTGTTTGTTACCTAACAGTTTAATTTCTTTAGAAAATGCTGATTGCTGTACTGACTTGATTATGATAATTTCCGATTCGTTTAACTCAAAATTATTAAGCGGGCCTGATATTTTAGTCTTTCTCTTAGAAATATTATTTAAATATCTCCTGACCCATGCAGTCACTCTAATTAATTTGTTAATGTTGGAATATTTATTTATCCAATAAATCCGCAAAGTTGCATTTGTAATAATTAATGTTCTTAATTCAGATTTATGCTCTAAATTAGGAATAAATGTCTGTGGTGTCCATTTGTGTTTTAAAAATGCGGGACCATGCCACCATAAAGAATTACTAATTAATTCGGAGGGTAACGCCCCACGTGAAATTATATCAGCTGGATTGTCAGCTGATCTAATATGTTGCCAGTGATCTAAATTTGATAGTCTTTGAACTTCCCCAACTCGATGTGCAACAAATTGTTTAAATCGTGCTGGGTCTGATTTAAGCCAGGATAAAACAATTGTTGAATCTGTATAATAGTAATAATTCATTTCTTCTGCGTGTAAAGCTTGTTTTACCCGGTTTACTAAATTAGCAGTTAAAACTGCTGCACATAGCTCTAATCGAGGTAACGTGATTGATTTTAATGGTGCAACCCTAGACTTCGCGCAAAGTAATTCACAATATGTCATGCCATTTGATTCATACGATTTTAAATAAATCGCCGAACCATATGCGGTCATGCTAGCATCACCAAACGCATGTAATTCTAGTTTTGCATTCGGAGATGATTTTACCTTGCGAGGAGTGTTAATAGTTTGCATTGAATTTAACTCGTTGCGTAGTTCAAACCATAAGTCAAGTATATCTTTCGGAACTTGTTCGTCCCATTGTAGTTTGTGTCTCCATATGTTCTGTATTATTAATTTTGCTTTAATAACTATCGGACCTAATAAACCCAAAGGGTCAAAATATTTTGAAATTTCTGATAAAATGGAACGTTTTGTTGTGCTAACTGAATTTAATTTAAATGAGTTATATTCAATTTTATCGTTGACAGGATTCCACTGAACGCCTAAGGTTTTAATATTTTCGTTTGGTGCTAAAGTTAAAACATTGTTACTAATTTCGTTGTTGTTTAAATCATTAATAATTTCTAAGTTATTCGCGGCCCACTTACGTAAAGAAAACCCACCCCGTTTTAGAGTTTCCAGTAATGAATCGCGTAAATGCCTAACGGCCTCTATAGTTGGAGCACCCGTTAATAAGTCGTCCATATAAAAGTCTTGACATATGACTTGTGACGTTAATTTATCGTTGGTTTCGTTTGACAACTCTTGCAAACACCTAACTGCCAAATAAGGTGCACAACAAGTCCCATAGGTGACAGTTTTTAATTGATAAATTAAAATTGGTTTATTTGGCGAATCTCGCCACAAAATCTGCTGGTATTTACAATCGGAGTCACGAATTCTAATTTGCCGATACATCATTTGGATGTCGGCTGTTATGACGTACTCATGAGTACGGAATCTAAGTAATATATCAAATAATTCTGGTTGTAAAGTAGGCCCTGTGAGTAATAACTCATTAAGAGATGTTTTGTTGTGAGATTTGGCACTAGCGTCAAATACTACCCTAAGTTTAGTGGTTACACTTGAATTTTTAATAACTGCGTGGTGTGGCAAAAAATAACCACATTGATTTTCAAAATTTGAGATACGTTCCATGTGACCTAAACTAATGTACTCGTTGATAAACAGGAGATATTGCTCTTTTAAATGTGGGTTTTTATGAAATTTTCCCTCTAGATTAATTAAACGTTTTTTAGCACTACCGTATGAATTTCCTAATGCCTCTGGATTAGTTTTCCACGGCAATGCGACTACGAATCGCCCATCTCTGCCTCGTTCGACGTTATTAATAAAAAATTCTTCACATTGAATTTCCTCTCTAGATTTAATTGGTACTTTATTTTCTACGTTCTCTAGCTCCCAAAAACGTTGAACTGAATTATTCAACTGTGAAAAGGTCACAGAATTGCAGGATAAATTCTGCGTCGGTTGGGCGGAAGGTAACCTACCACTAATTATCCAACCTAATTTGGTATTTTGGAGAGTTAATTTATTAGACTCATTATATAACCTATCTGATGTTAATAAAGTATAAAACAATTCTGCACCGATTAATAAGTCAATATCGCTAGGCTTATAAAAACTGGGATCTGATAAACGAATACCACTGGGTACCTGAATTTCCTGAATATTTAATTTTTGGGCTGGAAGTTGATTTGTTATTTTATCTATAACGAAACAGGATATATTTGTTTGAAAACTATAAACTAAAGAACCTATATCAATATTTACATATGTTTGAGCGAAACAATTACTTGCACCTACGCCTGAAAATGACTGTTTGGTTTTAAATTGTTGCAGTTTCAATAGGTTAGCGGCTTTATTTGTTATTAAATTCATCTGCAAACCTGAATCTAATAAAGCCCTGCATTTTTGTTTGCGATTTCCTACGTGCACTTCTACTACACATGTGGACAATAACACGTGGTCATTATCTGCATTTTTTAAATGCAACGATGAATTATTACTTGAATTTCCCTGAACTTCATTATTATGAGAAAAGTGCAATAACGAATTGTGCTTTCGTTTACAAGTTTTACATAATCTAGGCGACTTACAATCAATTAAATTATGACCCGACCTAAGACAATTGCGACATAATCGTTTGGATCTTACTACATCAGAGCGTTTAAATGCATCCATTGCTAAAAATTTTTCACAATTAAAAATTTGATGATGTTGAGAACAAACTACACATGAAATTTGATTACTGATTTGACTCTGCTGTTTAAATTTAACTGAATTTTCCGAATTTGTAACCGATTCAAGAACTTGACACCGTTTAGACAAAAATTTTTCTAATTCCTCTAAACTAGGAATTTGCGAAACCTGTAATTGATTTTCCCATTCTACTTGTAAAGAATAAGGACAATGCCTTAAAGTTAAATTAACTAACCAATCTTCTGATTTATTAACGGGACGGTCTAATGCTTGTAATGCTCGTGTGTTTTGACTTAATACGTTAATTAGGCCGCGATACTCTTGACTAGACTCCTTTTTAATATAAGGCATATCAAATAGCGCTTGAATATGACCATTAATTATTAATCGCTTGTTTTCGAAATTATCTCGTAACAATTGCAAAGCTATAGCATAATTTAAGCCGGTGATTTCCAACGACTGAACCGTTCTAGCTGCTTCGCCGGTTAGCGAAGATTTTAAATACTGAAATTTTTGCAGATTTGATAACTGTGGATTGTTTCCAATTAAAGAATTGAACCTATCAATAAAAGAGTACCACTCACGATAATCTCCACAAAATGAAGGTAGCGTTATTTCCGGTAATTTAACCTGAGCTTGAGATAATTGAATGTTATTTGCTGCTGAATTTTCATGTTTATTTAACTTTTGAGCCCTAATTTTTAAACGTGTTGCTGTTTTTAGTAGCCCAACATTACGACTAAATGATTGTGGAGCATTCTCATCATATTTTTCCCGCTCTAACTTAGCAAATTCAGAAATTAAACATAAAACATTATCAATTAAAGCTAAACAAACGTCTGCGTCCACGTTTTCTGACTCGAATTCTTCATTAATACTAGCAATATTTGTTTCAATATTATGATAATATTTATGTAATGCACGAAAAGCGCGATCACTCTCTTTAGACAATTGAGGTACTTGAGTTTCTGATTCTTGAGACATGATTAAGGGAGAAAATAAAATAGGAAAGGATAACCAGAGGCCTACCTTATCAACTCGCTCGTGACTTGGGGGTCTGACTCTGCTGTATTTGTCCTATGACGATGGGTCCAGAGGGCGTCTTGGTTCCCACGGGGCGACCCGGCGCTGCTTCTCTGGGTACCGGTACTGTTACTTGATGTCAACTCCGACGTAACCACAGGGCACCTACGGCTTCTTTGGGCTGCGATGCTGCTACTGCTGGTAATCGGTGCGGAATAACGATGATGTACTTTTTAATTGCACGCGAATCTTCTTAATCTGGTTTTTACTCAAAACTTCTTGAATAATCCGGTTCGAAGGACCAAAATGTTAGTGTCTTCTAACTTGAGGTTCAAATAAAATTCTTAATACTCGAAGGACCGTTTAAAATATATATTGAATACAGTAAAACATGTATAATAGCGACAAATTGAAATGAACAGTTTGACCGGTTGTTGTCGTCTCTTCGTATTTTCTCCTCTCGTGAACGTCCAAGGGTGCGGGGGTGGAGTTTAAGGGGTGAGTGGTGGTAAGGAAGACGCACTAATTGGTTGCAATTTTCCTCCATCTTCCACCACTCTGCGTTGTTGCCAAACTGCAACCTGCGATGACCGGGGTGCGCTGGAAGGTCTCCTTCTGCTAACCAGATGTCCAAAATACCGCTCTATTGTTTAAAAAGGGACATCCTTGAGTTTGTCCTCTGATGGTCGAAAATACGCAGAACTGCTTATTACCGCAATATCTAAATGCACACTTTCACAAAAACACAATAAATTATTTATGGCCGTTTTGTCACCATAGGAAAAATGTGTACACATAAATATAAAAATAAACAGTTTAAAGACACGGTCTGGAAGTAGTAAATGTAAATCTTGTTACGGTTTTTGAATAAAGCGTAACAGTAATTATAATTTTAATATATTCAATAAGGTAAACTTTTTAAATCATCTAAGAATATATTCACGGTTTGATTTCAGTTCTGTGAAGTTATCACTATTAAATTAAAACACTTTTTAATTTCCTTCCTTCACATTTATTTTTATATGTCAGATGTACATTTCGAGTACCATGCACTCATTTTCAATGAATACTTAGCAATCATAAACTCATAGTAATTGAAAATGAGTACATGGTACTCGAAATGTACATTTGACATATAAAAATAAATGTGAAGGAAGGAAATTACAAAGTGTTTTAATCTAAGAATTTATATGGTGTTACCGTTTTAAACCTTTATTTTTTAATTAATATATTCTTACACTAATTTAAAAATTCACTATGTTTTAACCACAAATAATTATTGTAAAAATATTATACCGTATATCACAGATGAGCATGTATCATAGTAAATTTACATGTAAAATTTGTATTGTTAATTTTTATCTCATACATTGCGTTAATATAATCGAAATGAGTTATTACATCATTTAATGCGTATTATTTAGAAGCATTTTTTCTTTGTTTTGTTGAGCTATACTTAAAATATAAATTAATTTAATTAATGACATTTCGTGGCAACTATTATTTATTATAAGATATTAGTTGCCAGTTTTTCACTTTATTTTTAATTTATATTTTAAGTAAAAACTCAGCAAACCAACGAAAATATGCATCTAAATAATCCGCATTAAGTCATATAATAACTCTAACTTCATTCCGATTATATTAACGCAATGTATGAGATAAAAAATAACAACAACAATAATACAAATTTTACATGTAAATTCTATATGATACTATGATAATTCACTTCTTTGATTCATTGACTTTTCAGTATTAATTATGGTAGCTTTTGTTAGGTATCAATGTTAGATTTATTAATTTAGAGTTTTTATTTGTGCCCAGAATATATATTTGCATTTGATATTTTTTTTCTAAAAGGTTAATCGGATATGAGCAGTCAAATATAAAATTGTAATTAATTCATTAAATACATAATTAACAGTATGCAATAAAATGCCTTCACGCATTAAATAAGTAATCTGAGAAAAAGAAAACAGGAGTAGTATTTTATTGCCTATGGAATTTGTTTCGTAAATTTAATTCTCTATGAATTTATACAATGAATATTTTAAGTTGATATGTGTAGTGCCATTGAAGAATTAATGGTCCGTGTAGAAACCCGTAAACAATTGTAGCGCCATTAAACTAGGACAAATTTTAATCGCCCAAGGATACAAGCGTGACCGCTATGATAGTTTACATACAAAGACGACGTGTTAAATGCGTTATTTAGCCAGGGTAGAGGGTTCGCGGTATACAGGGTTGGCCGCTAGTAAAGCTGGGCATTAGGGTCGACCATAAACATTGCGTACACGTCTGACCCCATAACTTACCTCCACACATAAACCTCCGCACAAATAATGCCCTGTTTCGACAGTATATTGTATTATTGAAGGTTTTATAGGATTAAATATCTTGTCAGTTAATTGAAGAAGGTTTATAATCGCGGCTAACCGCACAACAAAACCAGTATTGTAAAAATAGATTATATTTAAGAATAAACCAGGTGACATAATTGAATGAAACCTAATTCCAATTTTATAAAACTACACACCGGCATAGGCAGTTCAATTGATATAATGATACGTAGATTAAACCACCCCTGGTGGCCCTCGGTCATAGCGGAAGCCATGTCATAAAAACCCAACTAATCTCACATCTGTTTACAAGTTTTATTGACGGTCGTATATGTTTTATTTGTGAAAATTACACTTATCGGTGGAACAATGTTTACTGTGGCGATAATAAAGAACGTTAAATGTGAAATATTGCGTACAAAGCAACGGGCTGCATTAAAACATTAATTCTTTAATGACGCCAATCTACATAAGTAACTGTTCTAATAATTTCTATGTAAAAACATACCACTATTTTTAACACTATAAAATTGCATATTATGTAATTATTAGTTATTGATATTACAATATACACAAAATAGTTAAATAGCTAAGTATACTAATAAATAATAAATAATTCTGAAAAAATACGATACTTCTTAATATTTTATTTATCATGATGTATCACGGTTATTATTTACATTCTTCTTGTTTTGATATTTTCAAACCCTTATCAAATTTGTGCATACGAACATTTATGTGATTAATTTCTATAAACTAGCACACCTTTTCCAAAAAAGTCACAAAATAAAATAATTACGATAGCATTTTGCAACGACTGTGCATTTTCTGATAAACGCTTATAAAATTGCACAGCAATGGACAAACCTAAGACTGATATGAACATACCGGTCATCTAAAAAAGAATTAGGCTAATTCTTATACTATCTGTTTCTATCTAACAGTTATCAGAGCCAAAGAAACATTTGAAATAGCATAACAAATAATTACTAATGCTTTTGTAATAACGTAAATAAATATAAAAGAAAATGATGGTAGCGACCGTTACTATGTGGTAGTTCATTTACCCTTTAATATAAAAGAAAACATGTATAAATTTATCAAACATAAAAAGAAAAAAATTATTTAAGAAGTATTGTTGAATCAGTACATTATATTAGATGAAATTTAGTCAAAACATACTTTTATAGTTTATAATTTAGTAAAAATGTCAGAATGCATATATTATATTATTAACAAATATTTTATGCCATTAAAATGCTATAAACCCTATTTGACTTTAACATTTGTAAATTACTATATATATAAAATTGGTTTAAAAAACTGGAAATCTCTCATAAATTGATTAAGGGTACGGCGTTTACTTTGTGTCACATCTTAAATATCTCTTAGAAGTCTCCTAGAAATCATTAAAATGCATAAGTTCCTTTTAAAAATCGCATTTTGAAATTGTCGCCGTTTATTTTAATTTCTAGTTATAATAATACCAATACATAAAAAAACAATATTATTATTATATAGAGTGCAAATTGTGAGGTTTTTTATTTGGCGGGAGGAATATAATAATAAGTTGAGGAAAAGAATATTATTTAATAGTTAAATTACTTAATCACTCACAACTTTTGGATATAGATAAGTTGTATTAAATTATTTTCACACATTTTATTAAATAAAACCTAAGTAACCGGTAAATATATTACTAAGTTAACTTTTATTTTATACGTTTGAAGTTTCAATTTACCGCAATATATTATTATTATCACGCTCCGTATGGCTTAAATTATCAATATCCCTGTTACTGACTACGATATTTCCGGGTTTATTGTCTTTAATATAAACGTTCCAACACGTCCTGGGCCAAATTGAATTTCCTCGTTCTCTGTTTCAGTTCCGGAAAAGACGCTGGTGCTTCGGGGTTTCTCGCCCAGTGAAAATAGCATCACGATACAGTGCAAGGCTGAGGGTATGTTTCCTACTCCCAGTATGATTCTACGATCGGAACAACGGTAAGTTTATTTATTAAAATAGTTACATCGTTTATAAATAAATAATATACCCATATTAAACATACAACATGTACAATGCTCTATATATATGACACGTTAAATTATCTGGCTTAAACACTTAAACAAATTTTAATTATCTTAATACTAATGATTCTGCCCGAAATTTTATCTAGTAATAAAAATTGTTTTAAAATAATTTTATATATCTGGTTAAAAAGTTTTGCTTCAAACCTTAAAATAATATATTTTTCGTGGTCGATGTAATTTATAACGGGAATTTCTCTTTATTTTTATATTTTAATTTTAATTTTTATATTTTTATTTTTATTTTTATATAAACCACAATAGTTACACAGGAAATATGGTAACACTTTCTTTCACAAAATATTTTGTGAAAGAAAGTGTTACCATTATTTCCTGTGTAATTATCAAATCTATCTTCACGTAACTCTCAAAAACCACGTTTCTAAACCACAATAAATTATTTCTGGGTGGTATACTTGATATAAAAGTGAATCTGTATTTTAAACTCTTACAATTTTAGACATTGGGAAGGTAAAATGTTAAAGATATTTGTATGTAATTATCTGAAATAAACTTTAAAGTTTAAATAAATATATATTAATTAATATATATTAATTAAAATTATTATGAGGGTTTATATTCCTTCACGTTTGTAGATCACTGTATTTATCGAACGATAACATTTGTCTTTAATGCGGAAGATATATATGACCATCTGTACATAATTGTCGAGCAATAACTCTCTACCGAGAATCTGTGCACTACAGTAGCAACTTAATGAATATAATCAAATTGGATTGGAATGTGTTAAATTCTATTAAATCCTCTAGTTTCTAGAAAGCTAAAGATGGCTTAATATAAACTTTAGAACACAGCTGCTCACGCTTTGGCTTCTTGCGACTCTTGTGTGTCGATAATAACTTGTCTTGCACTCTATATTAATTCAGGGATGCCTAATGTAATAATAATATACGAGAGTGGTATAAACATTTCACTTCAACCGAATAAATTACTTCGGAACTAATGAAACATTAAATTATATATATATATATATATATATATATATATATCCACCCCTGCGACTACTCATAGACAGGGTGCTTGCGTATAAATATGTGTGCCAGATATTCTGAATTAATTAAAAGCAGTCCCTTGAGTAGATCGAAGAATAAACCTAAGTTTCCCCATAAGTATATGATCTCTGTGTGTTTAATCATAAAAATATATTTTGCAATAAACGGTATATCAGTTTTATATGTTTAATTTTATTCTTATCCTAAAAATAATTGTTATGGACAAATTTAAACATGATTAAAAATACGAGAACTATTTAAAATTACACACTTTACAAAATTAGATGGCGTTGAATAAAGGGGTATATATCAGGTCAATTTTATCGTTTCTAAGTTTAATATTTGTTAAATAGTATCTATCATGTATGAATATTTCAGCTAATAGAGGACTTAATGGCGAACCCATTGTTAAGCCTTCTTCTTGTTGGTAAATTTTATTTTCAAATAAAAAATAATTGAATTTGTAGATTCCGGTCCCATGTCGTGTGAGCCCCGCCAAAATATTGCGAGTATATTTAACTTTGATAATGAACTTCGTAGTATGTTTTTCTCTAGGGAAGAATATAAAAAAAAAAAATACATACTGTGCGAGAATTATCAAGCTTGTCGAATTAGGCCTGCCATTTATTTATCTTAGGCTCGAACTATTACAAATCAAAATTTGGAATTTCGTTTTTTTTGCCAAAAAAGGAACATGACCAAAATCAGATACTTTCGATACATTAATATATAAAAAGGAAAATGCTAGAGTAAGTTTTCATCGCTTTTTCTATTCATGAATGTAAACCGGCCGATTTATTGTGTAAAACCAGTTAATATTTTATATTTTATTCTAAATAATATTATATTAGGTTATCAAGTATGAAATGGAGCAAAAAATTCACATAATTGAATTCGGTTTTATTCCAATAAACACTTTTTATCCCTTTGCTGTAGAAGTCTACATCATGGTGTCGATGAACACTTAAAACGCCGTTTTGACAACCTGTGCGGAATTGATTTTTTCCAGATAAAAAGTTGTTTAAATTATGAAAGAAATGATAGTCAGTGGGGGCAAGGTGTGGCAAGTATGGTGGGTGACGGAGAGTTTCCAACTCCAATTTCTGTAGCTTTGACATGGTCATTCGTGCGGTATTTGGTCGAGCGTTTTCGTGCATCATTTCATCTAGTTGATAATAGTAGACATCCACCGTAGTCGATTGGCCAGGCTTCATAAAGCTGTGGTGGATGACACCTGAGCCAGACCACCAAACAGTCAACATCAGCTTCTTCTGGTGGATGTCTTGTTTCCAATCATGTTTTGATAAATTTATCTTTGTCCGATCATTGGGATTAACTCTTACGCTTATCGAATATCATCCATTTTCAATCACACGTAACAATTCGATTAAGAAATGGTTCGGCTTTGTTGCGAGAAAGACTGCGTCGAGTCTTCGTTCCTTTTTTGCATCGGTCAATTCATGCGGTATTCACTTCTCCAGGTTTTTCACTTTAACGATTTGTGCCAAATTTGTCAAAATTGTTTCACATACACTTTGACTGGGATTCGCATCCACGGTGGCTTTCAAGACGTCATTACCCACGACATGGTTGATTAGACGGGTCAAAATATTCCAAACGAAATAAACAAACGAGCTACAGTCGCGTTTGCAGCCATTTGATTTCCGGATACACCATTGATATTGGCAACGCCTGCTGTATTATGGCTCCACGGTGGAATTCATACTTCATCAACACACGAATTTCGCTGATTTCCACGGCCTATATAAAACAATGATTGCAAATTATTTGAAATTTAAATATGCATTAAAAAGAGTAAAATATGCACCTTTCACACGAAAAGCAAATTATGTAAAAATTCGGAGTCTAAATGAGATTGTGTGCGATTGATATAAATAACGTGTTTATATACAAAATAAATAAAGTTCGATTGTTTCTTTTGTGCGAAGTGCAATATTTGAAAATTGCTTTTATCAGTGATATGCGCATTCGCAATTTTGTATTGAATCGTGACAAAATTCCACGTAGCGTAAAGCGCAGATGTTACTTGATGCATTTGTTATAAATAAAATATTTGATTTTTTATGTTCATGTCAGTGACATGGTGCATGCGCAGTTCTAAATTCCTTTTTGTTTTGAATAGTAGCAGTAGCCAACATAGTGCACGCGTAAATAACAACTTGTTGCATCTCTTCTAGTGACGAGAGATAACTTAATTCAGAGATTGATTACGAAAATGTTGCTTCTGAAGATGCTTTTGAAGTAGATGATTCTGAATCCTATCATAAAAGTAATTCTGAGGAAGAGAGCGACGAAGAAAGCAACGTTCTTGACGAAAGCAGATAAAAATTAAGGGGTACAAATGACAAAGCTTTTTGGAAATTACTATATACTGCTGGGCACGGTTATAACCTTCCAAGAAATAGTCCAGCCTTAAAAGTAGAATTCTTTTAATTATTTTCTACTAATGAAATTATGATATTATGAGAGAAACTAATAGGTACGCAAATGAAAAATTACAGAAAGCGACACCCCTACAAAAATGTTTCATGTGGTTGAATTGGGTGGACGTTACATTCACAGAGATGAAAGCATTCTTTGGTGTCATTATGAACATGGTACTACATAAAAAATCATGTAGACTTTTTCCTAGAAAACGGTTCCTCGAAATATACTGGTCATTTAATTTAAAACCACCTCCGGAACAAGTCGTAGCTCATATATCATCTCGAGGTGCAAAAGTAAAAAATGTAGTAGATTACATTGACAATAAATGTAGAGTCTACTTTATACCTACACAAAATATTGCAGTAGATGGAAATACTGTTGGATTCAAAATGTACTATCCACAAAAGGCAACGAAGTGGGGAATTAGGGTATATGTCTAAGCTGAATCAGAAACTGGGTATATACGTGTATTGTTACTACGGGTCCAGTACAACATGTACTCTTATTTGTCCTGATATCCCGTTCACATCAAGAGTTACATTGCATTTGTGTAATAAATTATTGTAAAAAATCTAACGGTACCCTGAGCATTCACACAACTGGTACAATAATGCCGAATAGAAAGGGTTTTCCAGAAGAAATTAGAAAAAAGTCGACCAATACATAGCAAGTTATGGCTTTACAGGAAAGTCATTAACTTTAGAAGTCAGAAACATTTTTCTGTTTGTTTTTTTGTCTAGGGGAGGTAGCAATAGTAAACAGTTACATTTTGTTTTGTAAGCAAAGACAAGAATGGATTACAACGGAAAAAAGTAATTCTAAGGATTGTGCAGTTTGTAGTAAACGAAAGGTGCGTGGCGGAAGAAGAGCAACCGTATTTTATTGCGACACTTGTACTCGTAAACCCGGCCTCAATCTTGGTGAATAATTAAATTATTTTTTTTGTGCATTTGTGAAATTGGATTTAAAGAAATATATGTTGTTGTAAATATAATACAAATATGTAGTTTATATTTGTTTTATTTTTGAAAACTAAATAGGACCTAGGGTATATGCTTATAGAAATTAAATTTAGAGGTTCTTGTGTTATAACCGGATTAATATTGCATGATTCCAAATGTTGTTTACTAAGTGTTGTGTTCTAATGAGGATATGTTGTTGAACATATTACTTACGTCAAGTGACACTAGCTTAATATTAAATTCTAAATAGAAGGTATTTAAATGTTAAATTAAAACTACTACATTTTTAATTGGCTATGGATATCTAAATTGGGTTAACTCTTTAAAGAGCTTATATTATAAGTTTGATTGATAAACCGTAGGCTGGAGAATTTATATATGTATATATTAAGTTGTCTAATTTGTGAATTTTTATTCTTCCATATTGTCTAGGATAGGTTGGATTCATTGGGAGAATTTTGTATTATTCTTTTTGTAAAATGATTCTATGACAATCAAAAATTGGTAATTTTAAAAACACTTGTCAATTTAGAGCAGGGGAGTTCACGTAGTGTTCTTCCACTCAAACCCATAATACTATATGATGGTATCCTTACCAGTAGTAGATTGTAACCATTTAGGCAATGTTTTGGCCATTGCTGGCTTATTTCTGCTCATATTATGAGACTTTTACGATGACATTTTGTGTCAAAATTTTATTATTGTGAATTAGAAATTGATAAAAAAAATTTAAAGTATTCTATTAAATAATCAAATAGAATTTAATAATTCCCCTTTAATTAGTACGTAATTTTTCAGCAACCCTCCATAGCCCAATAGTATAGAAACTTTTACCTGTAATTTATAAAATTAGTATTCATTTGCCTTATTAAAACACTTTGTGGCAAAACATGTTGCAGTATCCAACATTAAATTTAAAACCCTCTTAACTGTGTTATTTTCTTCAATAATAATTTTACGATATAAAGCGATTATGAACTTTTCTATTTTACTAAATACCCGTTTACCTTTATTGTCATGTACTAAAGTATCATTTATGCAATTATTATAAACAAATTACTAATTGAAAAAATATTCCATAAGAATAATAATCTAAAAGCTTTATATTTTTAAATATTGATTTATAAGTGCAGTATTATGAAAGAAAAGAAATAATTAGAATTATTTATTATAAGCGGTTTGGCACCGTAGTTTTACATTACTATAATGTAAAAACTACAAATACCAACTAACAGTTGAAACAACTACTCCTCGTACTAATTGGAAATAATGACACCACAAACATTGTTATTATTGATGAATATAATTTCAGACATGTAACGATAACTAGCAGTTATTTAATCCAATACCTGGCGGTGCTTTAGTTTCAGACAATATGTACCATTTTAATGGCTTCTGCATGCTTTAAATATACATTTATTTTTATTACAAATCCTCTTTTATTTCAAGTATTTATTAAGCCCTTTCATTGACACAAATTGATGACCGATAATACCGACTGTTGTAGACATAGCCCTTTTGTTTCACTGCCAAATCGTTCCCCTCGATTTAATCGGGTAGCGAGGTATATATTTTAATTATCCTTCAACGGCACAGAAAAGGAAATCTATGAACGAGTCACGTTCCTTCACTTATATGCGAAAATCCGGAAAATTGCGCCGATGCCTGGAGAAGTTCAAATTTCATTTCCTTCCGTGGCTTGGTGTTAACTTCTAAAATTACTGATGGCTACTAATTTCAATTAAGGAATGCAACTACGTCTATTGCAGTAAATCGGATACAAAATACAGACCATTTATTGCATAATTTAATTTATTTATTAAGAAACTTCTTTGCACCAAAGTTAGTTATGCTGTGACTGAAGATATAGGTATTAGAAAACTAGTGACGGCATTATTTTCTAACTATAACATTTTTAAATAATTATATACTATATAATTTATATAATTATAATACATACATGTAATTACTGTAAGATAACGGTGCAGTAATGCTCAGAGAAATTAATTTTTGTCATACACATTTTAATTCCGACAATACTGCATCGGTAAATTGATATTTAATTTAATTTACACAATGCCGAGAGCAGACTTTTTACCTTCTGCTCGTATCGGTTTTTAGACGCGTCACGACATTTAATTCCGTCGGCAATGTTTGATTTTATTGAAATCGATTCATTCCCGTGCGGGCCTTCCTCATGTAAGGACTCACGTAATAAAGGCATAGCGTTACCGTTTGCTATGATACATCGAAACACGTGTCTGGAGATTGCCTTGCGTAATAATTTCGTAAACTTTATAAACACGGTAATAGCACAAAAACGTTTCTTTGAACTTAATGTGACTTAAGTCACGTGACTGCAGCTAATAGTTAGTAATCCAATGCCTGGTGGTGCTTTAGTGCCAGGAGTAGTTGTTTCAACTATTAGCTGTTTATTCTTATATAATTCTTTTAAGATCGTTTACCCGATCCTCTGGCCGTTCTGCCGTAGTTTTCCCTTCCATCTCATCTACCACTGTCGTTCTTCTGGCAGCTGTAATATATGGCATACCCTCATCCTAGCACATCCCTGAATATTGAACATATTAACATCAAGTCCTTCTCGAGGTTCAGAGGTAAGGCCGTCACCTTATCTGACCCTAGCCAACAATCAACTTCAGGACGCATACTTACAGTCGGAACTTTGGAACACAATTCGCGCATCAACACTCATTTAATCACATATCGCTCATCGCCCACGATAGGGCTTCTCGGTACAAGTCGATTGGCCATCTTTCATTTCACTAGCCATATCTCCAAGTATTGTTAGTTTCTTGAAGTAGTACGAGTATCTTTACCAACAAATGTGCTACTCACCTTTGCTTGTATCTTCAACCTAAATATACACTGGTTAGTGTTCTAGGGAGCATCAAATTACAAGCAGTTCGACGAAGTGCCCTATAACGATCATATAAGACGGGGATTTCCATTCTACTTCTATTACAGGTAACATTCCTCGTGATAACACAAGTTAGCTCTCGTACTCCCTATTATTTGTCCGCATAAAAGCAGCCTCATCTTTGCCATATAGCAATCGCAGATCCAGGATTTCATTGATATAACCATTTCGCCGTGTTGCTTGAAGCTAATGTGTATCCGCTGTTCATGGTTTCGACTACATCAGGCTCTAAACTAGTTGCTCCTATGCACAGTAACTACTCTCGGATGGGTCTTGGTCGAATTGTATGGGCATCTTCTGACACTTCGCACTCTTTGCTTACACCCATCGAAAGTTGACATTGAAGGAAACCTATCTCCTATACGACACGTCAAACAGCCGCACCATTAATACTTCATCAGCAGAAATTAATCTATTTCTGCTGATGCAAAAATCACACAATTTTATCAACCCTACGCCATCAATCGTTTCGAGAAACAATTTCAAAGTCATCATTATATGGAGTGAAGCCACTGTGCTCCTAATCAGTTGTCTTTGACTACATCCCTTATTGCCCGGTTCGTCGGCCATTGATCATTCGACCTAGATCGGCGTAGACCGTCAAATTATGACTTATAACGATGGCCCAGATCTGTATCGTCTTTTTACTGGAAGAGCGTGTCTATCAGTGCCTGCCATTCTTATCTCGCTAGTTGCACCTTCCTTCAGGTGGAAACCAATAACTCTCTCGAAATTTATGTCGATGGGATTCTAATCGACTGTGATACTTGGTCTTAAGTGGGATCCTACCCCCAAAGCATCCACTGGCCTATAAAAAATACTCTATACTCTTGCAGATTACTACTCGTATTTTTTTTATAAATAAAATGTAAAAATCAGGTGTTTATAAGCTAACTTTCAATAGTTGTAAATGTAGGTCGTGCCATAATTTCAAAGAGCATACAAGCTCATATAAAAACTTAAATAATAAATCAACTTACTCGAGGTGATTCATTTTGCCGAAAAGTGCAAAGGGTAAGATGGATTTAGTCGACTCCCTTGAAATTTTCAAATTAAATACTGATACTAATACTATGTACATGTTTAAATAGTTTGATTGATATACAAGTGAAAAAATGAGCTTTTAACATTAATAAGCCTTATTAATAAATTATTTTAATAATAATAAATAATTCTGTTGCAAATAAATTAATTACTTATAAAATATAGTGTGAGACATTTTTTTTTGATAACTATGAAACTTATTGCTTTTACTTTTTAGTCTAGTTTCTATAAATGTTAATAGCATAATTGACTTCGAATGTAAGTAGTCACTTAGGTGCACTCTGAAGTATTTAAATATTACATTACTTCATTATAAGAAATGCACGTTACTAAGTTATAATATTTTGAGGTGATAAGTCATTCCATCTAAATTATTTTCTTTGTAACAATAAGAGCAGGATATAAAAGTAATATCATATCTTCCCAAGATATTGCATTAATTCGACATTCCTACGATGGCAGGAAATGGTACACACTCGTTCACGTACATAGCAATATCCATCCACGTGCATTTCCCGCATATTTTTATATGTGTTTGTTTTGTATATTTTTTTTATGAGGAGGACATCCGGCAGAAAAAAAAGAAATATGCTGAGCGCTGTAAAAGGAAAAGAATGCGGGACTGTAGTGAATATTGAATGATGTAAGAGAAGTATATTTTCGTTTAAGGCATCAACGCAACACATAACAAAATTGGAATTAATATATACATACATACATGCGTATATATATAGGGTGTTACGTTAACGTGGGGAAATGGCTGAACTACAGATTCCTGGGATCAAAATTATTTAACACAACATTTACAAATAAAACACTTTTAAACTTCGTTTATATAACAGGGATTTTAAAATGAAAAAAAAGAAGTAATTAAAATTAACAATTTAAAATTGTTAGTTTTAATTACTTCTAGTTTGAAAATGACAATTTAAAATTGTCTAAAAATTTAAAATTGTTAGTTTTAATTACTTCTAGTTTATAACTGACAAGTTAAAATTATGGAAACTATAGTTACTTAATAGAAGTTGTTATACCAACAAAGATTAAAAGGGTTTTATTTGTAAATACTGATGCGCAACGAAGTAGAAGCCTCCACCGTTAACAGTTTAACCCAACATATCTATATCCAAAAGTTTAAAGTCATTTAAAAATATTTTTATTTATTAATACTTTTTGATACCTTGTACGGTTTTCCCACAAAAAAGTAAAATGTAATTATTTTTATAATAAAACCAAAATCTATTTTTCCAAGTAATTAAAAGTACGTGTTTTTCGTAGCGGGCGTTGTTTAAAAATGTAATTTATGTATAATATTAATTAATTAATTAACTAGTATCCTTTGGCAATGAAGAGTTAGCTTTATTATGGTTTATAATTATTCATATTTGAGGCAAACCTATATTTTGCTTATATCAGGATTTTTTTAAAGATTAAGATTTTATTTACATATACATTTACAAAAAAAAATAGTTTACAAATTTAATAAATATGTACTCTTTTTTTGTATCTGCATTCACTCCTGGTGTTTTTTTCCCTCCTTCCTCGCCTCGGGATTTGCGGGTGTGGTGTCCCATCTCGTGCTAACGGTATTGAGGGATAGTTTGGTTTTTTCTTTTTGTTTGTTGCATGATTTTATATCAATTGGTTATTTAGGATTTTATTTTTAAGTTTTAATTTGAATGGAGTATATTTTAGTTTTTTTATGTAGTCGTCTAGTTCATTGTATCGTTTTATGCTGTCAGTTGTTAATAGTTGTGAGTATTTTTTTGTTGTGAATTTTTCTGTCCTTAGATCTGATCTTCTCCTTGTTTGGTAATTGTGGAATTCTCTATTTGATTGTAATTTTATGCTGGTTTTGATTAGATTGTTTTTTATTTTGTAAATCATAAATAAGTTGCTTAAGCTTATCATGTTTTTGATGTTTAGTTCTTGTGTGTGTTCATAAAGTTTAATTGTGTTGGTTTTTTTGTCTAATTTGTATAATAGTTTTAATATTTTGTTTTGTTGTATTTGTAACTTATTAAGGTTCTTTTTAGTTGTATTACCCCAAATATTTATTAGATAATTATTTAGGGATGTAAATAGTGCATGGTAGATTTGTTTTCTTGTTGTTGTTGGAATGTAGTTTTGAATTTTTTTTATTGCCGCTATTGTTCTGGCGTTTCTTTTGGTTAATTGATTTATGTGTTCGTCCCATTTCAGATTGCTTTTTATTCTTAGTCCTAAATATTCTACTTCTGATATCTTGTTTATCTTTGTTCCTTTTATTTTGACGTTAATTTCCGTTTGATCGTTCTTGCTATTAAATATCATATATTCTGTTTTTGTTTCATTTATTGTCAATAAGTTATTGAAATACCAATTTTATAATATCTTCATGTCACTATTTATATTATTTTGTATATAATCGTAGCTTTCTCCGGAATAGACTATACAGGTGTCGTCGGCATATATGTATGGATTTCCTTTCAAGTTCAGTTCCATGAGGTCATTTGTGTATATGATGTACAGTATAGGCGGTAAGTTGCCTCCTTGAGGTATTCCATATTCGGCTTCCAGCAGTTGACTCTCTGTGCCATTTACTTTCACGCACTGGGTTCTATTTATAAGGTACGTTTTTATTAATTTTAGTTCCTTTCCCCTTATCCCTATTGCTTCTAGTTTCTCTAGAAGTTTAGGTTTAGAAATGGTGTCGAAAGCCTTCTTCATGTCGATGTAAATTGCTGCAACTTGTTTCTTTAGGTCTAATTTGGATTTTATGTTGTTAATTAATTCATATGTTGCTGATGTTGTCCCTGAATATTGTTTGTATTTGTATTATTTTTTCGAGTATTTTGTTTAGTGTTGATAATAGTGAAATCGGTCTGTAGTTTTCTGGTAAGTTTTTATCTCCTTTCTTATATATAGGGATAATTATGGCCTTTTTCATGTAGTTGGGGTATATGCCATCTTCCAAAACTTTATTTATAATTTTTATAAGTATTGGTATTAATTTCGTTTTATTTTGTTTTATTATTGTGTTGGTTATTTTGTCGAATCCGGGTGCTTTGTTATCTTTTAATTTTATCACTATGTCGTTTATTTCTTCATACGTTGTTTTTCTGAATCTTATGTTTTCGATCTGTTTATTTGTTACCGTTGTTTTGGGTATCATTTTCTTGTCGTTTATTTGTTTTTCTGCTAATTTTTTTCCTACTTCTGTAAAGTACAGATTTATTTCATTCGCTATTTCTGTATTATCGGTTGTATTGGTTCCATTTTCTCTGCGTATTTCCTTTATAGTCTTTTCACTTTTTTTTAGTTCGTTTATTTGGTTGTTTATTAGTTTCCAAAATTTGTTGGGATTATTTATATTCACTTGGAGTTTATTTTTGTAGTATTGTGTTTTGAATTTTTTTATTGTTGTTGTTGTTGTTTTCTTCTGTTTGATGTATTCCTCTTTTATTATTTCATTCATAGGGTTTTTTAGATGTTTTTTTTTTGTAATTTGTTCCTATGTTTGATTTGTTCAATAATCTTTTCATTTATCCATGGGTTTTCAGTGTTTCTCTTAATGCTTTTTACTTCCTGATTCTTTTCTATTATATTTTGAAGCGTTTTTGAGAGTTCTTCAAAGTTGTTTATTTTATTTATGTCAATGATATTTATGTCTTTTGTTATTTGTGTTTGGTCTACTTTAGTAATTTCAAAGAATTTGTATTCTGGTTTTATATTTTGGTCTTTTATTTTTGTTATTATTGCATTATGGTCAGATATGCTTGATTTCTCTACTTTAATGTTCTCTATTAAGTTTATATTATTTGTAATTACGTGGTCCAATATGGAGTTGTTTCCATTTATATTTAGTCTCGTATATGATTTTTTTGTTATTTTATTTACTATTTTGTAGTTGTTTTCTCTTAAGGTATTTTTGTAGTCCTTTGTTATGTTGTTTTTTTCTAGTATATTTATGTTTATGTCTCCTATTATGATATGAGTTTTTCTTCTGTTTAGTAAATGGTTTTTTAGAGTATTTCCTAGTGTATTAAGGTTTATTTGTGGTGGTTTGTATATTAGTGAGATTATTGTTTTTTCTTTTATTAGGGATATTGTTATGATTTGTATTTTGTTCACTGTTATATTGTTTAATATTTTGTATTCTGTATCTTCTTTTATAAATATTATTATTCCTCCGCCTCTGGAATCTCGGGAATTGTATTCCGCGTTATAATTTTGTAATTTGTACAGTTGTTCATTTATAGGGGTTAGCCATGTTTCTGTGATAGCAATAATAGTTGGGTTGTTATGTGTTGTTGGAATAGTTTCTACTTCATGGAATTTATTTTGTAAACTTCTTATATTATGTAGGTATATGGTATACATTGTATTTAATTTTTTTTATATTGTTTTCTTGTTTTTTTTACTTGGTTTACTTTATTTTTTCTAGATCAGTATGTGTTTTAATTTTTATTTTAGTGCTCGTGTCTGTTTTTCTAATGTATATATTTCCGTCTCTAGTCCATAAGAATTTGAAGTTGTGCATTTTTTTAATTCTCTCGCTTTATGAAATAGATTATTGGTAAGTGAAGTTAGTTGTTCGTTGATGAATATCTCGTTTCTTTTTCCTCTTAGAGCACATTCTGTAGTAGTTATCGATCCAATGGCTTTTCGGGCACTTAATATGGCTTCTTTTATTTCTTTTGTTTTGAGTTGGACTATGATTTTGGTAAAAAAATGTTCGAAAAGTGTTGTTTTGATTTATTTTATCAATTAATATTATTTTTTTATTCGTAAGTTTATTCACTCATTAGTGAGGGCATAACAACCATACCGTATTTTATATGTATTTATAGTAATGGTACAATATATCAAATATTATTAAGACACAAGAAAGTTCAAATTAACTGGTCTTTCGAGAAATATTTTTGGATGTACCAATAAAAAAATATTGTATTGGTACTACTATTTTTTATACTTGTTCTCAATCGATAATGGTCATAATAACTAAAATGATTTGTTATATTATAATAATCATCTATAGACGAAGGTGGTGGCGCATTCGGTTACGGCCCCGAACTTGCAGCAACGTTAGTTCGGGTCAGTAATTGGATGAGTGACCGGTATCATTCACCATTGGGATACAATTAATAGTGCTTTAGAGTGACGGCAACGATCCTTTAAAGTAACAATCTCATTTACACACTCACAAATACACAAATGACACATTGCGGAAGAACCACGTGGTCGATAGCCAAACACTACAACAATAACTTAATCATCTATAATAAATTTAATTCAACTCAAATAAAGCATTCAACTGTTATTAATAAAAATAGTAATTGAAACTTTGCAGACGAATTCTAGCTTAACCGTAAACCGTTGTTATTTACCTTACCTTAAGATCTAGATACTTTTGCATACAATTAAACCACTCTTCAAAACAGTTTGTCCAGCCAGAAGATGGTAGTCTCAGCCGCTTCTTCGGGCGATGAAAATCGGTGTCCACGTAGTTTATCTTTAATTACTGGGAACAAGAAAAGTCATTGGGTACCAAGTCGGGGCTGTTAGGCGGATGACCCATTTCGATCTTATGTATGTCCAAATAATCGTTTGATGAATGCAATACGTGTGAGCTCGCATATTTGTGATGCAAAATGATTCGTTTTGGCTTAGTTTCTCTTAATTCACCGAAAACTTCAGGCAAAAAAATGGTCGTATACTGCGCTGAATTAACGTTTTTTTAGTTTCGGATGCCCCAGTTGCCACATGACGTTTTTATAAAGAAAAACTCCATTATTTGCTTCTTAAGCTTCGATAACATACAACTGTTGTTCGCTTTGCTTCACATTGAAACACCCAGACTTCCGATTGGTCTTTCCTTTCCGGCTCATAGGCATAAATTCACGACTCCTATGACGTTGCTGTATACGGCTTTGGATGCATCACAGTTGTATTTTGAAATCCTTTTACGGCGCGAATCAACATAAGCATTTTTAAATATTGGATTGATGATGATGAGGCTGATACTTGGCGAAACTCCATTATGCAATTTTGAAATTAAAACATGACTGTTTAGAGTTTTGCATTATTTGTAGATACACTGCTACAATTGTGGCTTCATCAGGCAGATGAGTAATGAGTATAACATCATTACTCATCTGCCTGATGAAGTCACAGTGTGGTGAAACAATTGTAGCAGTGTATCTACAAATAAAGCAAAACTCTAAACATTCGTGATTTTATTTCATAATTACATAAACATTTTTTTTAGCATCTGCCAATAAATGTGAAATCCAACCCTCATATAACTTCCGAACAACTTCCAAATGTTTGTGCAAAATCTTATGTATGTTAGTCATACGCACATGTCAAAACATTCCGAGGACGTATAACGTCAAAGATGTCAAAATTTACGCTGGTAACGTCAGATTTCATTTGGTAATGCTAGTATTACCAGTTCAGAATACATAAATAGCAATTCTCGTAGATATGTGGGGTTAAATCACCATATTTTGACCCAGGAATCTGTGATTCAACTATTTCGCCAAATTAACTGGAAAATCAATCAAAATAAGTTACTGTGGATAAAAGTAACACAGCAATGGGACTTACTAAAAAGACACTCTTCATTAAAGTTCCAATATTATGCCTGCCTCGTTAAGCTTCATCAAGGAATTCGAAGTTTGAGTAATTTAACTGAAAATTACGCATGCAAGAGAACCATAATACTTATTAGATTTAAGAAATGTTTTTGTATTTTTAAGTTATTAGTTAATTTTCTACAACAACGTACAGGATTTTAATATATTTTATTAGTAAAATAAATATTCAAAAAACATTCGATACAGGTCTGCATACTAGACTCGTATATAAATGTTTCCTCTGCATTTAATAATCCTTATCACAGCATTCTACCCAATAGATCCTACCAAGTAAAAAATAAACAAACGCTCTACCATTCCTTTCGAACGGTTCTCAAGGTTCTCCTTTATCATCGCTCCTATACTACATATTTTGCCACGATATTAGTAATCCCGATTCCATATTTTAATACCTTTTCAATATTCCTTGCTTTTTGTCGATGACACCGTTAGTGCTAAATGTGCCAATAATCTTCACAACCAACCCTTGTTAACCAAATTTTGTACCCTCGAATCCGAAATAGCAGTTCAACTGGGTAGCAGAGATACCTTTTTCTCTCATAATTAAATTCAATACACGGCGGAAAAACCTCAGGTCTATAGCCCAGATCGACAAACATCATCTATATGTATCGATGTTTAATGTGAGTATGTGTATATATTTTTGTCTAAATAAAGAATATTGTATATATTGTTCTTTATAATAAATATGTTGTTTATTACTTAAATCATGAAATATTAAAAGCATTTTACGTTGTAGTAGTGCAATAAAATAAAAATGCATAACCCGCAAAAATATAACGAATTATTTATTTAATTGAAATTTGTGCTACACAAAAAAGGTTTGTATAATCATATTCGGTCATAGCATTAGACAAATAGTAGTAACATATATTTATTGACAAATTTTGTACATATTTACATTGGAATAGTGAATAATGAATAATGAATGAGGTGTTAATGTATTAATTTGTCAAAAGGCTATCGACCAGAGGTCTTTCTGCCTTGTGCTGTCCAGTCATATGGCGTCAGTCGTTATTGCGTGAAAGGATGAAATATTGAAATGAAATCAAATATGGTTGAGTTGGGATTTTTAAATTTAGGGTTTATACTAGGGTTTCTAGGAAGACAATATTGGGATAATATATGGAAGTTGAAAGGATTTTTGGAGAATTTTTCTGTTAGGAATCGAAGGCGTTCTAGGATAGGGATAACTAAAGTGGTATCATAGAGGAGCTGATTAGATGGATTGTGTAGAGGATTAAGAGGATGTCGGAGTTTGGTTAGGGTACGGAAGGATGCTCGCTCGCTAACTTCAATATTACGGGAGGTTGGATTGCAGGGATTGGTATAGAGGGCACAACCATAGTCAAGTAGTGGGCGGCAAATCATTTTATAAATTTTAACAGCTGTTTTTGTATTAATCCCATTGTTCTTATAGGTTAAGCTTCTAAAGCATTTTGCCCTAGAAGTTATTTTATTTTTTATTGCAGCAGTGTGTTTTTTGAAATTAATTTTTTGATCTATGGTTATGCCCAGGTATTTAACGGAAACTGAAGGAGGGATTTAGACAAATAAAATAGCTGTTTCGATAAATTATGTTTTTGGTATTTTAAAATAATTCCTTAGTTTTCTGCAACCATGAAAAAATACTTATATCTTCTAATTTAATTTGTAAGTTTTATTCATATTTAGTTTATTCTACTTAGAATATGACAGCTCATAATATTAACTTTAAAATTATATTTTATTAATAAACTTTTCCGGGAAAATTTATTTATTTACACTCTCTTGCTAGTCTTTCCTCCGTGCAGACGTACGCTCTAGAATTTTATAAATCGTGTTAACAACGTGTGTTACAACAAACATATTAATAACAGTGACTATTCTACGATAATGGCACCTACATCTGATTCCGAAGAGAAATTTAAAACACCTAAAAAGAGAGGAAGAGGACGGCCCCGGAAGTACTCCGAGACATCTGATACTTCGGCAATGGAGGTAACGCAACAAACCAAAAAGCAAACCACATCAAACATGCCGCATGGTCACACAAATGCAAAAGGCGACCAACCAAACCGATCGAGGGAATCCCCAACTTCAAGATACATTTAACTAATAAAAAAACTATAGACATGGACAGGTCAGAGACTAAACATAATCGCGTTCATAAACCATTTTCACTTCATGATTACATTCTCGACACATACGCCATGGAAATTAACAGGCCCTCAGCCGTCGGCCGCAATGAACTCCTAAAAAACTCAAAAGAAGGTTCATTGAATCATACGAAATCGATACTCATGTTTTATTTTCAGGCAACGGCATGTTTATTGTGATGTTTGACCTTAAATTCCCCGATGTCATCCCCATCGTCCTTTATATACGTGTCCTTTATTCAAACATTAATTCCTTACGTAACAAATCCCATCTGCTTGTCCATTTCCTTTCCAACAATCTAATCCATATTAACCTCCTCGTTGAAACTAAAACCACAGAAAATTTCAATTTCAATACCTGGAAGAGTTTGCAAATACCTTCCACAATTGCAAACGAAACCCAACGAGGAGATTCTAAAGCTTACTTTCACCCATCCTTAATATAAGCTAACCCTCCCCGCATTAATAACCATCTGAATTAATGGAAAAATTGGATTTGACGGGATTTTCTTCTATTGACGTTAAAGTCACCAATTATAGTTGAATGATCATAAAATTATAATTGGTGACTTTAACGTCAATAGAAGAAAATCCTGTCAAATTAAATTTTGCCCCTCTAATTCCAATTTCACAAAAATTCCAACTCTGCCAAGCTTTATCATGAGTGAAAGTCAATCATCAACTCCCGATTTAATCCTGTGTACATCCAACATTCGACATGTAATCTACTCCATAAAATTAATCCCAGATCTATGTTCCGACCACCTGTCCATACAGTTTGATTTTATTACTCAATCCCAACCCATCCCATCCACTCCGGAATATATCCATCACTACCACAGTTGCGATATAAAAAAGGCTATTAACGACATAACATCGACATTTTATTTTACACAAGACATTAATCGTAACCTTTTTTTCCAATTTTGTTCATCCCTATCAGAAACTATTTTATTGCACACCCTAAAACTTAAAAAAAAACAATATTATAAATATCTCCTACCCAAGTTCATCCTTAGACTGCTGAAGAGACGATAATACAGAGACAGTAATACTACGAGGACAGTTCAATCAAAAACAAATTAAATTACTAATATCAGAATTTTAAAAACATACATGGTTGGAAGCTTGCCAAAGAATCAATAATAGTCATGGTAAAACATATTGGTCCGAAATTAAAAAGCTTTCCAAATATAAAAAAATTAGACAACATCTTCAATATCAAAGACCCTACCGACGCGTCGGTAGGGTCAGTATTAGGGTCAGTACTGACTGACGATCAATCAATAGCGAATACATTTGCAGAACAGTTATTGTTATTTCCATCAATTTTTCCCCACAGAATGGAAGCAAGGTATTGTAATCTGTATCCCCAAACCTGACAACGATTCCAGTATCCAGTATCCAATTACCGCCCTATCACACTCCTCCCAGTCATAGGTAAACTCCTTCAATCCGCCAACGACCAGATACCTGAATACCAGTTTGGTTTTCTGCCACAAAAGTCAACCTTACATCCTCTATCCATTTTAACCTCCAATATCCAAACCAATTACCTCGAAGGACATAAAACAATAATCCTTTTCCTTGATATACAAAAGGCTTTTTATTCGGTTTGGCATATTAGCTAGCAAAGATATTTATTTTTCACACATAACTTAGAGTCAAGACAGGGCAGAAAGACCGATGGTCGATAGCACAAACGGACAGACTAACCATACCATTTCATTGCCTGTATGTTAACACAAAATGCATATATAAATGTGTTCGAATAAAGATGTTATTCTCTCTCTCTCTTAATTTATTTAGCAACTACCTGTTTATTAATAGTTAGTTCGTGTTATAGTATAATGGGAATTCAGAATTAATCTTGTAGACTTCGCTCTTCATTTTTTTAATTTTTATTAATTATATAATCCTTCGTATTTTAAATAAAATGATGTTTTCAAGTATCTTTCAATTTAAGCTGCTTTAAGCTGTTATAACATCATTTTCTCATATTACCTGCTCTTGACTCCTATGAGAGAATGTATAGATAAGCAGATATATGGGTCCAATTTTATTGATAATAAATATAAATATTGAAATAACTTTTTTAAAGTGTATTTTAAAACCGCTAAAACATAAGTTATGTTTTGGTATGTTTAGATACAAATTGAAGTAAATATAAACATATTTAAAATAATTGCATATATGGTTCCACAATTATTATTAATAAAGTAAGTAATATAATATAATATATCAAATCTACTTTGACATTCACCTTTACTGCAATCATACAATTTAAATTTTCGGATCTGATCAAATAGTATTTTTATTATAATTTTATTTATATTTTACAATTACTATAAATTTATACAACGAAATAAGTTGTACCCCTTCATTAACGATAATGGATAACATAAGTATTAATCCTGGCTACAAATTGGAATGTAGGCCCCTAACAATACCTCATTCTATCCGTTGCAAGTAAATCAGGAAGACCCATCAAAAATAACGAATGGCCTTCGACGCCGCAACAATCATCCGAGACTGCAGCACTTACAAAAATTACATTCCACTGAAAATGACGCTGCGTCTCTAAGGAATACTTTCCGCGAAAGGAATAAATAAGATTAGAGTATGATCCCAGACGAATACCTTATTCCCATCAATGCGATATATAAAACTCCGAGCTATCAAACTGTTTGCAGCGTGGAGGTATAAAATGGGATTAATATTGTATTGCGTGCACCATTTCAGTCGGCTTATCGATACACGCGCGTTCATATTTGCAACACAGATGTAATTATAATGTAATATATGGTAATTAAACCCTTTATACCACGATTAATTTGAAGGTAATCATATAATTGGCTCGTGTCCCCTACCCTCAAATGTAAACATCTTGTTATAAATAAATTACGATATTATCCATATAAATATTATATTTTCAGCTGTAATATGTAGTTAATGTGTATGATAATTATATATGTGTAATAATATATTTGTTTTACAGCCAACTATGTCTTTATTCAGATATAATTTAACTGTATATTTTTTATTCATTTATATAGAAAAAAATGTTTATTCTAATTTTCATTAAAAATTACCTAAATTAGTATATTATTTTTTTTTAAAGTAAAGTAAAATAAACACTTATATTTTATAATCATCTGCAGACACGTGTTTGGATTTCTAGATCTTATAAATACAGCTGTCTTATAAAATTGATTTTAAATTAAAAAAATACCAACATAAATATAATAAAATGTAAATAACTTACTTTGGCTTGTACGGCAACTGACACAATAATGAAATATAGTCGCCTGATGGTCCGAATTTATACCTGAGATGGATTAATAACTTTTACAGAAATAATTACGTTGAGTAATTATCTATAAAAGTTATTAATACGTATTGAGGAAAATACCCATTTAGAGCATAATTTAATAATAAAATATAATAAAGTCAATATAAAGGGCTTTATTATATAAATTATTAGCTAATAATTAGAAAAATACGAATCTCGATAATAAAAAATCTCAAACTCGCCTTAGTTACAACCTATGTAGAGATACACAATTTTAAGTTAAAGGGTTTCTTGGTCATCATATTTCTAAAAAATAGTAATAAACTATTAAAAAAGTTTTTTTCATAATATCTACAAGTTATTAATTTTCAAATTTTTACTTAACAATTGTTTCGCTACACTGTGGCTTCTTCAGGTGAATAATATATATTTTTTTATAATTTAAGAAAATTATCATTTTCAGTGTTTATTTTATTCAATAAATTTATAATAATTAATATTTTGCTGACAAAAGATGTTACGTTTGAGATGCCTGGTGACAAAGATTATGGCGTTTATTAATTCGATTATATATGACTTTATGTTGAGAAATATGCATGCTCGTATAATTTATTTCCAGAATAATAGAATTAGGGGTACATATACTATTGTTTAGTGCTCTTCTATAGTCAACCTAAACTATAAATGGTAACAATGTTGAAATAATGTATACAATTCATAATATAAGATAATAGGAATGTGCTTCATCTGTTTATAGTTAATATGTTATATTTTTAATGTCATAGTATTGACTAGTGTGTTATAAGTATTATTAACAAATCTTTGTGACATATAAATAAATTCGCGATTCTATTGTATATACAAGGTAGGCCACGAATAACGTCCATTAAAAGTTTACGGCGTTCCTGCAAGAGGAAAAGTCTGAAAAAAAAATCAACATTCCACGGTTGATTGCGATCTCCTCATGGAAAATATTTCGACTTTCTGGATTGAGCTTAACAAGGGTGATCAAATCATTGACCAGAGCACTTAGGCCTCACTAGGCCCGTTGTGACCCCTTGGCTGGGACAGCCCTGCGTTGTTCTATCACTCATTTAGCCACCCAAGGTGACGAGCAAAGGACAGCACAACGCTTGGAGGGTTATCCCTTATGTTGGCCGTGTTCGGCCAGTGCTCCCCTAGCATGGACTCTCTAAGGTGAGCGAGAGCCGGGCAGGTGGTTAACACATGTTCCACTGTCTCGTCCTCTTCTTCACATGCTCTACATATGGGGGTTTCCACCGGTCCCATAGTAAACAAGTGTTTCCTTAGCTGACAGTGGCCCGTAAGGATAGTCGCAAATAATATACAGATGTTTTCAGATTGGGTGAGCGTATTGCTTCCTTGGCCTGTCTGCAGCCTGAGGTGTGTGGTTTTAGAACCATCGGTGTAAATTCGGAGGGTTTCCCCACCCTCTACACTCCCGGTTCTTCTTTTTATCGCTACATTATAGGGTCTATTGAAGACGTAGCAGGGTGGCAAATTGTCTGTCTTCCTTCCAAGGAAGGGTGTCTACTTGACACTCCGGTCGTGCTGAGGCATGCTATGCTTTGCAACTGAGTCAGCTGCTTTGCTGAGGTTTTCTGTCTGGCTCTGGGCCACCAAACCAGTGCTCCATAGATTAGCATTGGCCTTACTACCGCTGTGTACAGCCAAAGTGCTATCTTGGGAGATAGAGCTGTGGGGCAGACATGGGGGCTCTGCCCCGCAGCTCTCCGGCATTACCAGAGGATGACCTATAGTGTGAAAGACATTGTCGTTAAGTCGCCGCAGTAGGCTGTCAAAAACTATGTTCTACAGGAGTGGTGAGAGTACTCCACCCTGTGGGCAGCCTTTAGCAACGATCTTTCTGACAGTGGTGTTTCCTACATTTACTGTGACTGCCCTATTCTTCAGCATGCTTTTGATCCATCCCCTAACTGTGGGGTTCACACCATGCGTGGAGAGAGCAGTTTCCATTTTTCTGAAGGTCGTTTTATCGATAGCACCTTCAAATGTTTTAAGGAGAAATGACGTTAGACTAATCGGGCGGTGTGATTTGGCTAGTGTATAATCTATACGACCAGGTTTCGGTATGAAGATAACTTTTACTTCTCTCCATGCTAGAGGGATGTATCTGAACAATACATGCCCTGAAGATTTTGGCTAGGTGGGCTGATAATATGTCCAGCCCCCATTGGAGGAGGGCCGGGAATATACCGTCCAAACCTGGCGCTTTAAATGTTGAGAAGCTTTTGTTTGCCCAGGTTATACATGTCCTTTCCGTGAAGTGATCGGCCACCTCCCAGTCCTCTTTGGAGGGGTTTGGGGGTATGGGTTCTGACCAACCTTCATCGGAGGTGTTCGTACATCCTGGGAAATGGGTGTTCGGGATGTTCCCTTCTCAAGGCGGGGGTGGGACGCGAGGGTAGGTTTGGCGGTACCTGGAAAAGGGACGGACGACGAGTCGGGTGCTAACCACGCCAAGAGCAAGTGTTCTCATTATTTTTTTTGTAAACTTGTTAATTTGTGCAATATAGTTTTTCTCGGAAAGCACGTGATTTTATTAACCCGAACATTTGGTCCTTCGAATCGGGTCACGTGTAATTAATAGAACTATGGTACAGTAAAATAAGTGTTAAAATAAGAAGAGGCACATAATTGAACTTATCCATTTAAAAAGTCGGTAACATTCAACGGGAGCACAATCGACGTCGCAGAAGAAGCGCCTTCGTCTACGAGCTCGCCCATAGAGTACCGGCCAACCAGGAAAGTGAAAAATAACAAAGGTTAGTCCCGTTTTCCAATTTCCTTACGATACCTTGTTTTTATTTGTGTAAGCAATGGCACAAGTGCAACCGCAGTCAATTGCGGAATTGAAAAGGTGTAGGGGTGTTATTAAATCACAATTAACGCGATTTACAACATACGTGGATCGATTTGATGATAGAGGGAATATTTGCGAGTTAAAGCACCGTCATGAGCGGGCTCTAAATCTCATTAACGAATATAATATCATTCAATTGCAAATCGAAGCGTCCGAACCCGATGAAATAGACGATCGGAATGACTTCGAAGATAATTATTATAGGGCAACAGGTAGATCAGGTACCTTATTGTCATCACAAAATGCGCCAAACATAAATACCGTGCAGCATAATCGTGTAGCAGATGTTGAATTACCGAAAATTCAACTACCTAAATTCACTGGCAGGCATGACGAGTGGGTTCCCTTTTACAATACCTTCAAGTCTTTAATTTACGAGAGAACCGATTTAAATAATGTTCAAAAATACCATTATTTGATAAGTTGTTTAAAGGATTTAGTTGCTACTACGGAAGTGTCCTCAGAAAGTTACGATGCGTCCTGGCAATTAATTATCGATTGTTACGATAACAAACGAAAATTAGTAGCTACGCACTTAGACGCAATCATGAACTTAGCAGTTTCGCAAACTGAGAGCGGCGAGGAATTATTAAAAATTGTGCGGGTTGCGCGAAAGAACTTACAAGCTTTAAAATTGTTGGGTCGGCAAACAGACGGGTATGCCGATATTTTAATTTACATATTAAAAAAGAAATTAGACGGAGTTACAGTGAAAGAGTGGGAACGTTCATTATCGAAGAATGAATTCCCACCACTAGAAAAATTATTAGGTTTTTTGCAAATAAAGGCAGAATCCATAGATGCGTGTCCCGTACCGCCGAAACCTTTACCCGCGCCGGTAATAAATAATTGTTTTAATTGTAGGGGTAATCATACAATCGCGAGATGTGATAATTTTAAAAGATTATCAGTGGAAGAGCGGTTTCAGCGCGCTAAAACTCTCAATTTGTGTATAAATTGTCTGCGACGCGCAAATCACACGATTGTTCAATGCAAGGGAGTCGGTTGCGCAACGTGTAATCGAAGGCATAACACATTATTGCATAGAATTCAGGTACCGCTGGGTACAAGCATCTCTTCTACAAGTACGTCGGTCGCTGTAGCATTACCTAAAAATGTAAGCGGCATTTTAGCAACCGCGGTTTTATTTGTTAAAGACAAAAATGGCAAAGCAATAAAATGTAGGGCGCTGTTAGATTGTGGTGCTCAGTCAAATTTTATTACCGAAAATTTCGCGAAAAAACTGAAGGCCGATCTTATAGAGCATACCACATTATTAGACGGAATTAATAACTCGACGTCATATGTGCACGCGAAAACGGATATAACAATCAAATCGCGCGTTGGCACATTTTCCGCGGACATTAGTTGTTTGGTAACACCTCAAATAACGGGAAATTTACCACAAGAAGAATTTAAAAAAGACTTATTGAATATACCACGGAAGGTAAAATTAGCAGATCCCGCCTTTAATAATCCCGCACCCGTTGATTTGTTAATTGGTTCTCAATTATTTTGGAACATGTTATGCGTAGGTCTGGTTAAATTAAACGCAGGGTCTATCACATTACAAAAAACACAATTGGGATGGATTGTCGGGGGTGGTCTTCCTAACGAAGGTGCAGGTAACACAAAGCGTTGTTTTATGTCAACCGATATGAATTTTAATTTGGAGAAATTTTGGTGTTTGGAAGAGCCACGTGTTTGCCACATGTCTGAAAGTTGCGACGACCACTTCACTGATAATGTTTCGAGAGATTCCGAAGGTCGTTTTATTTTAAAATTGCCCTTCAAAAAATCACCCGACCTTCACGGAAACTCTCGAAATTTAGCGTACAAGCGGTTCATAAATTTAGAAAACCGACTATGTAGGGATGTCAAACTGGGTGATTCATACCGAGCGTTTATGCGCGAATACCAGGAATTAGGGCACATGGTAGAAGTACCTGCTAAGTGCGAAACACGGCGATATTACTATATACCTCATCATGCTGTCATAAAACAAGATAGCATTACAACAAAACTCAGGGTGGTATTCGATGCCTCTGCCAAAACAGAAAACGGACCCTCATTAAATGATTTATTACCGTACCGGCTTCATTTTTGGCTACACGGTACTTAATTCAATTAGCGGATGAAGCTCCACCAGATTTTGCGGATGCTGCTAATATCTTGCGTCGCGATTTTTATGTGGACGACGTTTTAACAGGCTTTAACGATATTTCGTCAGCAATAACAATCAGAAATAAATTAATAAAATTATTGCAAATGGGAGGTTTTGAACTCAATAAATTTAATTCGAACAGTACGGAGCTGTTAAATAATTTAGATAGTAGTACAGATGAGCCTATAATTATTTTAAATAAAAATGAAGACGCGAAAACGCTTGGTCTGCACTGGCATTCCACCAAAGACGTTCTAGTTTATAAGATAAGCACGTTTTCTATTAGTAAATTAACAAAAAGAACCATTCTTTCTTGTACTGCAAGTTTTTTCGATCCGTTTGGACTTATCAACCCCACTGTTGTATTATATAAATTGTTAATCCAAGAAATATAGTGTAGTAATTTAAAATGGGACGAGCCGCTACCTGCTCGAATGATCTTGTGCTGGGAGAAATTTACTCGCGGGTTGTCAACATTACAAAATCGGAAAATACCGCGGACAATAATTAAACCTAACACTGAGGTTGAGTTTTATGGGTTCGCCGATGCCAGCGAAAGGGCTTATGGGGTGTGTATTTACATTCGCGTAAGGTGCAACAGACCAGAAGCTCAACTTCTTTGTGCAAAATCAAGGGTAGCTCCGTTACGACGCCAAACGATACCTCGATTAGAGCTTTGCGCCGCGTTATTACTAGCGGAGCTGATGAATAAAATGCGGATGTCACTTGGCGATATAACGTGCAACTATTATTGTTATAGTGATTCGTCAATTGTTTTGGCATGGTTAAGGTCACCAGGGGATTGGAAGCAGTTTGTGTCAAATCGAGTCGCGCGAATTTTAGAATTGACTCCCGCTACGAATTGGCGGTTTGTGAGCACGCGTGATAATCCTGCCGATATAGTGTCAAGAGGTATGTCACCTGAGCAATTAGTTGACTGTGATTTATGGTGGCACGGGCCCCACTGGTTGCGAATGACGGTCATCCCGGGGATGGTTAGTGAGGTCGTTGCACCACAGGATGTACCTGAAAGGCGCCCCGTCCGTAGCGTCGTGAATATTTCAATGAATAACCTTAACATATTCGAAAGCTATTCCAGTTACGGAAAATTAATTCGGGTAACCGCTTATTGTCTGCGTTTTTTAAATAATACCAAACAAAATAAAATTAAGCTCATTGGGCCACTAACGGCCAATGAATTAGCTCAAGCTAATGTACGTTTAATTAAATTAATTCAAAGAATTGAGTTCTCTCAAGAATTAAGTGATTTGAGGGCCCAAAGCAACGTCAATTCGAAGAGTCGGCTTCGAACCCTTAATCCGTTTTTAGATGATGAGGGTGTAATTCGCGTAGGCGGGAGGTTAGTAAATGCTAATATTTCCAACGACCAATCACACCCTATCGTTTTACCTGCTATGCATGCGTTCGTAACATTATTATATAGACACGAGCATATAAGATCAATGCATTCCGGGCCTCAAACCACGCTGTTTTATGTTAGACAAAAATATTGGCCTCTAAGTGTCAAACACAATCTTAAAAAATTAATAAGATCATGCGTAACATGCTTTAAAAACAGACCTATGCACGCTTATCAATTAATGGGCAATTTGCCATCAGAAAGGGTAAATGTTAGTAGGCCATTTACAAATTGTGGTATAGACTATTGTGGTCCCTTTCTCATAAAGGAAGGTAGACGTGCAGGTAGAACAATAAAGGCATATGCATCAATTTTTATTTGTTTTGCTACACGTGCGGTCCACGTTGAATTAGTAAGTAATTTAACATCTGACGCGTTTATAGCTGCAATGAGACGTTTTATTGCTCGCAGAGGTATGGTGCACAATGTCTTTTCAGATAATGGGACAAATTTTGTGGGGGCAAATCGGGAATTATGCTAAATTTTTGAAATGTATTATTCAAATTTACATAAGGAGAGGGTAGTTAATGAATTTGCTGGTCAGGGAATAAAGTGGCATTTTTCAGCACCATATTCTCCTCCTACGGGTGGTCTGTGGGAGGCTGCCGTCAAATCGGTTAAGCACCACCTTAAACGGGTAGCGGGAAATATTAGGCTTTCCTTCGAAGAGTTGTATACTTTGCTTACACAAATTGAAGCGACCTTAAATTCCCGCCCTCTTACCCCTCTTTCCAATGACCCTAAGGACTTATCCTGCCTTACACCAGGCCACTTTCTTATTGGGGGACCAATTACGGAGCTCCCTGCGGAAGATTTTACCAACGTCCAGATGAATCGTTTAAGTAGATGGCAGCACATACAGCAAATGGTCCAACATTTCTGGAAACGTTGGTCTATCGAGTATCTGGGTCAATTACAAAATCGCCCAAAATGGTGTACCAGGATCCCAAACTTGGAGGTGGATCAGTTGGTGTTGCTACATGAGGCTAATCTACCGCCTACGAGATGGAGGACTGGCAGAAATTCTGCCTTACATCCTGGAGAAGATGGAAGTGTGCGAGTTGTGTCAGTTCGGACTAGTACGGGAGAGACAAAGCGTGCAGTTACTCACGTGTGTCCTGTGCCTATCGCTAAGTGATGTGTGGATGACTACTGTTCTTTTGGTATTTGCCTGGACTTTAATTAATTTCATTGTAGTTTGTCACTTGTTCACAAGTTCTTGTATTTTATATATATCATATATGTCTTATGTATTTATTGTCTATGTCGTTGTATATATTTCCATTTGATTATTATTATGTAATCTTCGCTCTGTGGTTTCTCGCCTTCCCTAGCCTAATAGTTTATCATGATTTGTTACACTTGCAACGGGGGCGGCATGTTCGGGATGTTCCCTTCTCAAGGCGGGGGTGGGACGCGAGGGTAGGTTTGGCGGTACCTGGAAAAGGGACGGACGACGAGTCGGGTGCTAACCACGCCAAGAGCAAGTGTTCTCATTATTTAATTTGTAAACTTGTTAATTTGTGCAATATAGTTTTTCTCGGAAAGCACGTGATTTTATTAACCCGAACAATGGGTGTTGATGAGAATCTCAGCTGCTTCCCTTCCGAGAGGTTAGAAGTGTAACTTCCATCATCTCGTTTTAGGCAACCTGGTTGTCGTAAGGGATCCTTGGAGAGGATCTTTTTGAGCCTTGCAGTTGCCGAGGTGGTTTCAACCTCCTCACAAAAAGACCTCCAGGCTGCTCGTTGTCAAAGTTATTATTACTTATTTGTAGTTTTGTTGGATGTTTTTATAGACCATCCAGTCCGACTGTTGTTTAGATTTCTTTGCTTTATTAAAGGATTTTCTCGCAGCTCTTCTGAGATGGTCGAGTTCTCTGCACCACCAGGGTGTGGCGTTCCCGGAGTCTTCTCGCAGGGCAGGAGTCCTTATATGCTTTTATAATGGAGTGTTGAAACGTATTTACATAGGCTTCAATGTCTTCCACTGTATTAAGTTGGCCGGTAGCTTCGCAGGTTCGCAGACTTCGCGAGAGGTTGTCTATGTAGTCATTCCTGTCCGTTAGTATCGGGTTGCGAAGGTAACGTGTTTTCTTACCGGTTGTATGTGTTAGTGTATACTTGATCCACCTATGATCTGACATTGAAACCGACGGTGACACATGCCAGTCGTGGATTTTGTTTGAGATACCGCTAGTCGCCAATGTAATGTCTATTACAGTTTGGCTCCGAGTTGTCACGAACGTGGGTTCAGAGCCTCGGTTTAGTATTTCTAAATTGTTACAAATGATAAATTCATGTAGTGACGTACGTGGGTTCAGAGCCTCGGTTTAGTATTTCTAAATTGTTACAAATGATAAATTCATGTAGTGACTTACCTCTGTTGTTTGTGTCCTCATATGATATGGTGTGCGTTAGCGTCGCAGATAATGACGAGGTGAAGTTTCTCCATCTCACAGTGTAGCACGAGTTCCTCCAGCCTCCTGGTTGGTGCAGAGGCGTCGTGAGGGAGGTAAACTAATGCCAGGATGGTGTCTTTGTTGCCGTCTCCTGCTGACAGCCTTACCACTGTTATGTCACTGGTGGAAAGCTGTGACATAAGATAGAATGTTATGTGTTTAGGTATGTAAATACATGATCCAGGCTTACTATTTGTGGGATGTGTGAATATATTCCCATTTAACTTACCAAATCCACAAACCCTGGATTTAACAATCCATGGTTCTTGGATGACGGCTAATGTGTCCTGCATAGTGTCGAGGTGGCGGCAAAGGGTATCACCTTTACGGCTGTGAAGGCTCCTCTGGCATGGAGGTGGCGCACTACTGGCTTCCGCCCGGTGTGCCTACATCCTCCGTTTCCATCGGGACCTCCACCCAAGGTGTTCCTATTGTGGCCAAATTAGTCAGTTTTATGGGGAGAGTTGAGAATTTATAGCTAATCCTCCCTCCCTTTTCTTTGATGAACTAGGCATCTTCTTTTCCTACATATTTCGACTTTCTATCACATTCGGTTGTACCGGAAACGGCAATCAACTTTGTTATTTTAAATCGAACATACTGTATATTATTACGTTTTAGGATTCCTCATTCAATTGCCTACCTCCCCATATCAATTTATGTACACTTAACTATTTTAATTTTTGAGTTATAATTTTATCTGTCAAATATTAACCTCAAATAGGCGTTTTTAAAAATGCCTATAACTTCAAGTGCGCTCAAGATACACATACCAGTAGAATCTTGATTGATCCCCCTACAATTAACAAAACATTAACATCTGTTAATTGTGACAATAGGTATTTTAAAAATATCAATATTTCAGCGCCCACTTAAAAACATCATATTTCATTTTTGTTTTATGGAATGACCAATATTTATTCATAGTAAAAATAATTTGCTACAAAAAATATTATACATCCCTAAATCTGCAGCCAGTAGTTTTTGAGTTATTTCGAAATTTGTTTCCTCTCGGAATTTTTTCGCATTTGAATAATTCATGTTCTATTCACACGGGTACAACTAATAGGCTTCTATCAATATTTGTTGAATCGAACGTATCAATATTTGTGCTCCTTTCGAGTAATATTAACAGAATTGTTGAGAGAACTTTCAACGAAACTTATTCACACTTACCGCCGATGGATAGAAAAAGTTTCGAAAACTGGAATCAAATTTTGTACTATTTAGAAAACAAAACCTAGAAAGAAATCGACTAGCCATAACCGAGAATGTTTAGGTTTATTTCAGAATTTTGAAAATGTATCACTGGCCCGCTAGATCTCTAGATCTTAGTCCACTCGATTTTTTTTCTTTCGGGTCGTATAAAAAATAAACTTTATGCAACTGATGTCGATACCCGAGAAGAATTGTAAGCATGAGTGCGAGCTGCATTCGCGGAATTAAGCGCAGAAGAAATTAGGCGAGCAACATCAGAGGGTGTGCAATACGTGCTGTACAGTGCTTACATGTTAATGGTCATCATTTCGAACAATTGTTATATTTTTTTCTGTCCATTTTTTCCAGTTCTTGTACTCGTTTACTTATTTGAAAATTATCTTATTTGAGTCTTCTTGCTTTTGTTTTATTTGTAAGCTGTAACTAGGGATAATTTTCGTTGAATGTTCTGCAAGTTCTTTCAACAATTCTGCCGTACTGGCTATGTATGACAAATAAATACATAATTTCTTGATTTGAATAGTTATTTATTTAATATTATTCGGACGAATTTTTCCAAATTCGATTCCATAAGTATTGACAGAAGCCTACTATGGTACCCGTGTAACAGGAATTATTAAAATGTGAGAGGAAATAAATTTCAAAATATCTCAAAAACTACTGGTGTATAGATATAGGAATGTATAATACTTGTTTGTAGTAAATTGTTTTTAAGAGGGCGCTGAAATACCAATTGTCAAAATTGACACATGTCAATGTTTTTTAGTTGTTGGGGAATCGATTAGGTACAATTCAAGAGGTTAATACTAGAGGTTATAGGCATTTTTCTAAACGCCTATTTGAAGTCAATATTTTACAAATAAATTTTCAAATCAAAAACTGTAAAAGTTAAGTGGACATCAACCCATATGGGGAGGTAGACAATCGAACAAGAAATTTAAAAATGAAATAATATACAGTATGTTTTTTTTAAAATAACAAAGTTGATAACCGTTTTCGGTACAACCGGAAGTTATAGAAAGTCGAAATATTTTCCATGAGGAGATCGCAAACAACCACCTAATGTTGATTTTTTCAGATTTTTAATGAACGTTATTCGTGGCCCACCTGTATATACAGGGTGAGTTTTTTTCGATGTTCTCTATGGGGATCTCGGAAACTATAAGAGATAGAGAAACGGTTAAATGGGGAAAGAAGTGTAGATTTACGAGACGAATAAAATTCCACTTTCAAAGTTTTCAAAAAAGTCAAGGGTAACTAGATATTTTGAAAAAAGTAAAAAGTGTCAATTTTTTCAAATCAATATATTTCGGTTTTATAACAGGTAGAAAAAAACTGTAAAGGACAAAGTTTTAGATAATTTTATGCAGATTAATAAAAAACAATCAGAAATTTTTTACGGCCATTATTTTCCGAGATATGACGCAAACTTACATTTTTTTAAATCGAAACCATAGTTGGCTGTGACCTCATTCAAAAGGTAATTTTGTTCTCTTTAATCCAATATGGCATACGACATAGTTATTTCTAAAAATGAGTGAGTTATTAGTCATTTTAAATTTTATTATAAATAAAAAATGGGTAGCCATGAAAAAGACGAAAGTAAAACAATTGCAGTTGTTTATAATATTAGCAATATTGTAATCATTAGTTTTACAGAGATAAATCAAAATGAAACAACTGCATAAAGTAATTCTGTAATTATCAATATATCAATGGGAGAGAAATTTTAATATTAAAAAATATAGTCAAAGAGTCCACTATTAATACTATTAGGACAAATTATATCTTTTTAAAAATGAATTTATGGGTTTTTGACTATTCTCATGAAAATTGAAATAAATGTTTCAATAACAACTAGTTTATGATCCTCCACAGATTGATATGATTTTTCATATACTTTGTTTTTTACATAACCCCACAGAAAAAATTCTAAAACGCGCAGATCGAGAGATCTAGGTGGCCCTGGGATTGGTTTATTTCTTCCCACTTATGAGTTAGGAAAAGCATCATTTAAATAATTTGTAAAGCCAACATGTTATAAGGTGGAGCACCGTCATATTGGAACCATTTTAATCTTGCTTGTAATGATAATTTTAAACAATCGAGCGTATCTTCAAATGTTTTCTGAAGAAATTGAAAGTAATCAGTTTCACTTAGTGAGCTTTCAAAAATATATGGACCGAGAATTATTAATCCAAACACACCATGGATTAAACCCAAATTTAATTTGTAGTTTCCTCTGTGAAACTTCTCGTGGATTCTCTTAAGTTCATCTATGTTCATTGTGGTGATTAAAAATACCACAATTATTGAATCGCGATTCATCTGTTCATAATATTTTTGTAAGAAACGTATATTCCTCTTGACAAATGGGTTTATACCACATACAGAAGGCTATTTGATAATTACAAAATTATTATACTTATGCTTGTTTTCCATTTTTATTTAACTTTGTAGAACTAATAATTACAATATTGCTATTATTATAAACAACTGCAATTGTTTTACTTTCATCTTTTTCATTGCTACCCATTTTTTATTTATAATAAAATTTAAAATGACTATAACTCACTTATTTTTATAAATAACTATGTCGTATGTTATATTGGATTAAAAAGAAAAAAAATTACCTTTTGAATGAGGCCATAGCCAACTATGGTTTCCATTTAAAAAAATGTAAGTTTGCACCATATCTCGGAAAATAATGACGATAAAAATTTTCTGATTATTTTTTATTAATCTATATAAAATTATCTAAAACTTTGTCCTTTACAGTTTTTTTCTATCTGTTATAATAACCGAGATATATTGATTTGAAAAAATTGACACTTTTTACTTTTTTCAAAATATCTAGTTACCCTTGACTTTTTTGAAAACTTTAAAAGTGGAATTTTATTCGTCTCGTAAATCTACACTTCTTTCCCCATTTAACCGTTTCTCTATCTCTTATAGTTAGATCCCCATAGAGAACATCGAAAAAAACTCACCCTGTATACATGTTAAAATACTTAATAAGGGCCGTTGAAATGTATGAGTTGTTTCAGATTTCCTCTGTGTTGTTAAGAGTATCTTTCCCACGTTTTATTATTGACTTTCTTTATAAAAAAATACACCATTCGTAATTATTGGTGACTTCAACATCAACACGGGATTATCTGATCATGCGGCGCAAGTTGTAAATATTGATAATTATGTACTTACAAAAATAGGGTCAGAAAAATTTTACTTAATTAATGATGAACAAATATCACATTTCTGCAATAGAATAAAAGAAAAAACATGATGATATTAATAAATAATTTGCAGTTTTTATAACTACATATTTAAACTACTTTTATGAAGCGTTTTCTCTTGTAAAGAAAATAAATAAAATAGCAATATTTAGCATAATACCTGTTTATATACCTGATGCAGTAAATATATTAAAATACTACAAAAAACAATACGACACACAATTAAGAAATGAGAAGAGAAAATATTACGAAAATTAATTTCAGTGACAATGAAAATGTAAACAACAATGATGAAAGTGGAAGTGAAAACGAAGGGTCTAACTCTTCCTTCACAAGTGGTAAGACAATTATCGATAATACAGACAATGTAGTGATATCATATTTAAAAATAATTATTTTAGAAAAAGACAATCAAATATCAATTTTATCCGATGACAATCGATTTCTAAAAAAACAAATTGATGTCCGATTTATTAGTAAGTCAACCACTTATGCAGTAACCTATGAACGCGCCATCTATCATTGACGATTTTAAACATAACTATACAAATGGGAACACACAATAAAAAATTCCAATAGATGTCCAACCGAGGAACCATACAGAAACTATTGTCGCACAGTTCTCACAAGGAAACAAGGATAAGGATAAGAATAAAAAACACATCGCAAAAAAACTGAAGGAAAGAACTGGAAATGAAAATAAAACAAATAAACAAACAAATAGTTCAACGAACCTAAATTATATGATAGCCGAAGAGAGAACTACCAAAAATAACACAAATAAACATACGAATAGTTCAACGAACCAAAACTATATAATAGCCGAAGAGAAAACTAACAAAAATAACACAATCGAAATAGGTGACGATTTAATACCTAATGAAACAAATAAACAAAGATGGACTGCAGGCAACAGCAAGCGAAAAACAAACGGCATTATCGACAACAACAAAAATGGCAATAAAATTACCCTAAAGACTATACCAAGAAAAATTTCATATTTTATTTCAAGGATGGACCCGGAAGCGAGAGAAGAGGACATAATTAATTTCTTTAAGCCTACTTACGACGAAGTAGCTTGTGAATCTGTTGAATCAAAAAACCCTCAAATATATGCGTCGTTTGAGGTTTCATTCGATCATGATCATATGAATGAACTGTCAGACCCTTCAAAATGGCCAATGGGAGCATATGTAACCAATTTTTTTTACCGCATTCGAAAGAATGTAACGGAAGATTAACAACTAAAGGATTGAAAATAATGCATATGAATGCTCGTGTGATAAGGGATGGCTGATGCGAGTATGAAAGCGAAGAAACTAAACATCTACATGCTTATAAACGAGTGTAACCCCGCAGTCATTAGTGTGTATATGTATTGTGTTAAAAGTAGCTTTTGAATACAATATACCTATTCATCAGAACAGTGTTTAACTTCATCCGGTAACACCGGTTGTAACATACGCTTTAAATATGAATAACAAAAAATCGTCCGGAATAGACAATATTTCATATAAGACAATCCACACAATAGTCGATCCTTATGTAATTTAATTAACAAATCATTTAAATATCGTATTTTTCCACACGTTTTTAAATACGGTCTAATAAAGCCACTATTTAAAAACGGGGATAAACAAGAACTTAATAATTATCAACCAATTACTATATGACCAGCGTTATCTAAATTAATCGAGAGTATAATCACTGATAGACTTACAACATTCTTAATTAAGAACAAGCTGTTGCATAAGAGTCAATACGCATATCTTCCAAATAGGTGTATTGACGTATCATTGTATAATTATTTCCATAAAGTTGCTATGAGCCTGGAAGAAGAGGTTTTGATATGTGGAGTTTTCCTTGACTTCCATGTGCTTTTGACTGCGTTGACCATAAAATATTACTTAGAAAATTGTATCAATATGGAGTTAGAGGAGTCCCATATGAATGGTTTAAATCATATCTGTGCGACAGAAAGCAAATTGCTGAGTTAATACTCGATTAGTAGAAGAGAAGACACAGTTTCACTACAGGTCGCATAATAGTTGTGGTACTGGTTCTAATGGCAGCACAACATCTCCGATTACAAAATAAGTAGGAATTAAACATTGGAATCTTAGGATCGTTATTAAGCGGGCACAGTGGTCTTGAATTTATTACAGCTTCAATTTATACCAGTAAGGTGTATAGGTCTTCTGCGGTTAGTAAAACCGCCTCCCAGCTACTCTGTGAAAATGACCCTTGACACTTTTTATGAGTGCTTCCCATAATCCTCCAAAATGAGGATTTGTCGTCTCAGCATTCTCTGGTTTCTGCAAGAACTGTCCTAATTCTCGCAGTTGGTTACGAGCACCAATCAAATTTGTCGCATTATCACTGATGACCTCTGACACACACCCTATTGGAAACAAAAATGCATATGTATGTTTTCACAGGTTTTTTGCTTCGTCTGAAACCATCCTTGATGATAAATGGGCCCGCATAATTAACTCCAGTAGGTGGGCGAGTCGGCTGCGCTCGAAATAATGGTAAAGCGCCCACGAGGGGAGCCCGAAGTCGTGTTTTTGCACGAATACACTAGACAAAAGATCTCACAATTTTACAAATAACATGTCTTCCATGGATTGGCCAAAATTCTAGTCGCATTTTCTAGAGCGTACCCTTCTTCCAATATGCAGATTAGTTTCGTAATTTCGTGATTAGCTGGCAATAATATGGAACATCGACGATTTACACGATCAATCCATCGGAGTCCATAAATGCATTGAGAGTAACTAAGTTGCTGGTTTTGTGAACATAGGTACATCTGGCTAATAACTACCTTTCACGATTAAAGTTCACAAAGTGCACATTTCGAATTAAGACGTTAGTTGCCTGGTTTAAGTCTGTTATGTATTACGTTGCACGCCAGTAGATTTGTTTTAAATCTAAGTACGTACGCAATCACTCAAACTGTTTTTCCAATATCTTTGGATATTTTGGAATGATATAGTCTTTGGTGCATACACTATCAAGGTTTCGTCTGTAGGTATATTATTCAGCTGAAACGTCGGGCTCCTTTACCATAGTTGACTATTTCTGATAACATCAGCCGTTGTGCCCTGAGAAATGATGTCTGCGTCCACGGTATTTGTGTGTGTTTTGCTTTATGAGATGCGGGCGGATTGTTAGCACTAAACCCATTGCCTTTAGCCGCTTCCAATTGTTTACAATTTGCAGAAAAGAAAGTCTTAAGCTCATTTATAGTTGGTATGTGGTCATACGTGCGCTATTCTCACTCCTTATGGAGATTTACATCCAGTTCATGAGGTACCAACTCGATGATAAATAAATGTTTATTGCCTTTAATGACGATATGTTGATTGACAAGTTACCCAATTAACGTCTCAGTGATATCTATCTGGTCATCTTTTTTCATATGTGGAAGATTCAATAATGCGTGCATGTGTTTCTTGAATATGAATTGCTCGTTTTGATTTTGTAGCCAACAATTAACCCTTGTGTACACAATGCAGCTTCTCCATTGTTATTGTTATGTTATTATGAATTAGTCATAGTTTCTACTAGATGTTAGAATTTCAATCGCTGATAGTCGTACTTCAGGGGTTTGTGATAGCCCAGGTCCATTTGTGTGAGTTAGTACTTGGGGGAGTCTTTAAGTCGCTGATAGAAGTACCTTCATGTACTTGGTTTTAAATGTGTACACCTCTTCACTGATATTTACATTAACAATAGACAGTTCATTAGCAATATTCTTGATTTGATCGATCTTCGGGTGGAAATCCTCGATGTACATTTGAATTCCAAAGATTTATTTTGCAGTATGAGGAGTTTCTAATTTATTTAAGTACTCCTAAAACTGTGAAGCACTTTTGATGATTCTTTTCTTCTTAGTTTAAAACCTTTTAATGATTGCTGTAGCCATTTTGCATGTGCTTGTTTAGCAATTGTTGTGCCGGGGAGGGAAATCGACAAACTAGTGGATTAAAACACACACGAGAGCTCGAACGTCGAACACCCAAAGTTTGACCCGAAAAATAAACAAAAACGAAAAAACAATTTTTCTCAAACCAGTAACACCAAATAAGATTATAAATGCCACAGTGAGATTGAAAAATACTATGTCATGTGGATATGACAATATTCCTAGTATTATTCTAAAACACAGCATTACAAATATAATAGAACCGCTTACATACATAATAAATAATTCATTCAAATTTGGTATTTATCCTGACAAACTGAAATTAGCCATCATAAAACCTATTTTTAAAAAAGGGGATGCTGAAAAAGTAGAAAATTACCGGCCAATAAGTTTATTACCTATTTTCTCAAAAATTTTCGAATATCTAATGATAAAACGAATTACAGATTTTTTAAATAATACAAATCGCTTAAGCAGCACACAACATGGATATCTAAAAGGGAAATCCACAATGACCGCTATCTATGAGTTTTATGAACATATCATAAATAAATTTGAAAATAAAGAGATTGCGCTGGGGATTTTCATGGATTTATCCAAAGCTTACGACTGCGTATATCATAAAATTCTCTTGCATAAATTAGAAACGAATGGAATACGCGGTGTAGGCTTAGAATGGTTTAGATCGTACCTGAACGGCAGGTCACAGCAGGTAGTAATTCATAAAGATGGGCTTACAACAACATCAAAACACTCGACCATTATGTTATATATGTTGGAGGCTTCTACTTCGTTATACATTTTTGTAAATTGAATAAAACACGATAACTTTGTTTGTATAACTTGAAAACTTTTTATTGTGACTAGTTTCGACAAATTTAGCTTGTCATTATCAAACACATAGTTCACTCGATCATTAATCTAGGCCTTCCACAAGGTAGTTTAACAGCGCCGACTCTCTTTGTTATATTTATTAATGACTTAATAAGCCTAATTTCCAATAACTGTGAAAAAATTGTAAACTATGCCGATGACACCAATCTGCTGATTTCAGGTAAAGACATCAATGATGTTAATATAACAGCAAATACACTTGCACTAAATGTGAATCACTTTTTCAACAAAAATAAATTAATTATAAATACAGATAAAACAAATGTAATAATATTCCAAAACAAAAAGCAATCTGTGCAAAGTATCACACTAAATTCTGATACTATAGAAACAGTAGAAAGTACAAAGTTCTTAGGTATTCAAATTGATAACCGGCTTTCTGGAGAATCCCACATCAATTATCGGAGTAGACAACCAAGTACAATTATTTATAGTATTCGTGAAATTAGGAGATATCTGACAGTAGCTGTAGCAAAAAACAGTATATCATGCAAACTTCATCAGCAAGATGCTATACGGAATAATATTTTGGGGAAATAATTCGCACTCCTCATATATATTCTCTCTACAGAAAAGAGCATTACGTTTAATACTTAAATTAGGCTATAATGAGTCATGTAGAAATAAATTTAAAAAAATACATAGTAACACTCTCTATGGATACTATATATTGGATTTTATACTATTTTATTTAAATTACATTCAAGGGAGTGATAACAAAATATAACACACGGAATGTTAATTTCATATACTCTAAACACTCGCTGGCTAAAACAGAAAAAACAGATCACTATATGGCAATAAAACTTTTCAATTCCCAACCGGAAGTTCTAAAGAGGAAAAAAGACAATATTAAAATATTCAAAAAGGAACTAAATGAATATCTAGTTAACATAGAACCTTATAGCATACGCGAATTTTTTTATTATAATCAAATAGCCTAAAGAACGCTCACTATCTTAGCTTGGGATGTGCTCATATAGATTTGTATATGTGTGACAATACCTGTATGTATATGTGTATATATATGTATATATTTGTATATCTAGTGTTAGGACATTTTGTTTGTAGTATTAATTATGTAATTAGTTAGGTACTATAAGACAACGTTGACGCAATTTCATTTTGTATATTTTTGTAAATGACACTTTGAAATAAATATGTAATAATAGGTATTAGTTCGACACCGAAAGGTAAAAGAATGTACAGATTAAATAATAATAATAAATTTTATATATCTCGAATACGCTTCTTGAATTGGAGTCTGTTAACAGCTTCTTGCATCTAATTTATATCAATATCCTCTTCCTCCTCTAACACATAAGTAAATATCACGGGAATCAAATAGAAGCAAATTTTTCGAAACAGTTTTTTAAATAATTTTTCTAAAGATCCCAGGTATCGGTATGTACTCGACCACTAAATCACTCAAAATGAAGCATTGTGCACGGGTATTTCAGACGCTTCCGTCTCAATGCGTAGATCTATGGCTGATGACTTTACACTTTATTTATTTATTTATCTCTGGACTATTTAAAAAAAAATACTTATACAACAAAATCAATTAAAAAACATATTTGAAATTTTGGGCGAAAGAAGCACGGGCGGAGTTCACAATCACAAAGTGTTCTTCCACTTAAATCAATCCTTTTCCATGATAATGAGGAAGCAAATATCCTTTTGGACATCCGGATTTATTTATAAATGATTTCATTTACTTTTTGTCCACTTTTAGGACACACTTTTTAGCTGTTAATGTCAGCATGATATATATTGCTTTGATTGATCAAAATTCAAATATAGATTATCGTAAGGGAAACATTTAGAATTGACACTAGTTATGTTTCTCGTGGAAACATTAAGTTTTTTAAAAACGGTTTTTAATTATTTTTATTTAATTAATCACTAATACAACTTATAACCGAAGAACTTATTATAACATTAACGTTTAATAATTATTTAATTGAAGTCGAATTGAGTTGTACGTTCTACAATGGTCTATATTAATCTCTATTCTAATGCGCGCAAAATAATATTTATATATGGAGATAAATAAATGCGAATTATGCGTTTAGTGCGGAAATGTATCAGCATAATGCAAGCCGTATGCACGACATTGCGTGGGATATGTAACTCCTTTCCCCTTTAGAGGGCACTTTATATTTTTTGAAAATATAAAGGGTTTCTAGAATTTGTATTGTCATCATGATTCGCATTTACTTCTTTTTTCTTAACATAAGGAATAATTAAGTAACGATAAATAAAGTAACAAACAATAATTAATAAAATACAATATAATAAAATTGTCCAAATATTGATATTATGAAATTGGTCATTAGTTTTGTGAATTATGAATTTAACCTGATTGGCATGACTTTTAAGTGTTTTGAGTTTATCTGGATTAATGTTTTTAATTTCAATGGTAGCGAGTTCTGAATGTGTATTGTTAACAGGTATGACAATATTTGGTAGTAAAATGGGCGAAGTATTAGATATGGTGTCATATTCATTAATGAATTTTGTATCTTGTGTAGTAAAACTACAAGTATGGGGTAATTTAAACAAATAATTCCTTTTTAAATTTAAAATATTTTCAGTTTTACAATTTGTACTGACTTTGGTGTAATTTTGAAATATTACTATGTAATGCGAATAGTCAATTTGTTCAATAATATAGTTTGGTAATTTAACAGTTTGGTATTTACATGAACTATAATTATTTGTAATTTGTAAGATTTGAAAAATACAATTTGTTTGTTTTTGACTATTAATCAAATTAATATTTCGGCAATAATAAGTACCATTTAAATTTCTGCATATTTCGCTTGTATACATATAATAGTTTTTATTAGCAATAAAATATTTTTCATCTGGTATAAGAGTCTGATATTGGTTATTTTGATTAAGGATAGGTATTGGATATAATTGATAATAATCATAAGTTTCGGAATGAACAATAGGTATGGATAGTACAAAAGTAACACGTGAATTTGAAATATATGTTTTTACATCTAAAATTTCATAGAATTTATACATGGATTCGATATTAATAGGAAAAAGAATATTATCCTCTGAGAGATACGACAAGGTTGTTGATATTAAGAATAATAATTCTGTAGGTTTAATTATCGAATTGTGTGCTACACCAATTCTAGCGAACATGATAGCATCTTCCAAGTCTTGTAACAAAAATTATTTATTATTTAGGTGGACGTCTAACTTGATCTTTATGAATTTTAGGACGTTTATTTGTAGATATTGTTTTATTTTCGACTGTTTCAACTACTTGTGGTTCATACACATTTTTAGATTTATCTCTATGATATTGTTTTACAAATATTTCGTCACCTTCATCTACATCAATATCAGCTTCTAAATTTTCATTTCTCTTGGATATTACCTTATCTTTATTTTGAATAAGTTTTTGATTTAATTTACTATAAATAAGTCTTGTTTGATCTCTATGTTTTTGAATATAATCACTAACTAATTGTTCTTCTAAATTTAAGTCAAATGGATTATTGTTTTCAATGTGACCACGAATTATTTCTACTGGAGTTAATTTTGTTGAAGAATGTATGGTATTGTTGTATGCTAAAATTGCGTATAACATTTTATTTGTAATTGGTTCTTGAGAGAATTCACTATTATTTAAAATTCTTATATGTTCTATAATTGTAGAATGAAATCTTTCTATTGCTCCATTAGATTGCGGATGATAAGGTGTAGTAAAATGTATATCTATTTTGTGAACTTTTAATAAATCATTAATTAGGGAATTTTTAAATTCTTGTCCATTATCAGAAATTATTTGTTTTGGAATTTGATGATGTGAAAAGTATTTTAGTAAATTGTTAACAATTTCTATCGAGTTCAAAGAATTTAAAGGATATACTTGTCCGTATTTAGAAAAAGAATCTATTACTGTTAAGAATTTTTGTTTTTGAATTTGGAATGTATCAATATGTATAATTTCAAAAGGTTTACTTGCTGTAGGTGTAATACTTAACTGTAATTTTACTGGGTTTCTTTGATATTTACTCTTCTTACATATATCACAAGAATTTATATATTTTTGAATGGCTTTATGTAAATTTGGATAATAGTATTTTGCTTTGATACGTTTTTCTGTTTCTTCTATACCTCTATGGTTTGATTTTCCTAAATGATAATTTTCTACTATATTTTCAAAATCTTCTTCTGTTTCAATATCAATTAATTTAATTAAACATCTTTTAAATTTATAAGATGGATATTTGAAAGTTTTCCTAACAATTTCGCAAAAAGGTTCATAATTCAAATTTTCTTCAAAATATAAATGATATGTTACATTAGGTACGATATATTCTTTTATGAAATTAATTATATCGGAAGTAAAACTTGTTGATGATAACTGCACAATAATTCTTTGTTTATCAAAAATTCTTTTAATTTTTTGGCTTCGCTGGGGAATGATAGACATATTGAAAAATAACTTGATTTTTACCAAAATTTAAAGGTGTATCTGTTATTGGTACATCAACTATAAGATTTTCTTCTTGATTAGTATGAACTGTTTCTTGTGGAATATTATCTACTTCTTCTTCTGTTTGCGAACTAATTTCTATTATATCATTTAGAAGATCTGTTTCATTTTCATCTACATTAGCTTGTATAGATTGAGTTTCAAGTTCTTTATTAAATTGTTCTATATATTTTTGTAATTCATTTATATTAACTTCGATATTAGTCTTTTCAGGATCTAATTCTACACGTGATAACGCATCTGCATTAGTATTTAATTTGCCTTTTTTATAATAAATATTGTAGTCAAATTCTTCTAATTTTAACCTCCATCTTACAAGTCTGGAGTTTGGATCTTTCATATTAAAAAGATATTTAAGAGGTTGGTGATCACAAATAATATTAAATTCTTTACCGAACAAGTATGGCCTAAAAAATTTCGTAGCCCAAACTATAGCTAACATTTCCTTTTCAATTGTACCATAATTTAATTCAGATTCATTTAGAGTACGTGATGCATAAGCAACAGGTAAATCCTTACCAATAGGTCCTTGAGATAATACTGCACCTATTGCAAATTTACTAGCATCAGTAGTTAAATTGAATGGTTTAGAAAAGTCAGGATATTGGAGGATTGGTTCATTTACCAATAAATTTTTACAGGTTTCGAAACATCTTACAAATTCATTATCATGGATAATTTTCTGATTTTTCTTTAGACATTTTGTTAATGGTTTTGTTATTTTTGCAAAGTCTTTAATAAAACGGCGGTAATAACCTAACAAACCTAAAAATGACTTAATTTCTTTCGTAGTATTTGGTAAAGGGTATCTTTTTATAGCTTCAATTTTTGAAGGATTTGGCTTTATACCTTGAGGAGTTACTATGTGACCTAAATAAGCAATTTCCTTTTTTAGAAATTCGGATTTATCCAACTGTACTTTAAAATTAGTTTCTCTTAATCTTTGGAATATTTTTCGTAATCTAACTAAATGTTCTTGCAACGAAGTTGAAAATATTATAATATCATCAAGATAAGTTAAACAAATTTCATTTTGATAACCTCTTAAAATATTGTCCATCACACGTTGGAATGTGGCTGGAGCATTTTTCAATCCGAATGGCATTCGTGTATATTCATAATGACCGTTTTCTACTGTAAAAGCTGTTTTTTCTATATCATCGGGGCTCATTTCAATTTGGCGAAATCCATTTGCTAAATCTAATGTTGTGAAATAATTACATTTACCCAATTTATCTAAAACATCTGTAATGTTAGGTAATGGATATCTGTCAGTAATAGTTTTCTCATTTAATTTTCGATAATCTACTACAATTCTCCATTTTTGTTTGTTAGAATTATCCATTTTCTTAGGTACAACCCAGATTGGAGATGACCATGGTGAATCACTGGGTCTAATTATATTCTGTTCTAACATACTGTTAACTTGTTTCTCTACTTCATTCTTATGGATAAACGGATATCTATATGATTTAGTATAAATAGGTTCTTCATCTTTAGTTTTTATTTTATGCTTTATTTGGTTTGTAAAAGTTAATTTTTTATTTTCATCATAAAATATATCAGAATATTCTATACAAAGTTTTTGAATTTGTTCCTGTTCTTCACTATTTAAATGATTAGTTTTAATTTTTTCTAAATTCAATTTATATGGTTTGGTATTTATATTAAAGGTATTTATTTTATTTATAATATGAACATGTATTTTTATTTTAGTATTTTGAAATATAAACATTATCATTTTCTTAACTACAGAATAATTTAATTTATCCAATCCACACCCGATTTTAGGCATTGATAATATATTAATTTTCTTATTTATACAGAACTCTTTTAGATTTATTAATGTTTTAAACATATCTTCGTATGTTGGTTTCTCATTGAACTTATTCTTAGTTATTAGATATAAAATGAATCTATCATTATCTTTTAGAAAACATATTTTATGTTTTTTAGGTTGCTGTGCAATTAATGTTTTTACATTTTTAAACTTTTGTTTAAATATTTTTGCAATTCCTTTATTCATTTTTAAATCTGCACTCACGCAATGAGCGAGAGAAAAATTAGAGTTGAAAAGATTATCTTTAACTTCTATAATGTTTTCGTTATTTATTTTATTTCTCTTTGATAGCCTAAGAAATGTTTTATAATTAATTTGACATTGATTACTCGAGAGTTCTTTTGTTGCTACAGGAGTAATTTGTTTATTGTTAACATTTCTAGATTGAACATGTGGTTGATTATTACTCAAGAATTCAGGTTCAGTTACAGGAGTAATATCAATATGTTTATTATAAGTATTATCATTATTATTACTATCTTTTAAATCATTAGTATTATTCATATTTCTATTATTATTATTATTATTGTTATTGTTTTTATTTACAGAATATAACTTAAAATTATTATTATCAAACTTAATTGTTTTAATGGGTTCTAAAAATTTAAATTCCTTAGGGTCTATATTCTTATTTAATATTTCTACGTAAGCAAAATTATTATTAGCTAAAGTTAAGGTTTCTGGTATTTCAATATTATTAATATTATAATGTGGAATAATAATTTCTCCATTAGGAACATCGACAGGCACTTGAGTTACATGTTTTGTATGTGATTCTAAATATATAGTATGCAATGGTTCTTTTGATTTATTTTGATATTTAATTTCAATTTTTGTTCGAGGAGTTTGTAAAATTGAATCAGAAAAATCTATTTTTGCTCTTAAGTTATTTAATAAATCCATGCCAATAAGACCATCGAATTCATCATGAAAATTCAAAAGATAAAATTTGACTAAACCGTTTGGAATATTAAATTCTGAAGGTGTTGGTATAATTACGGCATGCGAATAATTCGAACTTTGAAATACTGTTGTGACAACAAATTTTTCTTCAATTATTTTGTTTTTAAAATATTTTTTAGCAATTTCAGGACTCATAAAAGATTTAGTAGAACCTGAATCAATTAAGAATTTTAAGGGAAAACTATTTTTATGAAATCTAATCTCTATATATGAAAGACCTCCATTTCCTAATGTATGATTTTCTATGTAAGTGGCCTTTTGAGGCTGGTTGAACAAAAATTTTGGTCGTAATTCTCATTATTAGAATTCCTAGAAGTATTTGGTTCATTTCTATAAAAATTATTTTCTTGATTAATTTCTGTATTAAATAATTCTTCAGCAATATAATTTTGTGTGGGTTTAAAATTAGAATTAGTATTAAATCTACGATTAGTATTAAAAGTATTTCGAGTATTAGTACTCATTGGAGTAGGTTGAAAATTTGGAGTTTGACCTCTGGGTTTCCAAACATTTTGTTGATTAGGTTTTTTAAATACTTGTTGATTTGAGAAAAATTTTGGTTGTACGGGTCTCGTTTGTAATTGTATTGGTTGACTCGGAAAATGATTTCTTTGTGGATTATTTTGTTGATTATTTGTAGGAAATCTATTAAATTGATTATTAAATCTTGGATAATTTCTGGGAATGGAATTTTGTATATTATAATTATTAGACCTAAAATTATTATTATTATTTGTTAATTTTGGAACTTGTTTATTTTGATTCTGGAGATAATAAATATTTTCTTCCTGGTTTACGAATTTTAAGGCTTGCGCTAAATCATTTGGACGCATAGACCGAATTGTTGTACCTAAAGGATCTTTTAATCCTGCTAAAAATGTTTTTAATGTTAAGTCTTTGTATAAATTACGTTTAAGATCTCTATTATTAATAAGCGGTTCATGAACATTGACATATGAACAAATAGTATTTAACATGTGTAAACATCTTTCATAAAATTGTGTTGGTGTTTCATTTGGTTTTTGTCTAAGGTTAATTAAATCTCGATTAAGACAAGCTTCGTCTCTTGGATCAGAAAAATTTCTAATTAAAATATTTTTTAAATCATCCCAATCATTAATTGTATTCACATTTGCTACTAAGCGTGCTCTACCTGTTAATTTATTTATTAAACTATTTATAATATAGCGATTTTGGAAATTTGGTTGTGCATTATAAAAAGAATCAATTATAGTTTGTGAGACTTGGATATAATGATCAAGTTCGTCAGAATTTCCATTAAATTCTGGGACGCATTTTAAATATTCTGGATTAAACGCCATTTCGTTTATATTAATTTTATTTATTAAATTTAATAATTCTTCTTCAAAATCTATATTTATATTACTTGTGTACGAATTAGGAGATTGAGGAACAGACTCTGTACTACTTGTAGAAATACTTGACATAAATTATATGTATATGAAAAGTGCAAAAATTCAAAATCGACTTACAATGATAACAATAGTACGATCTTCATTCTTGGTGAATGTTGAAGGACTTCTTGGACTGCTGCTGGGGCTGCTAATTAGACTGCTCTCTGGACTGCTAATTGGATTGAACTGCCCTGTTGCCGCGCTTGTTGTTTCTTCTGGTACGTTGATTAGTGATGGTAGTTGTTGGACTCAAACTCTCTGGTAGAATCAAGGCCCTTTGGTTCAAAGTTCACGGTTTTAACCTCAATGGAAAGTTCTGGGTTCACTTGTTTTCGGTGAAGGTCCTCAGAATTCGGCACTTTTACTGGGTTCACGAATATCTCGGTGAAAGTCCTCAGATTTTGGCACTAGATTTTCCACTGGAACTTATCCGTCACGACTGCGCCAGTTATGTTTCTCGTGGAAACATTAAGTTTTTTAAAAACTGTTTTTAATTATTTTTATTTAATTAATCACTAATACAACTTATAACCGAAGAACTTATTATAACATTAACGTTTAATAATTATTTAATTGAAGTCGAATTGAGTTGTACGTTCTACAATGGTCTATATTAATCTCTATTCTAATGCGCGCAAAATAATATTTATATATGGAGATAAATAAATGCGAATTATGCGTTTAGTGCGGAAATGTATCAGCATAATGCAAGCCGTATGCACGACATTGCGTGGGATATGTAACTCACTTGGGGTTTTTACGGCCCAGATATCATCTCGAGATGTTTTTTAATGCTCGCTCAAGTAATTCACATTTTCGGAAAGGGATTACAATATTTGGATCACTTTTCACTTGCTCAATCATTTGCAGTTTAAATTCATAATTTAGTTTAATTTAATTTGTGCATTCGCATCATTACACTTGAAACAATTTACATCAGTGGAAGATTTTCTGGATATTGCAATAAACATTTTAGTGGAATCAAAGCATTACATGTTTTTTTTAGGAAAATATGTTTTAATCTGTCCGGGTTTATCCCATCCAGCTATTCAAAATTCTTTCTTATCCTAAAAATCATCATAGGATTCCAAAGCTCTGGTTTGATCAATTTCGTCACCATTTTATTCAAATTTAATTTCTTCAAACACAAAAGCCAATGCAGTGGCAGATCATTGTCATTTAACGGGGAAATTTGTCAGAGCCGCTCACTCTAAATGTAATTTAAATTTTAAAATTCCTAAATTTTTACCGACAATCTTTCATAATTTAAGTGGTTATGATTCCCATTTATTTATTAAAGCGTTTGATTTACATACAGACAAAATTGAGATAATTCCCCAGTATAAGAAGAAATAAATATTATTTTTTTAAATTAATTAAAATATGATATAAACGGAGAGTTGATTTAGATTTATGGCCTCGAGTTTCGAGACTAAGACTAAATTAATTCCGAATTTAAACAATAGAACCAAATATATAGTTCATTATCGAAATTTAAAAGAAGCATTAATTTCAATTGTAGTTTGAAAATGACCATGTAATGGGTGAAACCGGTCACTAATAATAAAAAACCGTGTGTGATAACAACAAAGTGAATTTCATGTATCGTCCTAATTTTCAAAAATGTATCACAAAGTAATGGCTTCAAGCATCAACTATATTTTGTACATTGATACAGGCGCTTTTGAGAGTAGGGGTGACGGAAGATCCACATAAGATGAGCCACAGATGGGAGTTCATACACTATCTCGCTTCTACAAGCAAGAATAGCACCTATTGTATAAATTATGTATTTTGTTATTAAAAATGACGTGGAACTCTTCGATCTTTGATTGCACCACACTACACAACTTCTTGCAGACCTTCACCAGGTCGTCGGTAGGGGTTACCACCACGAAGTGGGCGTTGAATGATTTTAGATCTGACTGATCCTCTTCTCCGGATTATTTTAATGGCCAAACAGCTCGACATTAACCTTTTGAGTTGAATGTTAATAACGACTCACCAAACGCACAAACCTCCTCTTACAATTTTGTGATATCGGCAGTATTTGCAGCTTCAATGGCGAAACTGGCAATGCGGTTACGAAATGCAGGAGCAATTTTCTTTACACCATATTCATCGCGCTAGACAATCGTGATGAGATATTTTTTTAATCTCAGGTGTGCCGTAAGAAGTTGAGGAGTCCCAAACTTCTCTTGGCACGCGTCGCACCGGACCTTTTTGCGAGGTGCATGAATTCGACAACCCTCTTAACGCCTCTTAATTTACTTATCTTATCTACTTCTGCCCTTATTGCCCGTATTGCTTTTTGTATAGAAGTAATTATCTCATAAACAGAGAGCGGAAAGGTCTCCTTTTCAACAGAGCCGACACTCATTTATCCTCATATATAAACTAATCATTTTAAACCACATGACCTTTTGAATACTTCCTGTCACGAAACCGACTATTATACTCTACCTATGCCTTTTTATAGCTAACGTAATAAGATTATTTAACTTTAAAACTCTACAGATTTGCGAATTTTTCACAAATACGTTTTATATTTATATAGTTTCTGGTTTCATGAATTGATTATTGTTACTTGATTGCTCATTGATACGTAAAGCAATCTTTTATTGAAAATAATGTTTCACTGTTCTAATGACGGAAATTCAATATTTATAAATTGTTTTGTGTGGACTGGATTAATATAACTATATTTCTTTTTGTGCTACGTTTCCAAAATACAATCTATTTTAATGAATTAATTGTATAATATTCTATTCTACGCGTATATATAATTACTTTTTCATTTTTTTACAATTTTATAATATTAATATACTCTATTTTTTGTACCTTAAAAAATATCTTTAAAAAATCATAACGTAATTAAAAAATTAAATATATAATATAATACCTTCTGAGTGTATATAATAACATTTCAGATATGTAAATTTAATTTGTATAGTTAATTATATAGTGTACGCACAAATTACTGAAAAGCGAATTTACATACATTATTTAATCATAATAAATATATCTCCATAATGCATATATAGAATAAGAAGTTATTTACCTTAGGCGTTATTCGAATTTATTATGCACCGTCCATATTAATAACAATAAAGATAGTTACAAACATCGCCTCCGTATTTGGATTTAACATCCTCAGTGTTAATCCGAATAATGGAAGCGCCATGTTTTGCCAAAATACACATTTGCACGATATACATGTACATAGTAATCAAAACTTATCTGCCGCTCGAAATGCATGCACGAGTGAGTTTACATTCATGAAGGTGTTATTAAGATTAAAAATTATTCAACATAATAAAAACTTCGTGCTCGGCATACTTAATTGTCAAATAGAAATTTTCATATATCAACTTTTAAGGTAATAGAGCATATACGAGGGGCATTTGAAAAGTCCGTGCAAAAATAAAAACTACTAACGTGTTTGGGGTAAACCTTTTTTATTTTTTGACATAGTCTCCTTTTAGGCTTATACACTTCGTCCAGCGATGTTCTAGTTTGTTGATCCCTTCCGAATAATAGTATTTGTCTATGTCTGCAAAATATCCATTAGAGTCTGCAATGACCCCCTCGTTTGAATAAAATCTTTGTCCCGCCAGCCATTTCTTCAAATTGGGGAACAAATAAAAGTCCGAGGGAGCCAAGTCTGGAGAATAGGAGGGATGCAAAACGAGTTGGAATCCTATTTCCATTAATTTTGCGACCTCAACTGCTGAAGTGGGCCAATCGTGGGCGTTTTTCTTGCAGCTCGATTTTCAAACGGTCCAATAACGATAAATAAGATTTACCTGTAATAGTTTACCCTTTTTCAGATAGTCGGTGATGATTTTCCCTTGCAAACCCTAAAAGACTGTTTCCATAACCTTTTCGGTCAAAGGAACGGTCTTAGCCTTTTTTGGTGCAGATTCCCCTTTGGTAACCCATTGTTTAGATTGTTGTTTGGTCTGAGGAGTATAGTAATGTATCGATGTTTCATCCATAGTGACGAAACGACGCTTAAAGTCCTCCGGATTCTTCTCTAACAGCTGTAAACCATCCTTACAACACTCTACACGATTCCGTTTTTGGTCAAGCGTGAGCAATCGCGGCACCCATCTTGTAGAAAGCTTTCTCATATCCAAATGTTTATGCAAAATATTATGTACCCGTTCAGTCGAGATGTCCACTAGCAATCTGACGCAACTTAACTCTTCTGTCATCCATCAAAATATTATGGATCTGATCAATGATTTCTGGAGTCGTAACCTCCACAGGCCGTTCAGAATGTTCAGCATCACTTGTGCCCATATGGCTAGTCCGAAAATTTTGAAACCAATTATAAACTGTTCTAATTGTTCATAATGTTTACAAAGCTTCTCTTTGGTCTCCTGAGGCGCTCTGTCTTTCATAAAGTAATGTTTAATCACTACGCAAAATTATTTTTCGCCAATTTTTTTAAAATCACTTGACTTCCTTGATTCAAACGAATGCCAAACAAAAAGAAATAGACCAATATGGCTGAAACTTGGTGTGCATTCATTCAAAAGATGCTACTAACTTAGCATGTATAGGTTCATACGCACAAAATAATAATACTATTAGAAGCATATAATAGGCAAGGAAGTTTCAGAATAGAAAATTATTTGTTTATTGAATACCTTTGAAGTTGTATACCAAAATATACTGGCGACCATAAGTAAAAGCTGTTCGAGATCGATTTTCAACAACAAGAGCCATTGGAGACATTTTGAGAGGTTCAACTAACCAAGAAATCTCCGTACGATCAGTTTACTGGAGAATTCAATCATTTGGCCTCAAATCGTTCCGTCCTTTTCTTTGTTTTCCTAAACTTCTCGCCATAAGAGATGCCGTCTAGAATGGTGCAATGAGAGACTACAATGGGTTAATCAATGAAGGCAGGTTATATTTAGTGACGAATCAAGATTGTTGTTTCTTTACCCACGATGGCCGTAAAATGGTTAGACGTCACCGAGGAGAACAAAGATATTTACAGCTTACAGTGGAACGCCATATAGCTATTACACGCGGAGTGATGGTATGGGGGCGATCAGCTACGGAAGCTATGAAAAACGAATGATCCGAGTGAGATAAAACTTTAAACTTAAGGTTTTATCATTAAAAACTTGAACTGAAAAGGGTATGTACTCGAGTCGTTTTTTTTTTGTTATTTGGTGATATTTTTCTAAATATGAATTTTTTTAAAAAATGGTTCAAGCAAAAGTTAGAGGTAATGAAAAACTAAACAAGTTGTATAAAAACATATTTTTCATAAAATTCTTAAATTTTGAGAACAAAAAAATAAAAATTGAAAATTTTGATATTTTTTGCCAATTGATACTAAACTATCGGAGTTACATTAAATTTATATACTCAATATTTATAGACAATTTAAAACTGAATAAATTATTAATAATAACTTTTTTCGTCAACCTCATAGTTTTTGAGTAAAATATAGGGAAAGTACTATGATGGCCACATCACCATTTTGCTTATCTTATATTCAATAAATAAACATACACATTTTAATTTTGTTTGTATATCTCTTTAATTTATCAGTTATTTACTGTAGTTTAAACAACTTAACTTGCATTCTAAAAACTTGAAGGTATAAAAGTGGCAAATGGAATTGCCAAAACCCTTAGTTAAATTCAAATAGCAATGTTTCGATTTTAGTAAAATTGATTCAATCTCGTGCTAGCCTTTCACTTGGAAGGACCCACGCAATAAGGGCATAGCTCCATGAGCTGTTAGGAGCCATTCACATTGGGCCACTGCGTGGCGCGTCGGAGACGCGCTGCAGGTGACAAAGGTTGTAAGTAAATGGTGGTATTCACACGTAGCCACGCCACAGAAAAACGCTGGCCACAAACGGTTCTAGCAGTTCGTTCCGCCGCGAGTGGCGGCCACAAAAAGTGGCGCGTCGGCTGGCAAAGCATATAATCAAATGGGTGCATTCACACACACGCGCGTTTTTTAGTGGCCGCTACAGACGCGCGTCGTGGTTGCGTTAGACGCGCCACTACGGGCCACTTTTAGGTAGGAAGATGAAAATAAAATGAAATTATGATGTGGCCATCGTAGTACGTTTCCTTTATTTTACTCGAAAACTATTAGGTTTACGCAAAAAAGCTATTCTTAATAATTTGTCCACTTTTAAATTCTCTGTAATTAGTTATAATATAAGTTTCATGTAACTCGTATCGTTTATTAGTAATTGGCTAAAAACGTCAAAGTTTTTAAATTTTATATTCTTCTCGAAAGATAAGTATTTTGTGAAAAATATGTTTTAATAAAACTTATCCAATGTCTCATTCTCTTTAACTTTTGTTTGAAAAGTTTTGTAATATTTTTCATATTAGAGAAAATTTGGAAAAAAAACAAAAAACGGCCTCGAGTAAACATCCACTTCCGGTTTTTGAATGATCACCATAATTTTTTCAGTTCCAGTATTTCACGATTAAACCTTAAGTTTAAAGTTTCATCTTAATCGGATCATTCGTTTTTAAGATACAGCGCCCACAGACATTTTCATGCACGAAAACCTATATATACTATATAGCGAAAGTAAAAATATAAAAATCTTTTTATTCTACGTTCATACAAACTCATAACTGTTAATTTTGTCATACGCACACGTGTAATTAGTACAAATATTCATTTTCTATTAATGGTGAATAGATATATAAGTGCAACGAAGTATTTTATTTTCGCTCACGCTAAACTACAATACAATGGCATCGTCGATAAACCATATCAATACTGAAAATTTCATTAATAAAATTAAAGAGCTGCCTTCAGCCTGCAGCGCTTCTACGCGCGTTAGTCGCGCGTTAGTGGTCCGTTAGCAGCGCTTCTAAAAGTGGCCCGGTCAGAATGCAGCCTTATAGAGCAAAATATGTGTCCAGAGATTGCCTTACGTGATCATTTCTTATTGTGTAACGATAAATACGTTTCTTTGTTCTTAATATGATTTAAATCATGTGACGGCAATTAATAGTTATGTTATCCAATGCCTGGAGGTGCTTAAGTAACATGAGTAGTCGCTTTATTTATTAGCTGTTAGTTCAGTTCTTGCTTAATTGTAAAAAGTTAACTATAGTCTGTTTGTTGGATCGTCGGTCGTACGTCACAAACTATCGCATCAAAAAACGACGAAAGTTTTACAGTGCGTTCTTTTTCTAACGCATTTGGTTTACTTTATCAGACTGAATGTTTTTGTATCGTTTCTCGAAGCGATAGTTTGTGACGTACGACGGAAGATCCAACGAACAGACTATATGAAGTAATGCTCGTGGAAGATTTTTCTCATTGACATTTTAATATTACTGCATCGGTAAATTAAAAGTTAATTTAATTTACACATTAAAATGCCTTTCACCTAAAAGGATCCACGTAATAAGGGCATAGCTCTACTGACGAGCTGTGATACAGCGAAGTACGTGTCTAGAGATTGCCTTACGTAATAAGTTCGTGCCGTGTCTAAGAAACGATATCAGCACAAAAATACGTTACGTTGCAGGTTAAAGCGACTTATATCATGTATGCTATGTATAGTTATGTAATTCAATGCCTGACAGTACTTTAGTACAGGAAGTAGTTGTTTTAACTATTAGCTGTTAATTTTTGCAAATTGTTTGTAAGATAACGGTTCAGTAATGCACGGAGAAATTCATTCTTCTCTTTAACATTTTGCACTGCACTGACTACTTGACTTACTTGAATTACTGAAATTTTCTATATTTTTTTTATAATTTTTAACAAATAAATGTAACGACACATTTATTTTTATTATGGATGTGAAGTTAGCCATAGATTTTCAAATTTCATTATTAATATACATATTCAAGATACATAGATTGTTTTTAGTTTAGGGTGTACATAAAACATAGAATTAACAAATTGTGATACAAGCACCCCTATTTTCAACCCATAATATTTTTTATCACACCCTTAAATAATAAAATTTTAAAAAAATCAAAGTGCGCCGTATCCTATACAAAAGTTAGCAACAAATATGGATTCAGCACACATTAAACTATTATTTCAAGAAATAAAATTCGGACCACCTTACTTTTACTATTCGAAAAAAAAGAAACAATATTAGTCGCCAGTCTGAGAAAGCGGTCGGACAAATTTTAAAATATTTCAAAGCGCGCCGTCTCCCATTAAAAAGTTAGCAACAAATCAGCGCACATTAAACTATTATTTAAACAAATAAAATTCCGACAACCGTACTTTTAACATACGAAAAAAAAAATAGAAACAATATCAGTTGCCAGTCTGAGGGTGGGTCGGATAAATCTTAAGATATTTCAAAGGCGCCGTCTGCCATAATAAAGTTAGCAACGAATATGGATTCAGCACACATTAAACTGTTATTTAAACAAATAAAATTCGGATCACCTTACTTTTATCATACGAAAAAAAAAGAATATCAACCGCCAGTCTGAGAGAGCGGTCGGATAAATCTTAAAATATTTCAAAGTGTGCCCTCTCCCATAAAAAAGTTAGCAACAAATATGGATTCAGCACACATTAAACTATTATTTAAACAAATAAAATTAAGGTCACCCTACTTTTATCTTACAAAAAAAAGAATATCGACCGCCAGTCTGAGAGAGCGGTCGGATACATTTTAAAATATTTCAGTGCGACGTCTGCCATAAAAAGTTAGTAACAAATATGGATTCAGCACACATTAAACTATTATTTAAACAAATAAAATTCGGACCACCTTACTTTAATCATACGAAAAAAAAGAAACAATATCAACTGCCAGTCTTTTTTAAGTTTAATGCCCAGTTTGCCTATCTGAATATTATAAACAGTTTTAGACAATAAACAAATGCGATAATAATTATTTTTCGGTGTATGGGGCACATCTGGACAATCTATGTTTTTACAAGAAAACTGCTGGATATCTTTTTAATTAAACTGCAAAATTAGTTGCTGGACAAGTCAAGTTATCGTTTAAATATAAATTTGTAGCTTCTCGCTACAGCACACGTTAAGGGTCCTCCTTATGAAATGACCTTGAATCACATTTGTTAATGAATATATCGCGATAAAGTGTTTATGTAAAATCTTATCATATTACGATATCGCTTTTCCAGAATATTAATTTTTCTTCTAGTTTTTGAAAAAAAAATACAATGTTTTATTTTTATGGCAATATATTTATTAACAAACTCTGTAGAGCTAAGGGCGTTTGTTCCGGATTCCCATAAGACATGCTTCAAGGTAATTTCCTGACGAGGAGCCTTAAACTGCTATTTAAACAAATTTAATTCAGAACATAAAACTTCGGTTATACATAAAACTCCGCATTAACTTGAGAAGTGATTTTACCTTGCTGTTCCAGAGCATAAACAAAATTAAACTAATAGCTTATTTTGGCGCAAAGTGTTGTATCAGAAGTCGTTGTATCAAAAGTCATTCAAAGGCAGCCTAAATGTGTTACCGTCATAACTTCTTAGGGCGGGCATGTGTTTGCATTGCATAGTTCACATGTATGAATAAAAACATCATTTGTTACACATATTTTACAGCAAAATCGGTGACATTGTTGACATTCAATTTCTCGATTCATTTCTTTACAATACAAACACGGTTGTGATATATTGTCTGATTTCTTAATTATTAAATCATAGGATCAAAATTATCGTCCCAATTTAAATTATTTAACAAGACTTGATTATAATATAAAATATATGGTCCACAGTTGAAATTATCGATTTGAATGGGATATTTAAACAAATTTTCACTCAAATTTGTTACTGATGTGGACAATCCGAATTTATACAAGGCGGGTGCAAGTTTTCGAAACATGGATTTCCCTGTATCCCTCGATAGTGGGTCGAAAAATAGGACCCTGTTACTTCGAAGATCAACATGTAGCAATGTCCAATGGCACCCTTCCAAAATGAGCAATAAAAGAATATGCTCTTTATTACAAGAACTTTTAAAATTGAATTTATTTTTATCATATTTGAAACTTCGCTTTCAAGAAAAATTTTGCTTTCATTATTTTTAAACATGTTCAATACATAGTCCACAGTAAAGTTATCGAGCCACATTTGTTCACTATTTACGTTATAGTGTAGTGTGGCATAACTTATGACTTCCAAATTTGCAAACAACATAATCTCGGCTTAGCTTAGGTACTTTTGGTTCGGAATAATAGTACGTAATTGAATTGTTGTTCATTGTGTTATGCATTTTGGAGATTACGGTTTTCTTGAAATAATTATATTTATTTTTGTTCCTTTTGCCCCATGTTTCCAAATTTTATAATTACCTATATAGAAAATATAACTGCAATAATTATCAAAGAGTTTTGTTGAAAATAAACCGATTGAGTTGTTAATATGGCACTATAAACTTAAGCTTTTTATTTTAATTCATGGACCTTATAAGCTTTTAGTAAAATTCTTTAATATTGGTCATATAAAAAAGTAGTGTTATTAAAAGTAGTAGATATTGAAAAAATAGCTTTTAATGTATTAAATTAATATCAAGTTATTTCGAACGTGCTTTATATTTAGTACACATTTTCAAGAACTGTCTGCAGTAGAATTTGCCGTTGCACCATAGGGATTTCAAAGTAAATATCTTAATATTCGAATATTTGCTTCCATAATTTTTTTAGACAAAAAGTGCATTTAACTTTTTTGTAGAGACAAAAATTCGGAATCGAGTGATATTACTTATTTTTATTTTAAATTTTTCAATAACAATTTCCGTTTACTCAAAAATCGATGATGCTTTGAAACTGTTGACGAGTATTAATTTAAAAAAGAAATAATTTTTTACACCGCAACTAAAATTGTTCAATTATTAATAGTAAATGAATAAAACAACATCATTTAACGAATCTTAATAGTATCTAGTTTATTAAATATTATTATTAGTTAGATCAAATGCACTACAATGATGCTCGTTGCCAGACAAATATCTATTGTTTTACGTCATCCATTCCATGGCGCTACAATTTTTTCTGCCAAAGTATCACTTTTAATTTTCAATTTTTCTTCATACTATATTAAATAAAATAAAAAATAATAAAATGTACGGAGGCAGAGTTTTTAATCTACAAAAGAGTTTAATGGACTTTTTGTCTAAAATAATTAGGGAAGCAAATAATCGAATATTAATTTTTTTATATTGAAATCCCCATGGTGTGTCTGTCAATTCTACACCCTATATAAGTGAGGGTAGTTTGACTTTTGGATTTCTAAATCATATTTACAGGATATCAAATTACATTAATTCTTATAATTTGAAGTTATTTCAACATATATTTGAATAACTTATTTAGGATGGTATACATTTTGTATCAATAAAATTATCTTAAAGGTCTCTTTATAAAACGTATTTAATAATTATTATATTTTATTGTACTCTTTCATGTTAGATTAGATTATAATGTCCTAAATTAAAATTATTAACAAATTTGAGCTATAATTAATAATGAATACATTTTAAAAGTGAGCTATAACAGGAGTTAAATAAGAATTATGATTCTTTGATAACATTTTTCAATTTCTTAAATCTTTTTTACACATCTTTTTAAAATTGAAATGCGGAAATAGTTTAATGTGTGCTGAATCCATATTTGTTGATAACTTCCTAATGGGAGACGGCGGACTTTGAAATATTTTAAGAATTATCCGACTGCCGACTGACATTGTTTCTTTCTTTTTTCGTATGATAAAAATAAGATGGTCCAAATTTTATTATTATTATTGCTGAATACATATGTGTTACTAACTTTTTTATGGGAGACGGCGCACTTTGAAATATTTTAAAATTTGTGCGACCGCTATCTCAGACTGGCGACTAAAATTGTTTTTTTCGTATGATAAAAGTTAGGTGGTCCGAATTTTGTTTGTTTAAATAATAGATTAATGAGTGCTGAATCTATATTTGTTGCTAACTTTTTTATGAGAGACGGCGCACTTTGAAATATTTTAAAATTTATTCGACAGCTATCTCAGACTGGCGACTAATACTGTATTTTTTTTTCGTATGATAAAAGTAGGGTGGTCCGAATTTTATTTGTTTAAATAATAGTTTAATGGGTGCTGAATCCATATTTGTTGCTAACTTTTTTATGAGAGACGGCGCGCTTTGAAATATTTTAAAATTTATTCGACAGCTATCTCAGACTGGCGACGAATACTGTTTTTTTTTTGTATTATAAAAGTAGGGTGGTCCGAATTTTATTTGTTTAAATAATAGTGTAATGTTTGCTGAATCCATATTTGTTGCTAACTTTTTTATGAGAGATGGCGTACTTTGAAATATTTTAAAATTTATTCGACAGATATCTCAGACTGGCGACTAATACTGTATTTTTTTTTTCGTATGATAAAAGTAGGGTGGTCCGAATTTTATTTGTTTAAATAATAGTTTAACGGGTGCTGAATCCATATTTGTTGCTAACTTTATTATGGGAGACGGCGCGAAATATCTTAAGATTTATCCGACCGCACCCTCAGACTGGCAACTGATATTGTTTCTATTTTTTTTGTATGATAAAAGTATGGTGGTCCGAATTTTATTTCTTGAAATAATAGTTTAATGTGTGCTGAATCCATATTTGTTGCTAACTTTTGTATAGGAGACGGCGCACTTTGATTTTTTTAAAATTTTATTATTTAAGGGTGTGATAAAAAATATTAAGGGTTGAAAATTGGGGTACTTGTATCACAATTTGTTAATTCTATGTTTTATTTACACCCTAAACTAAAAACAATCTATGTATCTTGAATATGTTTAGAAATAATGAAATTTGAAAATCTATGGCTGAAATCTATGGCTAACTTCACATCCGTATTTTTATTCTATTTTCGTAGTCTTAATGGTTTTATAATCCATTGTTACCTGAATATACAATTAACATTTTTTGGATTTAATTTAATATGTAAAAATAAAATAAAAAACTCTATGTTAGTTCAGATAACTTATGTTTGTTTTATATTTTCCTACTTTAAAAGGTTTTACACATTTGCTGCACGATTTCAGTTGGAATTACTATCATTTATGAACATCGTTTCTGGAACGTGTAATCTTAAAATACATTTCGCTTCAGCGATTACAGGGCAAATGTACGCCCGCATAATAAAATAAAACAAAAATTTGAACACAAAAACTTATATAACATTATTAATAATTCATTTGCAATCGATTTAGAAACAAGCGATCATTCATATATCAATAATTTATGTTTATTGCTGAGAACTAAAATTTTTAGATGATAAATTTAAGTTAATTTTCGTACATTACTTTCTAAGCACTAAAAGTAGGTACATTTTAAAAATACTTACATGTATTCAAATGTAATTGTTTGGAATAAAATTGCAAACATTCGGGATACATACTGAAATAATAATTGTTTTGTACAGTGGGTTTTGAATGTTCCAATCAGTTTAATACGTTTCCAAATGAAGTAGCAAACGAGTTCTTATGAATGGTAAATGGAGCAAAACTTTCTACATTTGAGTTGCAGAATTCAATGAACCGCCAACTAGTCGATATGTAATAATACAGCGGCTATTATTCTGCGACTCTAAAATAATTTTAAAATTGTATATATTCAACTGAAAATGTTTACCATAACAATTTTTCTGTTGTAATATCATAATATAATAAAATAATTATATATTTGGATATATAATTAATTAATATTATTTCACAAAATACATAAGTAACAAACATATATCAACAATAAAAAAATATCTAGTTTTCTATAACACAGGATAAGAATTTTTTTTGGTATTTTTAGTGCAAATTTGTTTGCCTAGTTTGTTTGTGTGGTCAGGAACAAGGAATAAGCATTGTTTTATTTAATCAAGATTAAAGTAAGTACAAGTAAGCTATCCATATTGAGGAATCATCGTGGTATGCTGTTTTACGAGCTACTTTCTGGAAGAAAAACAATTGATTCGGAGGTCTACCGCTCGTAGGTAACGAAATTGAACCAACCATTGCAACAGAAAAGCTTAGAACTGGTCATTCGCATATTCCACCATGACAGCACACTACCCGAAAGTGTGTTGCTTTAAGCAATTACTAATCAACACACTTTCGGGTAGTCTAAATTATCGCGGATTATCATTGCCCTTGGGACATTATATCTGATAAGTTCTTTCATTAATGAGCAACCAATCAGATTCGTCCATTTTTGATAAACGCCGCATACTACTGAAACTTAAGGCGGCAATGTCACCGAGAACTGATAAGCTCCTTAGGGAAATTATCGATAATCTCCCGGTTGTCAAGTTGAAATGTCTACCATTTCGCAGTTGCCCTTGGGTTAAAAAATACAATCGATCTGTCAATGTATAATCAGGTAATCTAACGAAACGATAACAAAATTACAGAAATAAAAAGTACTTAAATTTTCTATTCACTTAAAGAAATTGTTCAATATGATGACCATTCTGTTCCACACACTTTTGACACCTTGTTCTAACAGAATTACAAACTCTGCGTGGTGTGTTTCTATTTACTAATCGTAGCACATCTATTACTCTTGACTCTAAAATCACCCGAGTTCTTGGTAGTTAAAAACTAAACACTTCGTTTTAAATAAATAAAAGTCAAAGAGTGAGGTCGGGTGATCTTGCAGGTCATTTTATTGGTCCATTATTTGAAATCACTCTCTCCTTATATTTTACTCTCAACAAGTGTTGAACGTTACGAGTGTTATGGGTCGGGCAACCATCTTGCTGGAACCAGATAATTTGCATGTCCTCGGGATTAATAATTTGTCTCAAAGCAGGCATCATCTCACTATGTAATTAATCGTAATCAAAGATGAGAGGACCTATTTAGTGACTATCTAAAACGAAAAGAAACTCAAATAACAAATATTGGATTGATGAGGCTTTTACTTGATGAAATTCCATTATATAGGTGATAAATAAAGCACTTGGGTTAATTGTAGTTCATTAAATCCATTTATCATCTGCCTGATGAAGCCACTGTGTGGCGAAACAATTGTCGCAGTGCATCGACATTAAATTGTGTAAATTCTCAAAAGCCAAGTGTTTTATTTATCACCTATCAAATAACAAAATAAAAATATAATCAAAATTCCATACAAATTGAACCGCACCAGATATTAAAACCAAATCGAACTTCAAATCTTTGATTTACCAAATGTGGATTTTCAGTAGACCAATGATGATAGTTATTCTATTGAATACTCCATAATTGATAAATCCTGTTTCATCTGTCAATAGTATTTTTCTAGTAAAATCATCTTCACATTTTTGACGGTACCACCTGCTAAACTGCAATCTAAATAGTTATTATCACTTAAACCTTCTACAATTGTTGGTTTGTAAGGGTAATACTTTTTTTTTCAAGGTTCTGTGAACATTTCCACATATATCAGCATCATTAACTTCATAGTTAACTCATTTTAGTTTAAAGCTTCCAAAGTTCTGTAAATTGCTATCTAGTCTTCTAAACATTTTTCTGTGTATTTGTTGTCTTTCTGAAGATGCTCTGCATACCTTCTGCATGCATTTCAGTGTTTTTATTTGCTTTAAAATACACGTCAAACATATTAACTTTTTCTTAGTTTAAATATGTATGTGCCATTACCAATACTTGTAAATCGTAATACTTGAGAATAAATAATTACTTATCACTAATTGTAAATAGGTACAGGGTTTAAATTGACATATCTGAAGCGCTAAATGTACTTTGACAGGTTTTCGCTTTGTTTCATTGTTTCACACTTATGTATATTTCCATGGCTTACTAATTTTATTGGACAGCCTGTATTTTTGTTAATAATGAAATTAAATGTCAGTATCATTTCTTTATTTTAGATTATTATTTAGAATGTCGTTTCACTTTCATCTGTCATTGGTGTTTAATTGCATAGCTTACTAATTGCAAATTAAATATTATTTTATTAATATTTTGCTTGTAACTAAAAAGAAATCAGGCATGTTGTACACCGTTGTAAAGTGCTTTTTAAGCACACTAATAAACCGAAAATCCAATATGGCCACCATAAGAAAAACAAAAGATAGCGTTAATAAACAAACAAATGCGAATCGGGTGTTTTTGTTTACAATAAAAAAAATGCCTTAAAAGTGTCTCAATAATGTAAAGGTTTAATAGCGGCTGCGTTAGGCGTTATCGAGTTATTGAGGATAATTAAAATTGGCAATTTTTTATTTCGAAATATATAAAATTGAAAAAAATCCAGGTGAATTTGAAATGGGATTTGTTATGAGCACTGATATCTGCAAAATATTCCCCATTGAACCATTGCTCTTCTAATAACAAAGACACCAATGGTGAGCATCGGAATTGGGACATAGTGTATGAGGAATGTAACATCACTTCCCAACCAAGCTCAAGCAATTTCAAACGTGTAACCCGCGTTGCCATGGCGGAACTCACATTTGAACTGTTTGGTTCCTTGAAAGAAGCTCATAATATAAAATACCTTTGTACTCTCACCAGATTGACAAGATGATTTTTTTATAGCAAATTCGCTCCGTTAAGCAATTATCGCAATAAACTTCACTTATGTTTTTGTGAGATTGAGCACCTATCTTTCCTTTCCGCAAATACGTATCACCTGCTTCTAAAGAAACGTCAATGTGACTGATATCGAATAATATTGAGCAAAGAAAACCGCTAACGGATGTAATTCATAAAAATAAACAAAAAATACTTAGTTTGCAATATTTCTACTACTTATTTTAATAAGTTTATATTAGATATAGGTACAATTTAATTGTGCTTGGTAAGAAATTTACATATATTGGTTGCTTAAGTTACGTGAAGATCAAATTAATTTGATGAATAAAGCACTAATAATATTTAGCATTGATAATGGTCACTTTGTGTCCGAAATGTACATTTGGTAAATCAAATAAAATTGTGAAGAAAAATTATTAGTGCTTTATTCGTCAAATTAATTTACATAAATTAATTGTCTTAGAATGAATAGTAAATGATAATAAGTTCTATTAACTATACACCTTTAATGATAAATCAATTTTTCATATAATTCTACAACAAACTTGAAACAATACAGGCATTTATTAATAATTGTGTTTCCTTTGGGCCATGTCTCAGTAAATCTCAATTAAAATAGGATCGGTTGGGTAAACTGAATATCTCCCCTTAGTATTTCGAAAACAGACAATTTACAGTTATATAATTGCAGGGGTATACTGGAAACAGAAGTGTTAGTCCAGGAAAAGGAGCGACTGTTCGACATAACGGCCACTGCCACCCTAGAGCCTTTCGAACACCCCGAAGAGTTTATTTGTGAGTTGCGGATACCTCAAGCAAACTACACGAAACAGAAAGAGACAGTCATCATACCAGGTAAGTGGACATATGAATGTAACATTGTTTTATGAAGATAAAGTTAGTATTTTTCAAAATTACTTATTTATATAAATAAAACACGTACGATTATAATTCCACTAGTTTTGAACTCCTTATTTTAGAAATTAGAAATTATGTGTGCAATTATTACTAATTAAAAAGTAAACATCAATTTTACGCGAATATATTATATTTCTATTTTTACTCCTTCCACTTTTTTGTCACTACAACTAGTTTTGCTATATAACTGTTATATATACTTTAAATATATACAGGGTATTTCTATGTCTCGGGGAATAAAATTAATTACGGTGAAAATGATGATTCATAAAAATAATATTTTAAAAGTCTTCAAACGACCAAGATATAGGCTATCTATAAAAACCATGCTATACATTGAATTGGAATCAGAGACTAACACTTTTGCTTTTAACTCAAAAATGAAAACTGTTCTCAAAATTTTCAAAGAGTGATACAAGTAATCTGGCAGTAAGTTGCGCCAATTCAAAATGCATAGTTAGTTTTTATGCTACTATTTCTTATACCATCATCTGAAGCAGAAGAAGGGGTCAGAGTGGAAGAATACATTGTGAACTCCGCCCACAAGCCCTGTAACCTAAATTTTACTGATTATTAATGTATAATTTATAATTTTTATATATAATATAGACAGGATTTTGTAAAGTGAATTATAAATATAATATAAATATTATAGTCATCAATAATAAATTTAAGTTAAATCCAATAAAGCGTTCAATTGTTATATTAGGTAAATAATCAATCGTATTTTACATAGTGCTAAATATAATTTTAGACATGTAACGACAGCTAACAGTTATATCATTCAATGCCGGGCGGTGCTTTAGTACGGGGAGTAGTTGTTTTAACTGTTAGCTGGAGTTTTTACATTATTATGTAAAACATTAGTGCAGAAGCTCATAGAGATTTATTTCTCTCATTATTAATTATCATTAATTACTGCACTAGAAATTTCAATACTTAATTTGTAAATCATATTTTATATAATGTACTTGAATCGTCAGCTGCTGTATTACGATCGAATTTTGTATGACACTGAAGAAATTAACAAGATTTTTCATTTCTTAAATATACCTATACGACCTAAAAAAGTTGTAAGAGTTGGTAAGAGAGGCCTGTTAAAAATTATTTTTGATAATGTGAAGGTTGTCAACGATGTCTTAATCCATAATGCTAGAAATGATAGAAATTCACCAACTCGTTTTTGGAAATATAGAACTTTCAATCAACGTCAATATTTAAGAAAATTAAATGGAATAAAATTCGAGAGTGAAAAATGGGAGTCGGACTTTACAATTCGGTACGGCAATGATACTCCCTACATTTCCAAGAAAGTTCTAGAATTTGCTTCAGTTTTTGTTTATAGATTTCTAGAAGTTTACAGTAACTTCATTTTTTTAAGAATTTCCTTATTTTCCTCTAGAAGTTTCCTTTTTTTGTAGATTTTTAGATCATTTTGGTAACTTTTATTACATTTGATGAGTTCAAGAATTTTCCTGTTTCTTTGTAGATTTCTAGAATTTTCCAGAAAATTTAATTCAGTTTTTGAGGAATTTTCTTTAAGACTTCTAGAATTTTCTTCAGGTTTTTTTGTTGGTTTGTAGAACTTGTTTTCATTCAGTTTTTCAAGAATTTTCTTATGGGCCTCTAGAATTTACCTCAATATTTTTTTGTAGATTTCAAGAACTTCTCAGCAACTTTCATCATATTTTTGAAGAACTCTTCTAAGGAGTTCTTGAATTTTGTAGATTTCTAGATTTTTTTAGAAAGTTTCTTAGGTTTATCAAGAATTTTTTTCAGTTAGTTTTTTTTATAGATTTCTAGAACTTTCCAGTAATTTTCATTCCATCTTTTTAAGAATTTTCTTATGAGCCTCTAAATTTTCTTAATTTTTTGTAGATTTTTCTTCATCACACTTTTGAAGAATTTTTCTATGGTATCCTTGAATTTTTCTGAATATTTTTTGTAGATTTCTAGAACTTTCTAGAATGCAAGATTTTCCATCCTTCAAGAATTTTCTTAGAGTTATAAAAGTTCCTTTAGATTTTTCTAGAGAGTTCTTCAATTTTTCTGAATAATCTTTTTAGATTTCTAGAACTTTTCAGTTACTTTAATTCCATCTTTCAAGAATTTTCCTCAACTTCCTTTGTAGATTTTTAGAAATTATCAGTAACTTTTATTAAATTTTTTATTAGTTCATGATTTTTTTCTGATTTTGCAGGAATTTTCCTTAATTTCTTCAGTTCTAAAATTGTCTTCATTTTTTTGTTGTTTCCAGTATCTTTCATTCCATCTTTTAATAATTTCCTTAAAGAATATTTTTCTGGTTTGGTAGATTTTTAGAACTTTTCAGTATATTTAGAACCACTTTCAATAATTAAATATAATTTTTCGAGAAATTTTTAGAGGGTCCAAGAATTTTCCTGATTTTTTTGTAGATTTCAAATTCCAGAATTTTTATTCGATTTTTTAATAATTCCAACAATTTCCTCAATTTATTTTGTAGGTTTTTAGAACTTTTCCGTATCTCTAATTAAATTTTATGAGAATGTTCTTAGAGAGTTGTAGAATATATCTATTCTTGTAGAATTTTAGAACTTTTCACTAACTTTTATTCCAATTTTCGTAAATTTTCTCGTTTATTTTATGCGAATTTTCTTTATATTTTTGTAGATTTTTAGAACTTTTCATCAACTTTCAGTTCATTTTTCGAGAGTTCTAGAATATACTTCAATTATTCTTATAGATTTCTAGTACTTCCCATAAACACTTATTCCATTTTTCAAGATTTATTTATAATGGGTTCCAGAATTTTCTCAATTTTTTATGTAGTTTTCTAGAACATTTCTGTAATTTTCATTCGAGAACTTTCTTAGGGGGATCTAGGTAATTCGGGATCATGTATTATTTTGCCGATGTAAATTTCGAAATTATAAATGAGTCCTGATGAGTCGCACAGCAAAACAGCTGTGTAACCCTATTTTTAAGGTTTTGGGCATATAGTTTTTCTCCAATTTATCCAGACTGGGTTTTATTTTTTGTAGACTATCGGTCATTTCTACATTGTTTGTTGCATTGGCCTATAAATTTCTACTAAAATGTATTTTATATTTATTTCTCTCCATCTGATGATTGTTTCGCGTGTTTTTCAAAAGGATTGAATTAATATTTATGGTTTACAATAAATAAAGTTTTGATATTTATTGTGTTGCATTTTATCTGTATTTCGCGCGCTTTAATAAGACTACCATTTAAATATTTAAATGCTCACCCGCAAATTGAAATTTCCAAACACAGCTGAAGCTATTTGCAGTTGGTTTTATTTTATACTTGAGTATCATTTTATTATGGATATACCATTGTACCATTATTAACTGTTCTTGAGAAATTAGTTCCGGAAGTAGCAAACGGTAGAAAATTTATAAAATTATACTTAAAACAGTTTTCAAATACGGAGTGTTTCTTGTGCACAACATGACACCCTCGAAATTGTTACATTTGCAACCTTTGTATTATTTATTTTCAAGTCATAGTTTAATAGGTTATGGGTTAAATAGGGTCCTAGTAAGGTTCTTGTTATCTGCGATCTAGCAGATCTATTGTCATACCCTTAACCAACTTCCCAAGCAGTCCTACATCCTCCATAAACCTGGTAACTTTTTTAGGGGTGATGCTGCTCACTTCTTCATGGGATAACGGTCCCTACCGAAGTGTAAAAAATGCTTAGAACAATCGCGACACAAGTACAAAGTATATGTTCGGTCGTTTCATCTGCCGAATCACATAATCTGCAGTTTCCACTTTCCTTTTTTCCCATTTTCCACAAATGCTATCGGAGGGCACAATACCCTGTCATGAGTCCGGTGAAAATTCTTAGCTCGTTCCTTGTGAGTTTAAGCTCCTTGTGGCTGTGATCGAGTTTAATAAGTCGTTTTGATTGACATAGGCCTGGTACATTGTTCCAGTGTTTGCATCTTCTGTCCTCGAAAGGCCTTTGATGCGGCTTGGTTGTCTGAGCAGATGTATTTTATACGCAATTTAGGTGCCTATCCGGGCATTCTCTGGTGCACATATCAATTACAATTGCTTCCACTTTAAAAATCGTGGGTGTCGACCCAGAGCCATCGAGTTCCTGTGGTTTTGGTTAGGGACATAGATGCCTATTCCAGTACCTCTGTTATTCTTGGAAGCACCATCCGTGTACCAAACTGATATTCCTCGATCAAACTCCCTGACTCTCATCAAAGGCGTTTTGGGGTCCTCAATCGACACCTTAAACTGACGGAGCGGTGTGAGGCCAATGATTGCCCCGCTTCCCGCAGTTGGGATCGTTTGCAAGGCCCCTGTGATGCTTAGATATGCTAAACGTTGAAGCCTACTCAGCTTCTTTTGCGTGTCTAGTTTTTGGGTCTTTGGCTACCACACAAGGGCAGCATAGGTACCACCGCCGTTCTATACAGGTAATACGTGATTTTGGGCTTTAATCCCCGTCTTTTTCCCATTAGCCAGAGAGACATCGTTGCATTGGCCATGAATTTATCGACTTGCATTGATGATTTCAAGTCAGTTTGGTATCCAGAATTGTACCCAGATACTTTACTTCGTTGGAGAGGTTTATTTCTATTCAAGTCTATTTTATTTTCATTTCATAATTGAGAGAAGTATTATACTTGCTGTGTTCCATATATATTTTATCATTAGCAAAGTTTAAACTAATTTGTAAATAAAAGTTGTTGAGAGATAGAAGGAGGGTAGATGTATGCTGAAATTAACATAAACAAATCGCATATTTTTCTTCGACTTCTATCCGCTCTGGGAAATTAGAACCTTAATCGGTATAGATTATTTTCTGGTTATTAAGAAGAAAATCCCCATTGCTGATGGCACGTTTGATTTCTGATCTTTCTATTAGATTTTCTACAAAAATGCATTGGTGTGATATCTCTCATGTGCTGTGGTTATGCAATGGTTCACCAATCCACTATTTGCTAATATATTTAAAATTGAGTTTCTCTGTTTGCGTTGTCTTCTTTTAAAACTTCTTCCTGTTTGTTTTATGTAGAAACCTTCACAATTTATACACTTGATCTTGTATACCCCAGAACTTTTTAGTAAATCTGTTTTCTATGTTGTAATTGATAATTTGTTGTCCCAAATTCCCTCTGTTTACTATTGTGGCTTTTATATTGTACGATTTTAACTCGTTACTGTCTTTTGAATAGTTTGACAAAAGCAACGGATATAATCAGAACTTAGTTATCACTATGTCACCTCGGCTATATAATATTTTTTCTATCTTTTGAGTACTTTGATAACAATACCGGATATAATGAAAACCTAGTTATCAAACTACTTAAAAGATAAAAACTTTTATTAACAAAGCAGCTACTACATAGGTCAAGCGATATAATAAACAAAGAAAATAGTATATTTGAAGCCATATCATTTGTTTATAAATCCATCTTTGTGCAGTCTTATAATTTATAATTATAATTTTTGATTTTAAATTTTATAAACATGAACCACACTTAAAATAATATTTCGAGTTACTACATAAAATTTGTCATAATAAGTGTTGAAAATTTTACGTAAGCTATCTTTATTTCGATTTAATTTTGGCTGCTCAAATATATATGAAATATTCAGTTGTAATATAATCCTCAATTAATTCCAGCCTAACGAATGAAATTAGTTACGTTGTGAAGGAAGCTATAGTAATAATATTTGAAATTAATTTGAATAGAGCCATAATTAAATTATATTATGATGGTTTATAATGTAATATTCCTTTTGTATATTTTAAATTATTAAAAATGTGTATCAGACCTATTTTGCAGCAATATATATTGACATTCCCGTTTTTGTTCTTTGTTTATTGTTTTGTTTGTAATGCTTAAATTATTTTCTGTAATTTAATATCCATTTAAAATTATTAATTAATTTTAAAGAGGAAAAAAATATTATATATTATTTTTTATACATTTAGTTAAAAATATTTATTCAATTTAATATATTTCGTGTTATGCTGTGTTTACATAAATCACATCCGTCTGCAAACATAGTTATATATTTTGCTTAGTTTTACCTCACGTAGCATCGCAACGTAATCATCGTACATATATGCAGGAGTTCCATGAAATATTCACCATCTGCTGTGAGAGTGTTTCATCTGTTGTCTTCTCGCCAAATTGAGGAGACGCGTCGTTGCAACGTTGACTACAAAAATTGCAGGGAAAGCAAGACGCGCCTGCATAAGTGTTTGCTCCCAAGAATTCAAAATAATTTAAATATCTGAACAGAATAAATATGCTGGGTTCTGAAACGAAATCATTTTAGTAATATGATTATTGTGTTTTTTTTAATCAAGTTAATTGAAATTGTGATATTTATTTTAATTACGTTTAATTAATTTTTCCCTTTTAAGAAGAGAGAAGCTAACGATTGTTTAGTCTGCATTTTTTTAATGTGCACCTGGAAATGATTTTATAGACATACTTTAAATAAGCCTATGTATCAAACGGATTTCGATTTATTACAATATAGTTTCTTGAAGCAAAAAGCAACCGTTGATTCATGTAAAATTTAACTAAAATAACGTCGCCAAAATGACTTCTTGTCAAATTAAGACATCCCATCAATCCTCTATGCAGTACTTCTAATAAGCTCTTTGTGAAACTCCTAAGTCACCTCAATAACCCATTGCAAAATTTAGCAACAATCTGACGAAGAGTATCAACTGCATTTTCCGAACCAGCTCATTTTTACAAGCCTCTCGTGAGATCAGTTTTGCAAATGCAACCTAGCGTTGGCATAACAGTGCTTTGCCCATGCTTAAGCTCTATTTTGCCATAACGGTTTCATTAGAACCATAGCTTTCCTGTTGCATTTCATACTGAATTGTCCATTAAAAGTATAATTTGTTTTTGGTCGCCGGATCCGCCTTTTCACCTTGGTCGTAGTGGTAAGAATGTATGATTTTTTATTTTTTTAACTCAATTTTGGAATGCTATAATACACAACTAGCTTACTCGTAATCAAACAAAGAACTGTCAAAAATGACAAGATATGGCCCGATTCGATTTATAAAATGAGATATGGGTCACTAAAGACAACTAGCGGAAAACGTTTAAAAATTCACATAATATTTCAACCGCCCTGATGTCCAAGATATCTGCAACGGCACTCACCAACGACCCTTTCTCTCCCTCCAAAAGAAATCTAAACCAATTCTACTGCCATTTATAATGAAACTACGATATGTTTTATTAAAAAGTCATCAAGAGCGAGGAACGAAACATTGATCTAAGAAGAAATCACACAATTACATTTGAGAGGAAACGATTTTTTAAACATAAAAATATCAATCCTGACATATGTTTCGATCAGCGATGATCATTTTCAAAGGAAACATATAACAGGGAAATAAATACAAGTGTTCTAATTTAAAATTATATAATGTTTCCTAGCATAATTTAATTTTCATCAATAACATGGCATGAAGTTGAAATGATCATTATATTCCACTGTATTTATGCAATTTTTACTATGACTGAAGAATAAGTTGATAAATCAATCAGCTTGTTTTGTGATATTGCGTGAAGAATGCGAACACTTTATCTTTATGGATTTCGCGGCGCTAACAGAGGAAAGGGTGCAGATTTACTACCAGCGATGGTGAATCCCGGGAAGATGCATGCCGCCTAATTTATTAATAATACACTTCAGGACAGATCGCCAGATTTAATGCCGCTATTAATGCGAGGAATGGGTCATGGCTTAATTTATCCCAGGCATTAATCATGGTGTGCCGTGCCTGGAAGGGAGGTTATACATGCGCCACAAATTTGATGGCAAAAAGTGGACATACAATATTTCCCCGGCCGGTAAAGCGGATTTAATAGCCGAAATTATATGGACCAAGTTGGAGAATAGCCGGAAATCCCCTTAGCGGTGCATTTATTTAGAAAATTATTAGGGTTTGCCCCACTTCTCGACCATTCAAAACTTAATCACTAAATTCAATTAATCAAAAGCTGCGACATCGTATTATAATATATTAAATATTCTTCATTAACTTAACAAATATTTATCATGGGAAATATAGTACGGCATTACTTGCATATTTCTCATGATTTATTTTAAGTAAATATAATCAAGTAATGTAATGTGTTAATATTTTGTATTGTAGGAAGTTTTTATTGTAAATTAGGGCAAATTTTTATTGCATAAGTGGCTATTAGGAGATAATTACTAACTTGTAATTTAACACCCTTTTTGAAAATTGAACCTTCTCTGGAAAATTTTAGAGAATGTACATAAATTTGCATCTATTATTTTGTTAAATAATTGTATTTTTTATTCTTGTGGCATCTACTACGTTATACATATTTTTCTACTCCTATAATGAAATAACATAATTGTAGGTTACTTTTTGATTATGAAATGTAGTACATTGTATGTTATATATTATATATTCATATATTCATTGTCATAGCAAACATTGTAGCACTAGTGCTACAATATATCTATTGTAGCACTAGTGTTACAATATATCTATTGTAGCACTAGTGCTACAATAGTTAAACAGGCGAGGGATATTACAATAACATGGCATTAATAGTAATAATTTTGAATCAGACTAAAAGATTTTTATAATGAATACATGTGAATTTCCTTAAATTAAAAAATAAAGTTTTTCAATTAGACGCAAATATTATACGTACATTATAAAATTTATAACACACATTTGATTTTTGAATTGACATTTTCTGACGTGAAATTACACGTCAAAATAAAATTGCGAGTGTGTTGAAATTTACGCAAAATAATGGTAAGTAGTAATAGTGATAGTATTCTTGTTAAAAAAATCAAACCCTACGGTAAATGTTCATCATGTACATGATCTCCAAGAACATTTCATAACTGTATCAATATCACGTATATTTTTAATAAATAAAAATTTGTTCAAGGTTAATAAGTAACGGGTGTCCAACAATTATTGCAGTCCCGGGTGGCGTTGGAATCAAAAACGTAGGTCGATTCTTACATGTGCCAAATAAATGAACTGACATTTTAATTGTCAAACATAACCTAAACGTGCATTTACACAACACTTTAAATGCACGTTTAGGTTATGTTTGACAATTAAAATGTCAGTTCATTTATTTGGAACATGTAAGAATCGACCTACGTTTTTGATTCCAACGCCACCCGGGACTGCAATAATTGTTGGACACCCTTTAGAAACCTATATTTGTATTTTTAATTCATATGTATAATCGTAGAAAAAATATAGTGTACAATTCGCATACAATGACCATTGCCCACTCGTATGAATTGCTGCACTGCAATGAGTATCATTGTATGCTCATTATACAATATACTATTGTAGTATTAGTCAACATAAAGCATACATTAAATCCAGTTATATAAACAAGTTATAAAGTGTTTTCATTGTATAATTGTATTTGTATTTATTTTATTTTCGGGGATCTTATTAATTAATTATTTTATACAATTAGTTGAAATAATTTTATAATCCAATAATTTTGTTACTATTTTTCCAATGTTTGTAAAAATAGTGTCTTGATTTATTTTTTTCTCATTTATATTGCATACAATATTTGCATTTACATAGATTATTGTAACACTGGGTAATATATATATCATTTAATATTCAATTATGAAATAAGTTATTATATAATTTATTCTAAAATTTAAATTTTATATGTTTTCTTACAGAAAATTCTTAATTATGAACGATTTTTAATTATATGGATATGATAACCATAAATCAATTTTTAATGCTTACTTCATTTTACAATGTCAAATTGTTGATACAGTAAAATAAAACACTCCTGATATGAATGATGTTATTGCAACTGCATTTAGTCCATACAGATTTTAATTAAAAAGTGTCTTAATGATATCAACCACTAAAGTAGCTTTTGCGCAGTAACATCAGAGATTTTCTATATGACCATTTTCAACAGAAAATTGTATAGCCCGTCTACCAGTCGCGAATGTACAATCACGTGAATGGATTTTTGTTTCTCATCTACAGACGCAATAAGCAGGTGAGGAATGTTACAGCTTCGAAAAGAGAAGACTAATTATTCGCTGTTTAAGATTGGAGTACTGACGGAGGCTTCAGAAGCCATCATTCACGAACATTTCTGACCAGAGAAAACATATATTAACAGATTTTTTTTAACCAACAAAAAGCAACCAGAACGAAAGCATGTTCTCTCTAGTTCCAAAACGACCTTAAACTAATAACATCAAACACAAAAGCACCTTAAAGATTATGCATCAAAATATCCAAAGCATTATCAACTCTATTAACAATCGCGAAGCACTCGTGGAGGATATTAATGATGGCCATGTATTAGGAATATCCGAATACTGGCAAACATCTGATAAACTGGATACTATAAACATAAAAAAAAACTTTCGTATAACCTCAAGTTACTGTAGACGAGAGCAATGGCACTGTGCTGTAGTGCTCTACTGTAATCATTATATATTTCCAAAAGATTTAATCGCGATACCGCGTGATCGCATATTTAAATGTGCCGGCGCAATGCTAAATTTCAGCAGTGTGAAATTCATTGTTGTTGTCTTCAGACCGCCGTCATGTAATATTGGAACCCTCTATGAACTATTTGAAACCCTTTCACTAGAACTATTAAACTTAAATTTTCAAGACCGAAGTGTCGTATTTATCACCAAAAATAATAAAATTGAGTCTCAAATTAATAAGTCGAAAAACAAATCATGTACTACACGGAATATTGTATCCAATATAGTTGCCTTAAAAAAAAGAGAAAAAACTAATGATTTTACTAAATTACAGTTATTTTAATAGTATTTTGAACGAACTTCTCCAAAATATTGATGTTAGTTTCGTGGACAACATACTACAAAATCCAAAGTCAATATTTAAATGAATGTGAGCTAATTAATATAATAACGAGAGCGCAAAATAAAAGGACTTCAGGGTACGATGGAGTCTTAAAATAGTGCGCGGGTATTATCACTAAGTCTATATGTAATATAATAAAGAAGTGTATGGAAGATGGTGTCTTTCCAGACCAATTAAAGCACGGAATTATCAGGCTGATTCTAAAAAATGGAATAATAAAGACCATAAAGATCATCGCCCAATTACTATTTTAATTATATAGTAAAAGTAAAAGAATTATACAATATTTTCTTAATCATAACTTACTATCGAACAGTCAACATGGGTACCTAAATGACAGAAATACCGAAACCACAGTATTCGACTTCACTAACGCTCTTCTGTTTACACTTCAGGAACGGGATGTTACTTGTGGGGTGTTCCTGGACCTGCCCAAGGCCTTCGATACTATCGACTATTCTTTATTGCTCCAGAAGCTATACCAGTATGATATACGTGGTACTGCCCAAAATTTAATAAGTTCCTATCTTCATGGTAGGAGCCATTGAACAAAATTACTAGATACAGATAAAGGAATTGATGATATCCGAGACCTTGAATATTTCTCGCGGCATTTCCCAGGGTAGTATTCTAGGCTCCCTTCTATTTATAAAAGATCATCCGCTTGCTACTCCTGAAAACGCTTGTATATTAATTATATAGCCACTTAAAATATTACTCAATATGTCATTAAAAGTTTGAAACAATAAATAAATAAATAAAATATTAAAATTGCCTTAGAAACTAAAAATAACTACTTAAAATATGATTTAAAATTAAAGCGGAGGTACTCATTCCCAGCTATTGAATGCATTATTCGTCAAACACTTACAGCCGTACTAATAGTCGCGAATTAATTCTCGAACTGAAAAATCCTGAATTATTTGTCGTATTTATTAGTCGGGTATTTATTTAGTTTCGGCGACTTCGAAGAATTATCCTCGATACCGGAACTTTTTAGTGACATTTAATTATTACTGGTTTTACGTTGGCACTATACGGGAACTTTTTAGTGACATTTAATTATTACTGGTTTTACGTCGGCACTATACGGGAACTTTTTAGTGACATTTAATTATTACTGGTTTTACGTTGGCAGAATCGTCATATTCTGTCAGTTGAAGAACGCCATTTATTAAATTACGAATATAGTAAGTACAATTAATACTTATTTTTAATGGAAATGGTACATAATAATGGTAATTCATTTTACAGAAATGGATAAAGGTAAAATTATAATAACAATATATTAACTATAATGAATTATAAAAATATCTGTTGACAAGTAAGAAATTGACAGTTCGCGAATAATCTCGAAATAATCTTGCGTCGCGCAGGATTATTGAATTGACGTTTATCTTTAAAAATAATCCGAGGTAAAGGAATAATCCTTATACTCGAATTAATTCGCGACTATTAGTACGGCTGTTAGTGAGTTTTTTAAATGTCCAAAGTGATACTTTCTTAATGTCATCTGGTAGTATATTATAAAACTGTATACCGTAAAATCGATGTTCTGTTTGGGTTTTAGTTAGCCTAGCTGGTTTTGCATAAGTATTATCTTTTTGCCGTGTACGATAACTGTGCACATCAGAACAATTTTTAAAATTGGTTGTATTTTCTGATGCAAGAATATATAGCGACGGTAGAGTTAATATATGTGTCAATAAATACTTGGCGAAAATAATCTGAGTATCCGTACCCTACGATAATACGGATAACTCTACGCTGTAGGCCAAAAATTTGATGTCTAATCGCAGAATGACCCCATGCTATCAACCCACAATAAATGTGGCTTTGGAATAGCGAGAATTATGCTAATCGAGGCGTGTCTTTTTGTACCTGTGTTGAAAAACCACGGATAAGGAATATAATGGAAGAGAGCTTGGTGGCAAGTGCTTCGCCGTGTACTGTGCATGTCAAGTGAGAGTTAATGTTTAAACCTAAAAATTTAGTTGTTTCCTTTTCATTTGTTGTTCGAAAGAGAAAACGTCAGGATTGCAGATTTCGTGCTATTCAATCTAAGCCTATTACTCAAAAACCAACAAGAGGCCTCTGCAATTAAGTCGCTGTGTAATATAGAAATAGTGTTTAACTTTTTCCCTTGGTTAAATATCGTAGTGTCATCTGCGTATAAGATAAAATCGGCATTTTCACTCACATCAGGTAGATCATTTATGTAGATAAGAATGAACAGAGGTCCAAGAATAGACCCCTGTCGAACCCAGTGCTGAAGCAACAACTCGTCAGACGTAAAGTCATTAGATACGTCACATTGCGTTCTTCCAGTTAAATATGAAAGTGTTAAACTACAACTGTCCGGATGTAAATTGTAGAAATATAGTGTTCACAAAAGAATTTAATGGGAGACTCAGCCAAATGCTTTCGACAAATCGAGAAAACTAGCCATTGAACTTGTACCCTGCTCGAAAGAATTAGTTATCACTTCTACAAGTTTTAAAATAGTATTCGTGGTTAAACGTCTTTGCCTAAATCCAAACTGCTCCTTACGTAACAGGTCTGCATTTTAAAAATATTCAATTAGCTGCAGTTGCAAATATATTTTTTAAGACTTTTCTAAATATAAGCATTAAGGGAATGGGACGATAATAGTTCGGATCATCTAAGTCACTTTTTTAAAAATAGGAATAACAATAGCCTTTTTAAAGGCATCCGGAAATATATTGTTTAGAATGCTCATATTAAGATCTTAGTAAAAGGTGATAAGATATTATTTAGAGCTTCTTTAATTATATCAACGCGTAATCCATAGAAGTCCTTACATTTACATTGTTTTTAGGTTATTTTTAATATTTCTTGTAATTTAAATTTAAAATATTGTTTATAATTTGGGGTGTTGCCACACATTAGAATTACTCGATTAACATTAGGCTTAAATAGGGGTCCATTTTGTTCCTTATATTAAATAAATATTATTATTATTATTAAATCAATATATCTCAATTATTATGACAGATAGAAAAAAACTGTAAAAGACAGTTTTAGATAATTGCAAAAAGCACCAAAAGAAACAAAGAGTAAAAACAACACACACCAAAAGAAATATTCAAATGCAGAAAAAGTGAATATACAAAAAAATGAAAACATAGAAACACAACCTACGCTCGAGGTAACAAGTACTAACGACTCCGGAAACGGATAATGGCAAACACAAAGAAGAAAACATCCCAAAAGAAAATCTATTCAAGAAACTAACGACTCTACTCTTGATATTAAAGGAGTCCAGAAAATGTTACTCTATCATGTGTTTCGACTATATCCGGATATGACAGTGGAAAAACTAGAAAATCACCTAAAAATAAGAATTTTACAGTGGTGAAGTGTGAAAAAATGAACTCAAGGAATTCCACTCTTCTTTTAAAGTATCTATACCAGAGAACAAAGAAGAGGATATCAAAGATCCAAATTTGTGGCCTGGAGATTTCTGCATAGATTGGGTTTTCTGGAGAATTGGCATAAAGAAGACAGCCAACCATTAATCACGGAAAATATGAAAGATATAACTATATTCCATCAATCCATTGGATATGTTATAAATGAACTTAATGTTGAAGTGATTAAAGTGCAATATAATATGCATCACCGAACACTGGAAAACAAAGGAGCAGCTCAAACACTATCCAATTATCAATTGTACGATGGCAAGTTCATTTTGTAGAGAACTAAACATGCATGGAAGGACCGCAATATACGTGAGCAATAAACTAAAATATAAAGTTAAAGCAAATCAAGGTGTTTAAGCCGACTTTTTATATTTTAATGTACTGCTGTTGAAATAGAAAATGAGAACAATAACTTATATTATATATAATAACCTTATACAGACCACCAAATGGATGCATACAAGATTTTTTCGAGTTATTTGAACAAATATCATAACTAGCATACAACGAAAACAAATATGTTTTCATTTGTAGCGATTTTAACATTAACTTTCTTGAGAGTTCACCAAATAAGCATAAGCTAATTGAAATAACAAATACTTATGGCTTTAATTACATATTTCAAGAACCCACTAGACAATATTTTCACGAACCACCCTTCAATAAAAAATTAAAATAAAAAAATACTGATATAAGCGATCATTTTGCCCAATTAATTTCAGCTAGCCTCCAAAACATACCTTCAACTCAACGCGTGTGCTCATTTTCGAACACAAATATTGAAAAGTTTATATCCGAACTACAAAATATAAAATGGCAATAAATATATTATCAACTCAAACTATGTAAATGCTCAGTGGAATTTATTCAGCAATATCTACATACAAAATTTGTATATAATTCTAAAGAAATAAAAAATATTCGCAATGAACTAGACATTTTATATGTAATATCGCGGCTTAATGTAGATTATTTATAGTCTTACAATAGAACAAAGAAATATATAAAAGAACTTCTTAATGAACACAGATGTAATACATTCAACAATCGAATCATAAAATCCAATAATCCAAATAAAAATACTTGGGAAATTATTAATTCAGGGTAATTCAAAACAAAAAACTGAAATAAAAGTCAATGGCTCAGCGTTAGAAATTGCTGAAAACTACATATTTTCCAAATATTACTAAAGAATTAACAAATAAATTAAATCCAAACCCATACTCTGACAATATCACTTAAAATGAAGAGTCTATCTTTATTACTCCAGTATCGCAAGTAGAAGTAATTATCAAACCGATATTGAAGAAAGAAGATGCCACAAAAATAGAAACGCCCAATTAATTTATTGCCCGTATTTTCAAAAATATTTGAATATCTCATGATCCTAAAAATAACAAATTTCCTAAATTCCAACAATAGGTTAAATAAATCGCAACATGGAAATTTTGCGGGAGAATCCACAATGACCGCAATTTACGACTTCTTCGAGGATATAATAACAAATTTGGAAAAAAAGAAGCTAACAATTGGTATTTTTATTGATCTCTCCAAAGCGTATGATTGCGTGGACCACAAATTTTACTGCATAAATTAGAGAAAATGGAATAAGAGGGATAGGATTAAAATGATTCTGTTCTTACCTGGAAGGTAGAAAACAACAAGTAAATACATAAAAGGATGGAATATCGGCCTTTTCAAAAGAAGTAAATATTAACCTGAGGCTAATTAGCCTGAGGTTAATGTTATCAATAACTGTAGCGAAAAATCATAAATTATGCTGATGACACTAAACTTCTCACATCAGCTGAAACCATACAAGAGTCGGAAGCAAAAGCTTTACAACTCCTAACAAATAATTTCTTCTGCAGAAATAAATTAACAATTAATAACGATAAAACAAATATGATGATTTTTAGGAACAAAACATATGCTGATACATCAAATGCCAATTTTGACAATAATGTAGTAAGGTAAAATTTCTTGGTATAAAAATCGACAATCGTCTACCGGAAATCATTGCCGCGGATAATATACAGCATTCGGGAACTAGGCAAATATTTAACTAGATCAGCCGCCATAACTGTATATTTTTCCATTTTTATTAGCCAAATGAGATTCGGTCTTATATTCTGGGGTAGTAACTCTAAATCTAGAAATATATTCATATTGCAAAAGAAAACAATCAGGGCTTTAATGAAATTAGGTTATAACCAGTCATGCCGTGAAAAATTCAAAGAATTAAATAGTCAAACACTATTCTGGTGTATATACGATTGTATTATATTTTACCTGAAACACGCTCAAGGAAAAAATAATAAACGCGGTGTACGTAATACAAGAACAAAATATTATATATATATATATATATATATATATATATATATATATATATATATATATATATAGAATAGAATGGAGTAACGGGATTCAAGTCCAGACGAAATGTAGGTAGCAATAAAAGATGTAGTTTTTTGCTTAAGTCCTCTATATTGTTATGAACCTAGCTAACGTTTCGCACACACATGTGTGCATCTTCAGAGCCTAAAAATGTTTTTTTTAATAATACAGATCTTACATTTAAAATTACATTAGTAAATAGTAATAAAATCACAGAATAGTTTATAAAAATAATAAAAGTAATTATGGACGCATTGAGAAAATAAGGGCGACTTACTTGTAAACAATTAAGAGTAAAATCCTACGTGAGGTGCGACCACGTGCACATGGCGTACATTTTGAGGTTAGATTTCGAATTTTCCATATATTATATATATATATATATATATATATATATATATATATATATATATATATATATATATATATATATCCTAACCACCACCTAAAAACTACGGAAGGTTCAGCTCACTACTATAAGGGAATAAAATTATTCAATGCTTTAACGGAATCTCTCAAGAAAAGCCAAAAATATTTTCCAAAAATATATATAACTTTTTATTAGAATTAGAACCACACAGCATAAAATATTTTTAGAACATAAGAAGTAGACGAAAACATTTCTGTTTCATCTGTATTTATGTTTATATGTATTGTAATCAAATAAGTATGTAGATAAATATAGATAGATATCAAATTAGCAATTAAGTAGCTTGTAAGTGTTAGATTAGGCACTGATACAATTTAATTTTGTATATTATTGTAATGGCATTTTAAAATAAAGAATATTAGTAATAGTATTAAATATATTCGCATTTATTAAACTAAAATAGCAAATTCCAATATCGAACCTTTACGCGAATATAATATTCTGTTCGTGATTGTACAACAGTTTTATTATGTTCACACTGAACTTTAGATCTTGCGTTATAAAAGCATTTATTATGTGTTTCGTATAAATCTTTGATACTCCTTAAAAACACTTTAAATTGGATCCCAAATAATTCGTAGAATTCAACTTGATACTTATAAGGTTTTGATTGATATTATTGCCACAAATATTAGTTATAATTTTAACAAAATATTTCGAATTCTAATGTTAATTGTACGTTAAGTGATCTAATAGTTTTAAAATTAGTTCTATTGTAAAGATTCTACTATATTTATAATAAATAACAATATTTTATATACCTTAGGTATGAGAATAGAATTGAACTTTATAGAATTAGGCCAATTAGACATTGAATTTTGCCAGACGTATTTTAATTTAGAAATCATAAAAAATGATATTTTTAAAATTATTAATTACAATATAATTTATCTTGTAAGTAAAGGTGTTATTATTGTAATTATTAAAAATAAATAACAATAATCTCTTGGGGGAAAATTACATCATTATTTCCTAAATAATTTTCTCACTTATCTCTTGGGTGAAATATTATGAAATAATAGGTAGAGAAACACTTTGTTTGTTTTACTGACTTAATCTATCTATTATTAAATGTAATATGTACTTAGACAAAGACAAATGTTAGTTTGTCAGGGCTATAGACATACGATTTTTATACCCTATTGTTATTAATGTTATTATTATTATCATTACTTTGATAAGGATAATATTATTTAGCTGCGCTGTAAAATCTTTAAGTTTTATTCAAGGTTAAGACTGCGAGTACAGGTAACATTTGGGTTTTCAACGATACACGGGTTTGTAATTTTAAGGTCAGAAGTTTTGTGCATTGCACTTAATAAATTGCTGTACTCTGGAACTACAAACTTTACGTATGAGTCCTTCAGGGCAACTACCATTTCACTGACTCACCATTTTCCTTTGAGACTTTGTAAATGTCTTTATACATTTATTTCCCTTGATATTTAAGTACATAAAAACAAAGTGTATTAAAATTCAAGAGGCGTTATGGATTTAGAAAAATAATATATACATGTTTGACGGAAGTTATAACGAATATTTAAAAACTTTACTTCTCTAAAATTGCAATAAAATGATATGTATACATTTATACGTTTTAGTGATTTGTTTAAAAAATTAAATAAATACATACGTCTATTTATTAAATAAACGTCCATCAAAATTATATACAAATAGAACAAAATAATTAACAAATAACAGAAGGTGAAATAATTGAAATAAAGAGAAGACGCACAAACATAAGATTTGATTGTCTTTTTAGACCTGTGTGATAAATCTTTTATAAAGAAAACGGACAGCCGAATTAGTTCCGTCCGGCATTGTAGTAATGTACCCATGAACGGTGCTTGAAAATTCGGTTTTGCTCGAATTCACCTGATATTTCACTGCATCGCACGTTAATGCTATTTGCTAATCGGTCACTAATAAAGCGTTGTGCTTAACGGTTTATTAAAAGTGTCACATACACGCTCACTCAATGCAACCAAAAGTAATGCTGCACGCAGTTTTAACAGGTGAATATTCTTTGCTTTCACAGGAGCTACTCTGGATTATGCACACAACAGATTATTCGACACTCTTTCTGAGCTATTCAGTATATTGAAAAACCTTGCTAAAATGCCTAAAATGGTGTGCACAATCGATTTCAACCATTAATTGTTAGTATGAAAGAGGCGGGCTTCAGTTTGAGGGAAATAGTTCATAGACTTGAAATTGCACCCTCAACTGTAATGCTAGTATGGAGAAGATGGTCTGAAAAAATAACTATCAGCGACATAACCAAAGCATCAGTATGCTAAAGTTAGAACTCGGGAATTGATTAGTAGTTTTTTCAATAAGTGATTTGTTTTGTAGTTCTAGTAATACTCATTGTTGTACATTTACGAAATGTTTTCATGTTTTTTTTAAAATTATTAGTTAATTTTATACAAAGTAAAGGACTATAATATATTTTAGTACAAACGTGTGATTAACACAAACAAAATCAGGACGAGTCTTTTGAACCAGGAGGAAACCACTCGGCCCAATAGTTATAGTGTCGAACTCTTGCTCAGTGATGAAACTGGAAACACTAATCTATCTTCAAGAAATGAAATTATTTTCAACACTTTTTCTTTCTTGTTTAGGAACTTCTTCATTAATGTAGCAGCCATGATTTATTCTAAGTGACGAACGATTCGTGATAAAGATTTAAACACTCGCAACTTTAAATACTCGTGATTTAAATACTCGTTATGAGTTCATTCACATAATCTGTTTTCGTCTGTGCATCCATGGGTCAACAGAAAAGTGTTTAATAATAAGATTTTTTTATTTTTCGCATTTGCTTACTTGAAATGCATAACTAATTTATATTGGCAAATAATATAATAATTGTACACAAATTAATTAATTAATTCTTGTGGTTTATTATCGTTTTCAAAAGACATTCTTGAACGAACAATGCATAATGGTACAACTTTAAATACAATACATTTCATAGATCAGATGACATGAAACTTATTGCTTCAGTGGAACAGAACAAAAGCATTCTTGATCACAAGAGATAAAAATGGATAATATATGAAATTTGAATACACAAACATCGAAAAGGTGTCTTTATATATTATATTTGCAGGGTGATTCATTTTCAATTTCTGAAAGCTCGACTATCTGTATCATATACTTGTTTCTCATTAATCACTTGGTGAAACATTGTATTAATGTAGGTTTTAGATTAAATTAAAATTCACTTGGCTTGTTTCACAAATTAATAATTTATTCAACTAGTTTTAGCGAGCACACAAACGCTTCGTGGAGGAAAGCAACAGCAGACCCTAACTATAGAAATTGTGACAATTTTTGGAAACATTTCAATATCCTCACCAGGCAAAAAAGCACCAGAATTAAGCGACTGCGAATAGACGCCCACCGACTCCTTAGAAACAACGTTCAATTCCGCCGATAATGCAAAAATCACAGAGAACTGGTCATCTACAACTGGCTTCCAGTCCCTCATCTTTCCACTAGTGAAAAAGTAATTCCGGCTTCCACTGACAACAATCCCATCATCATTTTGATTGATAATGGCCTTGAGCCGAAACTAGTTGAATAAATTATTAATTTGTGAAACAGGCCAAGTGAATTTTAATTTAATCTAAAACCTACATACTCGACTATCTGGATGTGGATCTGGATCGAGTTTGCCAAGGGTGATCAAATCATTGACCAGAGTACCTAAGCCTCACTAGGCCCTTTATGCCCCCTGGCTAAGACAGCCCTCCATTGTTCTATCACTCATTTAGCCACCCAATGTGACGAGCAAAGGGCAGTACAATGATTGGAGGGGTTTCCCTAATGTTGACCATGTTCGGCCAGAGCCCCCTTAGAATTGACTCTCTAAGGTGGGCGAGAGCCGGGCAGGTGGTTAACACATGTTCCACTGTCTCGCCCTCTTTCTCTCATGCTCTACATATGGGGGTTTCCAGACCTATACTAAACAAATGTTTTTTTAGCTGACAGTGACCCATAAGGATACCTGTAATAAGACGCAGATTCCCCCGGGACAGTCGCAGATAGTATTCAGCTGTTTTCAGATTGGGTGAGCGCATTGCTTCCTTGGCCTGCCTGCAGCCTGAGATGTTATCCCAACGTTGTTTTAGCGTCTTGAGAGTATTCTGTTTGAGGATATCAGTGAAGCATTTCGGTGTTGGCGCGATCGGGGCCCCGTCCGTGGTATCACTGAGAAACGATCCAATCCGCGCCAGCTCATCTGCCTTGCTATTGCCTTCTTCACTATTGTGTTCCTTGACCCAGCGCAACTCAATACTGTTTGATTGTGCTGCTTGTTTCAGGGTGTTGTGACATTCTTTTAGTAGTATTGAGGTGATTTTGTGACCACTCACTGCTAGTATTGCTGCACTACTGTCTGTAAGGATGACAACGATCTCTGCTTGCAGAGTAGTTGTGCGCTTCTCTAGAGGTATGGCTAGTGGTAAGTCCATTTGTTGCGAGTAAAAATCCGCCCCGGATCCTCCTTTGGTTTTAGAACCATCGGTGTAAATTCGGAGGGTTTCTCAACCCTCTACAGTCCCGGTTCCTCTTTTTGTCGATACATTATAGGGTCTATTAAAGATGTTGCAAGGTGAAAAATAGTCTTTCCCGAAGGAAGGGTGTTTTCTTGACAGCCTCCTCTAAGAGGTGACAGTGTCTACCAGCCCGGCCTCCTTTATACCACAGTCCAACTGAGTTTAGGCGCAGTGCTGCCGCCGTGGCCATCTCCTCTTTGTATAAGTAAAGAGATGGAAGGCAGAGCATTGCTTCCATTGCTGCAGTGGATGCTGTTCGCATTGCCCCTGTCGTGTTGAGGCATGCTATCCTTTGCAACTGAGTAAGCTGTTTTGCTGAGGTTTTCTGTCTGGCTCTGGGCCACCAGACCAGTGCTCCATAGATTAGCATTGGTCTTACTACAGCTGTCTACAGCCAAAGTGCTATCTTGGGAGATAGCCCCCAATGTCTGCCCCACAGCCCTTTGGCATTGCCAGAGGGAGACAGGTACTTTTTTACATTTCATTTTGAGATGTGGTTCCCACGACAGCTTGCCGTCGAGGATCACTCCAAGGTATTTGACTTCCGACGACAATGTCAACCGGGTTTTAAAGAGCTTAGGAAGCTTTTGCTTACCTAGTTTCGTTTTCCTTGTGAAGAGGACCATTTCAATCTTTGACGGGTTTATGGTTTATGGTTTATTGGTCATTACACCAGTATTCGATTATTTTTAAGGCTTCCTGCATCAAGCTGAATATCACCGTCTCAAATCTTCCTGTCAGCAGGATGGTTATGTTATCTGCATATCCTATGGTGTGGAAGCCATTGTCGTTAAGTCGCCGCAGTAGGCTGTCAACAACTATGTTCCACAGGAGTGGTGAAAGTACTCCACCCTGTAGGCAGCCTTTAGCAACGATCTTTCTAGCGGTGGTATTTACCGTGACTGCCCTATTCTTTAGCATGCTTTTGATCCACCCACTAACTGTGGGGTTCACACCATGCGTGGAGAGGGCAGTTTCCATTTTTCTGAATGTCGTCTTATCAAAGGCACCTTCTATGTTTTGTTGTCCAGAGATCTCTCGATTCGGTCTACAACAATGTGAAGAGCCGACTCCGTTGATCTGCCCTAAGTGTATACATGTTGGTTAGCATGAATCGGATTCGTAATCAAAGGCGTTTCGCGAATTAATCTTTCGCACAATTTCTATAACGTTTTCAAGAGAAATGACGTTAGAATAATCATACGACCAGGATTCGCTATAAGAATAATTTGTAGCCTTTCTGGCTAGGTGGACTGATGATATGTCCAGCCCCCATTGGAGGAGGGCTGGGAATATACGTGCCCCTTCTGTAAGGTAATTTGCCGCCTCCCAGTCTTTCTTGGAGGGGTTGAGGGTATGGATTCTGACCAACTTTCGTCGTAGGTGTCACTATATTCTGGGAAATGGGTGTTAATGAGAATTTCAGCTGCTTCTAAGAGCTTAGAAGAGTAACTCCCATCCTCTGGTTTAAGGCAACCTATTTGTCGTGAGGGATCCTTGGAGAGGATCTTTTCAGCAGCTGTGCAGCTGCTTAGGTGGTTTCAACCTCCAGGCTACCCTTTGTCTTATTAGTTTTTTATAGTCTTGTTGGATGTTTTTATAGACCATCCAGTCCGACTGATGTTTCGATTTCTTCGCTTTTTTAATGGATTTTCTCACAGCTCTTCTGCGATGTTCGAGTTCTCTGCACTACTAGGGTGTGGAGTTCCCGGAGTCTTCCACCTTTCTCGCAGGACCTAAGTCCTTGTATGCTTTTATAGTGGAATGTTGAAACATATTTACACAGGCTTCAGTGTCTTCCGTTGTATTAAGTTGGCCGGTAGCTTTGCAGATTCGCAGACTCCGCGAGAGGTTGTCTATGTAAGCATTCCTGTCCGTCAGTCTCGGAATGCGAATGTAACGTGTTTTCTTACCGGTTGTATATGTTAGCGTATATTTGATTAACCTATGGTCCGACATTGAGACCGACGTAGATACATGCGAGTTGTGGATTTTGTTTGAGATACCGCTAGTCGCCAATGTAATGTCTATTACTGTTTGGCTCCGAGTTGTCACGAACGTGGGTTATGAGCCTCGGTTTTTACGGATATATACCGTACTAGGTATAAGAATGAACAGTACTAAACCTAACTAAATTGAAGTTTCCAATAAATTAATAACACCTTAAATAATTTGATAATCCATTCTTATTAGCCATTGATTGCAACCTCTATCATTGGCGTTTTATTCAATTAATTTTTAAATCAGAAACTATAAGTTAATTCAAATAATTATTAATATATCAAATGATTTCCGCAATTCACTTTGTTATATTTTTATTTGCCGGAAAGAATGAGCGTGATAATAAAATTTAACATGTATAAACCTCTAATTTATTAGTAATTAAATATCAATATTTATAAGAAATATTGTTAAAATTATTTTTTACGAATATTATTTTGTGCATTTATATAACTTAGTAATTGTAATTTAATTGCGTAGGAGAAATACATTGTATTCGTAATTTTGCATCTACATATGAATACAATATAATGCAAATTGAAGACCTTTTGATATCGAACCGCACCCGGTGCGGAATTGTGTATCCGCGTTCGATCGAAATTCCGCAAATAGCCATCGCCAGTTATAAGTAGTTACCTTTCCTTTCTTGTTGCCTATTGTACCGATAAATAATAAATTTATATACGAAACTCCTGTTCGGAAATGCCACACAAGGACATCTGGTTATGGGAAACGAGCGCCTGTGACATTTTAATTTTTCCAAAATGTTCCGGAGTTTTTCAACTTTTGCAATTATTTCCTAAATAATTCAAACGCAGAAGAGAAAACAGATACCTGACGTTACATGTTTATTTAGAAATGGAAATATTTAATAATAATTACAATTTGAACTTGTGTTTGTTTTAATAATAATAATAATAATAATTTATTTAACGGAATCTTCTTTTACAACAATAATATTTGCATAATATTTCAAGAAATAGCAAAAAACAGCAGAAAGCGCAGGAAGTTAGTTAAATCTAGGTGCCTAGACCCAAATGGTTTAACAAATAAGGAATATTCATTATCTCACAGTGTTACTCTTAACTTAAGTAAATAATATAAAATTGATAAATTAAAAAAACAAAAAATGTATACATTTTTGTATAAGTCTAAGCTGATTATGGGATACAGAATAAATGCATGGTCATTCTATAACCTTATCATCAACAACACTACGTTAGTAATAGCCATGAATTACAATTGATCCGTTGTTATGAAAGAACAATGATTTCCATAACAATTGTTGTTTACTATGTTTGTATATCATTTTTTTTATGATTTGACTCTGGTTTTCGTATATTCGCATATCATCATACCACACCTGTAATAGTTTAAATTACGAGTTTATAATGATACATGAATGTACTGAAATATCCAGGTTTGATGCAAAAAAGTAGGTTTTCTTTAATAATTTTCTTACTTGTCTCTATGTGAAACATTATTGGGTATTATTTATTAATCCAACATGCTAACAAAAGTATTCCAATATTATACATAATAATTCTTTGCAATGATTTCGATCGCACTTGGATTCTCACCCTCTAATAAACATTATGAAATAATAAGTAAAGTATTATTAAACACTTGGTTTGTTTAACTGATTTTTTTTATATATACTCGACTAGTTTCGCTTGTTACACCGTTATCTAGAGTGAACTGATAGGCTTTTATATTCAGGTAATAAGTGCTTTCAGTCCAGATCTCTCCATTGTTATTAGCGACTTTCTCTGATTTATGGCTTTAAGTAGGTTTAATCAGAAGTTTTTTTATCGTTTGTTATTTTATATTTAAATTTTAATTACAATGCATGAAATAAATAAAACTCAATGTTTTATAAATAAAATTGCACATTTTTTTAATATCAATAATATATTTAATTTATTATTTTTTTTAAATTATATCTATAGAATAAATTACTTACAAACTAACCCAACATTTGAAATATAAATTTTTTATAAACATGTCCATGTGCATATAATATGGCACATTCGCCACTGCAATATATTCCAAACGTAAATGTGAAATGCAGGTTTGGATACCTCGGAAATGAAAACGTGTGCTACTGGCTTATTCTGAAGTGACTAAACTATTATATATTTAGTTAAGCGTTAACAGACCGCCGACACAGATTAAATTATTTCCTTCTCTTGTTGAAACGCCAAAACGCAGTGCTGATAAAATACATTTACTCGGGAAGAGAATTTTCATTAAACTTTAAACACAAATAAACATGTGGTTTATTCGATTTTATTGCCGAAAAAGTTAGTCGCAGAATAAATGGGATATATAAAATGTCTAATAATTAGAAATAGACCTAATGATAATCAGACAAAAAAGGCAAAATCCGTATTGCTGCTAAATAAAAATCAGTTCCTCCGTAACTTAACTTATTTATATTTGCGGGGCACAACAGTGAAAAGGTTATACACATGTGAAATATTCGCTTGATAAGAGATTGATGGTTGTCAAAGAAATATATAATAATATAATATAATCAAATGTTTTATCGAAATTCTAAACTATTAAAAGTAGGTAATATTGCAATATTTTAAGTTTATAATAATCAAACGTACAATTTAACATATAATAGATAAATTTTAAACAACATTACAACAAAATAATATATGTTTTGAGATGTACATATATAATGTTAACTCGTTTTCAACATGACATAGGACATTAAAAATTTGACATTATTCATCTGTATTTATGTATATATGTATTGTAATCAAATAAGTATGTAGATAAATATAGATATCAAATTAGCAATTAAGTAGCTTGTAAGTTTTAGATTAGGCACTGACACCATTTCATTTTGTACATTATTGTAATGACACTTTGAAATAAAGAATATATTATTATTATTATTATTCTGTGAGAAACGTGATTTCTTTCGCTTTAAACAAGATATATAAAATACGGCCCTTTTCTTGCATGTGTATCGGCTTTATTTATCCCGGTTGGTGGTTGTTTGTGATGCAACGTATCGCGATCCCCATTTTTTGATTATTATATAAAATCGAGTGTTAATATTAGTCTAATCGTTTTTAAACGTTCTTCAAGTCTGACCTATATATAAGGAAGTACAATTTTGGCAGTCTGTTTAGTATACACCGCTTTTGATTAGTGGGTCTTGTTGTTAATTAGTAAGTTCCCCAAGTTTTGTATGTTAACTTAGATTGCGATAAGTTGGTGTTTTTTAGTTTTTTGCTGATCTTGTTGCTTGTATGGCTCAAATATTTAATTGTACAGTATTTAGATGATTGGTCGGCGTTATGTGTTCCTCCATATAGGTGTTTGGACAATTGCTTGTTTGATTTGCTTCTTACCAGCTTGGAAACTATCTTATCATTATATCCGTTGTTTATAGCTATGGTTTTTATGATGGCTAATTCTTCTTCAAAATCTTAAACGTTCATTGGTATGTTTAAAAGTCGGTGGATGTATAAGTTGAGTACTGCTTATTTTATTAGTATAGATTGATGGGAGTCGGTTGGTGAAATGGCATCTGTCGTGGTTAGCTTTCTGTATATTTTATATATTAATTTATTCTTCTTTCTAGATGTCCAAAAGTTTAATTTATTTTGTTCTTCTATATCCACAGTAAATTGAATTATTGGGTTTAACGATTGAGTTGAGTAAGATAAGTATCTAATTGTCTTCTAGCACCGGTCCAAATACAGAAAACATCATCGACAACTGCACCAAAAAAGATGTTCGACATTAGGTTGTATGTATTGATAATATTTCTTTGAAGTGTTCGAATTTCTGCAATTAGTGGTAGAATTTGTGAATAGAACAAAGGACCTGGAATTACCAAACAACAGCACCTTGGTGTGTTTTGATGTTAAAAATCTCTTCCCGTACATAACCGTACAAAAAGTCAAAACAATGCTACGACAACAAATAATAGAAACCAAACATAAAACCCCGAAAAAAATCTTCGTTTAATCAACACATGCCTCAACCAAAACTATTTCAAATTCAATAACAAATATTATATCGCCCTCATCACCACTAATTGCAGAAATTGTTTAATGGAACACAACAGAGTGTAGCCTAGGAAGTGTTAATTTGATGTATCAAGTTTTATGGTACATTTATGTGATATATTTATTTTTTAGATTCTCAAGGCTATTTGAACTTAAGAAATTTAATTAGTTCTTTAATCAATCAAAAGAATAAGAAAATATTAATTTTGCATTAAAAATTAATAATAGCCTTTTTTAATCCTCACGAGGTGGTGTCGCTTAGCGTCCCTGCACTGCGGTCTCCGTGGTCCTTTTGTGCGCCTCTGGCTGTTTTACTCCTTTGGAACTCCTGTATCTTCTAAGAAGTCCAGGAGTTTCTGCCAGGGGATGTTCCTTAGCTGTTCTACAGGAAGCATGGGCTTCCCGAGTTTCACCTTGCGTTCTTGTTTGTATGCTTCGCAAGTGCACAGTAGGTGTTGGTGAGTTTCCTCTTCTTCCAGACACCCACGGCATAGGAGGCTTTTCTCAGTGCCCATCCTATGTTTGTGCTTGTTCAGGTCACAGTGTCCAGTGACTAGTCCTATGATTTTTCTTAGTTTCAATCTGCTCAGTCTATACAGCTTTAACATGCTGTCAGGTACCGGACCATCTATGAAGAGTCTCGAATGCCTCATTCCATTTTGGTTTTGCCATGCTTTTTTGTGCTCCTCTGCTAACTTGCGTCGGATTATTTCCTTTCCGGTTTCATGAGGTATACCGAAAGCGGGTTCAGGTCCTATGAATTCACCTGCTGCTCCTTGTTTAGCCAGCAAGTCGGCCCCAAGTGTCCAATAATTCTTTGGTCCTTGGGTATCCATACTAGCTGTGTTTCTCTTGTTGTCGCCAGTGCGTCCAGTCTGTTTAATAGCCTTGGTAAATTGATTAAAAATAGTAAAATTAGAAAATACTTCAGCTTACATGTCCCCAAAAATATAATTGGACAAATAGGACCATTGCTTAAAGAAATAAAACTACATTGAAACAACACAAATCAGAACCTAAGCGAATAACTGTCCCTCTGAAAACCACAGATTTAATCAGGTATTCTAGATCCTCACAGAGGAACAAAAGGAAGGAAATTAAACATACTTGAAATCATGAAAATCAATAGATCAAGGAACAATCAGAAGCTTTGAATTTCTCATTACTAAAAATATCAACCCGACCATAGTATTAATAGTGCCAAAGGCATCAAATATCTTCTAATGTAAAAACCCGAAAAGTAATAAATAAACAATTGTAAAATTAAACTCAGTTTTTTTTTTTAAATATCAAAAATAATTTATTGATATACATTTTTAAAAATAATCTCACATTTGACACACGTCACCTATTATCTTATATTTATTACATAAACATGATGTATATTAAACATATTTTTGTCCAAATCTAAAATCAAAGAGTTTGCTTTAGCTAAATCAGACATCAAAGATACATTTTTTTCCGGATCCAAAACTTTTGAGAAAAGTGGAATTTGTTGCATATAAACACTTTCTCACATGCTGAATAGAAATATCTTACATTTCCGCATCCAAAACCGTTGAGAAAAGTGGAATTTTATTGCATAGTAACACTTTTCCGCATGGATACACTTTGATACAAGTTGTTTCTTACATTTAAAGTGTTAAACAATGGTTTTTTTTAAGCAGATAGTAATACACTTTTTCAGTGATAGAGGACCGTGTGTTTATTAATATTACACAAAATAGGTGCCAATTAAAATAACAATATTATAGTAAATTAGCAGAAAAATATAAAATGATATTGAAATTTTATATAATTCGATTGTCCTGTAGGTAGGTAGCATTTGCAATATCAATTGTTGCATGCGGTAAAGGTACCTTGTACCCTAAAATTTAATTTAATCTTCATATTCTTGATTAGGTTTGGATCTTTACCATCTTTGAGATTAATTTATTAATGGCTTAAAACCAAACTTATTTCTTCTTGTTTATTATGTTGATTTGGTTACTAACTTGCAAGACAAGTTTAGTCATTTTTTAACGTGATCAGAATGTGTAAAGAGCTCCTTTGTAATGTATTCTTTTTGCACTTCATACAACTGAGTTTGATGCAAAAGTAAAAACATAGTATAAAATTTCATTTGGTATTTAATAATAAATAAATCATTTTAAACTGTATCCAATTAATACCCTTAACGTAAAAATCAATACAACTTTAAAAATACGTGTGATGAGTATTGTGTGAGCAATATATGATATCCAATTTCTAGAGTAATTATTAGTAAAAATTTTCGATTAAAAGCAGAATTATTCTGTTTCAATTATGCATGTAGTTAAGCATAAAATTTTTATGAATTTACAAAACAATATAAACGTGTAAAAATTATACTAAAATCTTGCAAATGTAAATATATTTAATTATTTGCAAAACGTAAACTTAATTTGTCTTTTAGTTTTTTTTATTCTATTGGTGAAGATATCTATGTTCTTATACTACAGGAATTTATTTTATGCTATTGCAATTTTAAAAGTACATATCCTATACAAGCTGTCTGTTGATTCATGTTTTAATGCATGACACCTCGTCGGTGCCGCTAGTGAATACACACGTTCTCATTGATTTTGTTGTGAAATAAACTGGGGAGCGTTTAATATAGAAAATATTAGCAGCTACGGTTTAACTATAAAAAAGCTTGCAAAAATTGAAAATGCTAATACACCAACTTTTATTTTTTTTCTGTATCCATATAATTACTTTACCTCTTTCATTTTTAATTACATACAATTTTATTTACATATACGAATTAAGAAAATTATTTCCCAAAATTAAAATAAAATTTCAGTTTAATTTGTGATATTATTTTCTTTAAATTGATTTTAAATTATTTTAAATTACAATTTTTTAAATTAAGTTTTACACGATTTGTATATATATTAAACTAGATTAAACTGTATAAAATAAAATTTAGCTAAAGTGTTTTTTTAAAGATATAAACATTTCTGCGGCATATTTGTAATCTACTTGAAGAAATATTAGCCACTATCATAAATACTAATGAAGTGGAAACAATATGGTAAAAATGATTTGCTTATCCTACATTTATGTGTTGGCAAAAGAACGATCTTAAGTTTTCAAATTTAGTAATAATGCATTAGTAAGATATAAGTAATAAGGTCTACTAAGATATACAGAGAGAAAACATCTTTATTATTAGAAGTAAATAGTTTTTTAGTGAAGTGAAGTGTGCAGACTTGAGATGAATAAGATATACATTTATTAAGAGTTATTTATTTTTTTAAGCATCCTTGCATAATTAAAATTATTTTATTATTTTTAGTGTATAGAATTTATTTTCTGTATCTTTGGATATTATTAAATCAATGACTGATAAAACATCTGGGTGGTATTACAATACCGAAATATTTCAGGTATTAGTTAAAATTATGCAAATTATTGCCACCAGACGATAATGTTGTTAACCTGCAAGGCTGGTAATATAAGTCCTATAGTTATTGACTGTAATATACTATAAATTTCGTTTATATTTATATTACACAAAATAACTGTGCCATAAAACAGCAAACAGCGTCGCATTTTTGCATTGGCTTAAAATTAAAGTAAACTGAACATTCCTGCTGGGCTTTTTTGAGATCTGGGGATGTGTATATTTATTAATTATCGCTATTCATTTGTTTTTTTTTTTGTAAACTTTCTTTATAATTCGATTTTTTCTAAACACACACAATAGACCAATATTTTTACGTGCCTAATGGACTGTGACAATAATTTCCTCAATAACTTGAGTTACGCCGCAACAATGTAATAAAACGTATCCAATAAAACATATTCTAATTAAAATGCCTATATCGGCGTTTAATCGCGCCTCGAAATTAAAACAACGGAATAGGATTGATTTTATTTAAATCATCAATTCCCTCTTAAGCCTTCACATTAAAAGTATTTATGACACAGTGAAACAAATGGCTAGAGGTTGTTATTACGTAATGAAAAAATCTGTTTCAAGTAATAAAATAATAACAAAACAAGAAACATTGTGGGGTGATTTCAGCCAGGTAAGGTTGTAAACTGCTCTAGACTTTAGGCAAAACCATATTTCCTGAAATGAAAACTTAAGTTCTACAACCAATAAAAATTTGCTTTCCTTTTTCAATCTACCGCATAGCATCGACTCATATTTCAAGTAGTGTTGATAAGTTCGTAAACTCACTTGAAAAGTTTGATAATATAAAATCTACCAGAGAGGAGTGGGATATATATTCATTCAGGATTCTATCTCGAGAATATCGCCACTCCCAACTTATTCCCAATAAATGTTGACTGATCGTAGGCCGGAAATTTTACTAGAAAGAAAGATTGTATTAATAATTCACGAGACGTCGCAACGCACGATTCTATCTAGTTTAGTTTAGTTTAGTTTATTTACTTTACAAGTCCTACAAAAAAAAATATACAAAATAAGATAATAAGATACATTTACAATAACTTGAATTTAGATCGCAGGACTTGAAGGCGGAGTTCACAGGGCAGTGTTCTTCCACTCAAACCATTGTTTCCTAATCTAATCTTAATAGAGAGAGACCATATGTTAATAAGGCCGTGGACTTATCCGGAAAATAAACTTTGTGTATACAGCGAAAATACACAGACTTATGATAAAAGCTCAGGTAAACTTGGCGGTGCATTTGCATAATCGATACCCTAGGGATGATAACGGTGGGCGTCGTGTATAACAGGAAAAGGATTTTGTTTGCCTGTTGAATCATTTTAATTGATTCAAATTTATTTCATTGTTACACGTTTAATTGCATTTAACTGGGAATCAAATTTCCGTTAATAGTGAACAATAATTAAATGTAATAAATAACTAGCACAAACAATTTTTGTATTAAATATATTTTCAAATTTTTTCGTAATTTTATAAACGAAACGAGATAGTACTAATTATTTATAATCCACTATTTGCAATTTTAAAACTAATAATGAGATAAATGTGGACGATTACAAATTTAAAAGAAAAGTAAATTATCTTAAACTTGAGTCATTTATTAAATTAGTAAAAAAACTATTTGTGAAATAAAACTTACAGGTCATATGGAAGTTTGTGGGTTTATTATACAAAAAATAATTTAAAAGTGGTGTGTGAATTAAAAACATGCATTACAATTAATACTTGATTTATAAGCTTTAAATCATTTGATTGTGTGCTTGATTTTTATGCAAAATTTGTTAACAAATTTTAGACAAATATAAAATGAATTAATAATTTATATTTTAACGTTTACATTAGTTTAACTTATTTGGTGAGATATGTGCTAACAAAATATTGATTCAAATAAATAATTTTTATTATCTTTTCTTAATATAAGGTCAGCTGAGATTAATTAAAGAAGCCTGGTCTGCAAGTATGCTCTTCACATATATACAACAATAATAATATACAATATATCATACTATAGTTATAGGATAAACCCTTCAAAGTAACAAGCTCATTTACGCAAATCTAAATATACAAATACCCCGGTCTTTACATTGTTTCAAATTAAATACTCTATAATTACTGTTTTTCTTTCATTAAACGTGTTAACTTATATAAAATAACTTTATTCTATTCTAAAAAAATTTACTATTTTCAACTATAATATTATTATAGAAATTAAATATTGAAAATTTAGTACAGTATTAATGATAATTAATAATGAGGAAAATAACTTCTGCACATAAGTGCAGAAATGCTCACAAAGAAAAATTATTTTCCTCATTATTAATTATCATATTATTAATTTGTCTACAATTGGATGTTGCCGGTTACGACCAATAATTTGAATGCTGTCATGAAAAAATCTCTCACATGTCTCCCTTTGCTTGATCCCCAGATCTGATTGCATTGTGCATGTGGTGGAATAGAAATGACGAGATTTGCGAAATGGTAATTAGAAATTTACATTTTCATCACCAACCCTCTGAATTCGTAACGGAATGTTTAATATTCGAAGCATCAGTTTGATTACATCAATCGTCAAAGTCAGAATGTTGGAAGTTTAATTTAACAAAAAAATTATTGTTTGATTAGAATGTGTTGTTTTATAATCGCTTCCCAAAATTCAATTCGTGCACATAAAATTGCGATAAATTCTTGCGGGAAACTCTTTAGAACATGTGCAACGACTCGTACATATTCCACGTTCAATAGATTTGAATTAACTGTATTGGATTTTCATTCCAGTTAAATTTTTTCACCAAATAAAGAAATTAATTTGTTGGAGGGATTTTAATTTCCGTCGCTACCGTTGATTTAGTAATCATATTACGGACTCTACCCAATGTTTGACTCGTTTTAACAGAGACATAATCCGATTTAAAGTAAAGAGTATTTATCCCTTGTGTCTCTTAACAATAAGCAAGCGAAAAAATATGTTTGTAAATGTGTGTTATTTTGTAATCAATAATAACATTTAAAAAAAAAAACAAGATATAGCTGTATAATGTTGATGTTTGTAATACATACTTGGCGTAAATAGCTTATTTTATTATTGATTTAATGTAACGTAGAAGGTTATAGATTACATACATTTCTGCAATTAGAAATGTGATAATGACATATATACATACTTTAACCATTTTTATCAAGTTTATTATATATGCAATACAATTTATGAGCCTTTTAGAGTATTATTTTGCATTGTATGTTAGATTTATTATATTATTTACTAATAAATTAGTGTAAAGTAATATTTACGAACAAATAACAATATACAGGACAAATTATTTGGTGTTTGGGTCCTATATACAGAACTGGCTGTTTCCATAAATTTTTAGCCAAACTTGACTAATGTATAATATGGAAGATACATTATACCCTGAATATTCTTCAGATGGAATGCAGATTGGTCATAATTTTAAAAGCGTTGCGTTTTAATCAATTGTTCCCAAATTTATTCCTAAACATCATCAAACAAGATATATTATCTTGTTGTGTGCTGGTTCTAACAAAAGCATCAAATATTATATACGAAAGTGTATCGATAAGGCAAAGCCATGTCAAATGTCTTTTTATTATATCCTTTTTGCTAATTATTAAAATAATTAGACCCTTTGATAATGAACTGCAAAGTTAGAAACACGTGTCAGGAAACTGAAAATAATAATTAATATAATGAACTGCAAAGTTCGAAACACGTGTCCGGGAACTAAAAATAAACATGTGGAACATACCAAGTGTTTTTCTTTATCAAACTATCAGAAATGTTATATGTGACAAAATAAAAGTAAAGAAAGGGATATTTATGGTCTCAGTTGTGATGTTGTTAAGGCTGTACTGAATGCAATTAAATTATCGTTTTTTTTTTTTTAAATGGAGCTATGAGGGGGGCCAGGTCAAACACTGTTTGAAAAAAAAGACATTCTTTTTTGAATTATTTTACCATTATTTAATTTGAAAAAGAAGTACTCAATCGCTATTTTTGAGTACTTTACGTCTTTGTAGGGGGGGCGGGGGTAGTATTTGGGCAGGCTGAGAAAAAAACAACCTTGTAAGGTTGTGAGTAAGTCTTAAGTAATAATAACAATTAATTGCGAATTTACATTTACATTGCAGCGCCATCTCTCGACCAATAAAAAAATGTTTCGGATAAAACTTACATACTTTTTAACCGTCTATTAGAATCTGCAATAAAAAATAGGGGTTTCCATTTAAAATTTTAAAGTTGCCCCCTGTTCCCGCCCCCCTTGGGGGGCTGGGGGGCAAAGTCTACGGCATCAGATGTCCCCCTCAGAACCATTAACTTTTCATTTGGAACACTTTTTGATTCAATGCAAAGTTTCAGAATTATCGCTACTGGCGGATTAAAATGGGACACCCTGTATATTGCTTTTAGCAAGGCTCAATTTCTATCACAAGCTTTCTAAACCTCTCGAAAGTATTTAACTACTCCACTTTTATAACTTACATCTAGACTGTCGCTTAATTAATTCATATATTTCCAGAAGAACTCAAAGCGTAATATTAAATAATAATATTTAACTGACCTCGCAATAAAACGTGGTATGCCGCAAGGTTCCATTCTCGAGCCATTTTTATATACAGTGTGGAAACTTTAACTGGAATAAAATTCATAACTGCAATGGACGATTTTTGCAAAAATATCCCGAAACACGTTACTTATGGTTGTTTTCTTGCTCTCATTTCCAAGTACATGTTGTTTGTTTATCTGTTCCCGGAAGTGCACAACCACCTCCGATCTTGTTTCTCTTTTTAAATGGAAAGGTATGTTAAGTGACACCTCATTTGAAATATTCTCTTCGAAAGGAATATAACACACTGTTTATTTCTTGAATAGTTTCAAAGCCCACGTAATAAAAAAAAGAAAACCAATTTTACGTTGAACACATTTCGGCGTAAATTTGTTTAGTTACTTGTGATAATAATAGTCACTAAAGCAGTCTCATTACTTGTCAAGTTGTCAAAGTAGTTTCTAGAATGCTGTATTTAACCGAAAATCTCCGTATCGAGATTCTGAAGATGATTGGTTATAGTAACAGAAGACAAAGTCAGTTATTTCGAGAACAGCATCCTGATTTACCACTCATTAGCCAAGGTACCATAAGCCAAATTGAGACAAAATACAACAATTTGGGTCATGTCACGGTTGTGCCCAGATAGCGAAATTTAGTCATACTACTGTTCTGAAAATTCTTAGATCAGCCAAGCTGTACCTTTACAAGATGCAGTCACTCCAAGACCTAGACCGCCGAATCGAATTTTGCGAGCAAATGATGAAAGTATTTTACATTACATAGTGACGTTAATCGTCAAAATTGTCGTTATTGTGTTGACCATTACCCTCAATAGCTGCGAGAAACTTATATTCAGTTCCCGCAAAAAGTGAATGTATGGGCTGGGATAATAGGTGATCAGATTGTAAAACCAATATTCTTCGATGGCAATCTTGATGGAGCAACATATCTTACATTTTTTCAAGACGACTTCATGCCAGCGTTAACCACTTTATTTCCAAATACGTCAGATCCGGATTTACCTGATATAAACGGGGGCCAATATCGAGGTTATGAATTTTATTCAAGTTAAAGTTTCCACACTGTATATCAATAACTTGCCAGAATCGGCTAGTAGTGCGGATGATACTAAACTAATTAACGAATCCAAACAGCTGAACATTGTAACCGAGTCATTCAATGAAACATTTACAATGGCCTTCGACTGGTTCCTTAATAATAAGCTTAAACTCAACAACTCTAATTTTTATACTGGCAAATAATGGGCATGAAAAAGAATCATCTAAATTCATACATGTGCATATAGACACTTGATTACCGCCGGCAACTCGAGTGGCTTATTTCAGCCACATATCTTATGGATTGATCGTAAGGGGTTATTCGACGTTAAGGCATTGTATTTTCGGACTACAGGGGACAGCATTATTTCTGGCTATGGGTATACAGAAGACTATCTTCAAGCATTTATTTATAAGTAGATTCTCACGATATGATTTTTTAGTATCGATGAGTCAATTAAGGATGTATAGACATCCTTGATTGCCTCACCGATATTAAAAAACATCACTCTTTATCAAAATGGTGCTAATGTATATGACTACCACACAAGGCAAGAGTCAACAATCTACGCACAATCTATCAAATTAACAAAATCACAACTCATGTTTGATTTTATAGTATTAAAATTTTTAGTGTACGTTCATACAACATAAAATACCTATCTCTGATTAAGTTTCAAACAACAATTGAAGAGCTTTTAGTTAGGAACGTATTTTACAGTTGGGAGGGGTATCTCAAATTTAATTTTAACTCTAGTCTATAATACTCTAACCTGTATTGTTTAATAAGACAAACAATACAGTATCAATATTATTTTATTCCATATATTTACAAATTTAATTTTTAGCGCATGATTCTGTCGGTACGTTTAAGATTTTCACACTTTTTATTCTAGCGCTTTTAAATTTTAATATTTTAATGTCTTAAAATTTTATTTTGTAACAAGAAACATTTAACTGTTTTACTATTTTAGTAATTTAACTGCCTAATGTTTTAACTGTAGCTCTTATTTTTTAATATATACTTGCCGCCATAAGTAAACGAACACCAAGAATTCGTCGCTCAATTGTTATAAAAATTTCAGATAATACCTAAATGATCCACACTAAGAAATGATTAAAATTTCAACAAAAAATCATGGTATTTGATCAATTTACCTTGGAGTATAAAAAATGAAAGAAATTTTATCGTTATTTTGTTAAATTAACTGAGCAGTGACATTACAATTTTATCGTACAAATCAGTTGATTGGTTCCTCATTTAAATCAAAAGATGCCCCGAGTTCTTCAGCGTGGCGTATTTCAACAATTAAGCGATTTTGAACGCGGTAGAGTAATCGGGCTCAGAGAAGCAGGTTTGTCAATTTGTGATAATGCCTAACGAATTGGCAGAAGTGTACAATATCTCGATGTTGGCGTAGATGAACTATGGCGTAGACCCTATAATCACTACAGAACGTGAAATTCGAGCTCTTTAGCTAGTCGCTCTCCGGGATCGATTTTCAACAACAAGAGCGTCTCAAATGTCGTAGCGTCCTCTTCTTTGTTTGCCCTTAACTCTTCGCCATAAGAGCTGCCGTCTAGAATGGTGCACTAAGAGACTACAATGGACCGATCAATGGAGGCAGGTTATCTTTAGCGATAAATCGAGATTTTGTTTGTTTGCCCACGATGGCCATAAAATGGTTAGACGTCGCCGTGGATAACGAGGAAATTTAGAGATTGCAGTGAAACGCCATTCAGCTTTTACAGGCGGAGTGATGGTATGGAGGGCAATCGGTTATGGAAGTAAGTTTCATTCCAGAAACATTAAACGCAAATCGATACATTAACACCGTTCTAGAACCAACATTAATGCCCTATTTGAGAAGGTTGGAAGACCTCATTTTACTAAAGGATAACGTAAAGCCGCATATAGCTAGGGCTACTATGGAATTCCTGGAACTAACTAATGTTGATTTATTTCCATGGCATTCTCGTTCTCCAGACCTATCACCTATTGAATATGTGTGGGATACAATTGGCAGAAGACTGGGCCACCTCCACTTACTTTACCTGATATTAGGATGCGAATTCAAGAAGCTTGGGATGTAATCTCTCAGGCTGACATTAACAATTTGATTTCTATTAGTATTATCTAAAAAATTTCATAAAAATTGAGCGACGAATTCTTGGTGTTCTTTTACTTATGACGGCTAGTATATTATCATAACATCTGGAAATTGTAAATGTATGTGTGCATGTGTGATTATGTTTCTGTTTTTAGTCCCATAACGTATTAAATATTTATTAGCTTTCGAGTTTTTAATGAATTTATTGTTTAATTTATTACATTATATTTCTAACCTAAGTTATTTATACATGTTACTTTACCGGCAGAGAAACATTTCTTTAATGACCACGAGTCTCATGTCCACCAAACCATTCATATTCTTGTATATTTTCTGCTGTTTTTATTTTAATATTGCATGTAGTAAAATGATATACAATAATGTTAATATTAATTACCAATAATATAGAAGTATGTCTCGTGTAAAGCACGTATTGTTAAACACTAATAAATATTAGTATTTATATATGTTTAATATCTCGTTTTATAGTAAATTCTCAATGTAACCTACAATTTTATGAATATAAAGATTAATTCTTCACAGGTAATTAAGATCTATTTGTTGTAATATTTCTTTATTATTTTAAATAGATTAGGTTGCATTTTGTATTTTAGGTCAAATATCTTCTTTATATTAAATTATATCTGTCATGCTGACATAAACAGCCAAAACGTCTCCCATAAAAAGGGATCAAAATATAAATACAAGTATTTAAAAAAAGAATAAAGGTGTCCAAGAGGATATTTACACCCTCATCATCATGGACCAATACAAGGGTTAGAGTGGAAGAACGTCGCAGCTGCACGAACTCCGCCCAGCTTCATCCAGTCAAAATTTTTGTACGTTTTGTTTTATATTTGTGTATATTCATATGTATTTATTTTTTTGGAATGAAAGCTAAAGATTAATAAACATAAACATAAACATATTTGCTATTGTACTAGAATACTCAAAAAAAAAAAGAATCGCATACCTTTTAAACAAAGGCAATCTTCAGACACGTGTTTGGCTGAATCACAGCTTCTCATTGAAGCTACGCCCTTATTGGATATGCCAAGTGGGAGGCCCGTACGAGAATGAATAATAAATAAAATCGAAATATTTACAGTCGAATTAAAATCTGGCGACGCGTCTAAAATACGATATCAGCACAGGTGTGAAAAACCTGTTCTCGGGATTTTAAAGTGTAAATTAAAATACATAATAATTAACCATTGCATTGGAAATAAAATGTTTATAAGAAAAATTAATTTCTCCTTTTTCACTTGAATAATAATGATGAATGAAATTTTACATTAATCCTACATAAACACTGATTTTAAATTCACATTGATATTGTCGTTTCGTTATAGCATGGGGATTTAATCTGCGCAAATATGTTCGTTCGCGTAAATTTGTTCACCTCGCCTCTTAAAACCTGTCTCGTCAGTAAAATGACAATTATATGTCAAAAAAAAATAGCTCCATATAAAATGGGCATAAATACCCTAGAAATGGCTAAAATATTGCTAGTACAGTAAAAATACTTCGCTGACTGAGATTTCTGTCATCTGAAGCAGAAGAAGGGGCCAGAGTGGAAGAACACATTCCGCCCGCAAGTCCTGTAAGCTAAATTTTAGTAATTATTAATGTATAGTTTATAATTTTTATATATAATATAAACAGTATTTTGTAAAACGAAATATAAATATAAATATATAAATAAAACAGAATTTTCTTATGGAAATGTACAACTTTATTAATTTTGTTTTAAATAAACCGACAAATTACCAACCTTAATTATAATCTCTAAGTAAGATATCCTGCATCGGTTAAATATGATAAAGAAATTCTTCTTTAATTATTCTATAGATACTAGTTTTTGAAATACGTACCCCAAGAATCTAGTGCAAAATTTTGTCACTACGTTTAAAATATTTTTCACCCTCCTTAGGTGTACAGATCGCATGCGAACGCCCACGATTTCTTTTCATAGAGCTAAATCTCCCTGTTCCTTGAATTTCTTTAAATTCTGGAAACGGTTTTGTGAATTAGCACTCGATCATTGGGGAATCTTCCCCTATACAATCTAACACTTTACAAACAATATCCTTGACAAAATCCAAGTATAAGCAACATATCTGTTGCTTTGGAATTTGAATAATTATATACCATAATGAAGATTCTCAGAAGGCACTCGTTAATTAATAAATATACAATTAACTTTGGTTAAAAAATTGCGGCGACAAAAGAAAACGTGTATTCCGCGGAAAACTAATTTAATTTAATTTAGAACATTTTTTTATAGTTTTGTTGTTATTGCTTTAATCTAAAGGTAACTAAATGAGAATTGTGTTCACTATTTTATTTATATTATAAATATAAGTTTCTTCTAGTTTAACGTTGTAATAGCATTTGAAATTCTATGGCTATGCATTTTAAAATATAAAAAATAGGCCGAAATTATATTTTTATAATTTTAAATATATCGCTTTAAAATAATTGTGCCCTACTATAAAGGTCTATTTTTTCAATACAAAATTGCTCTCTTGTTTTTTTTGCTAAAATTACCTGGGGAGAAAACAATTGCACATTTATAAAAATACATTGAATTGTGTTTTTCGACGCACCATCCGGTATATATATAATGAAATGTTATTTAATTATAACAAGTAAACCTTTAATGAAGGTAAATAGCGGCCACATGTCTATATTACATTTTTTAAACAGCTGTACATATAAATTACGCGAATTTAGCAGAATAAAATTTTCATTTTATTAGCCGATATCAGGATTAATACATAAATTAAAGAGATAGTTGCCGCAAGCGGGCATTCAAAAAAATGACCGTACATGAAAAATTGCAATAAAAACATTTATTGTTTACGCGACTAATAATTTAAGAGGAATATATATTATAGTTTCGAAATAAAACCATTGTGCACATGTCAATACACCGGATCGAACTGCAACTGTAGATTTGCATATGAAATAAATATGAAATATTTATAACCAGTATGCGCCAGTTCTCAGAATTAATTACATGCCATTTTAGTTGCATTCAATTCGACAAAACCGTGGAATAATGGAAACAGTTCCATATAATGAGTGATTAATAAAAACAGGAAGAAGTAATTGGTACATTTTTGCATTTGAAGGCCTTTTATTATGGCTTCTATTTTAATAATTTAGCAAAACCTATTTATTTGTATTGGCATTTTCATAAGCTCTAGTACTATTTATTAAGTTGCTCTAGTTTGTGTAAGGATAAATTTATATGATAAAAATTGCATAATTTCGATTTATGTGGTATATGAATTTATTTCAATGAAGCTAACTATTTTTTAATTATAACACTATAAAATTGTACCAAATCTATCATATATTCTGGTTGCCAATTTGATTAAAGGCTGGTTAGTTAAAGACACAAATTTTAATTCAATCCGAGCATAATGTGCTGCTTATATTACTGCGGGGCAATTTTGATCAATGCAGTCGATCGAGCTGGTGTCCTACACTTAATGTTTAAAGTGTGCATACTCTAACTCCGGTAACAAAGTTAGCAACATCTGGTGTGCTTGAATGATTTTCACATATTGATTAGAGAGTTAGTGCAATAGCAAAACGTGCGGTGGTGCTGCAAAATAATATCCTTATTTGGGGAAATATAGTTACATTTATAGTGCAAAGCAATATTCTATTATATTAACATATTTTTCTTGCTTTTTTTATATTTTTATAATATTATTAAAAAAAAGTAGCTCCATACAAATCTAGTAAAATGTAAAATAATGACAGTACCTATTATTAGTATTTGGTTAAAATAGTATAAAGGTATAATATATACAAAAACTCAATTCCACAATAATTTGTATGTGTTCTTGAGTTTTGTGAAGATTATATTAATAATAAAGACGAGGTTAAATTCCTTTCTTCACTGTTTTTATTTAAGCACGAAACTCAGCAGATTATTAGGCAATACATTTGATAAGCAAGACAAACTATCTTTATCTGGAATTTATTCTATTAGTTGTAATAATTGTAATAAAATATATATAGGTCAAACGAGAAAAACGTTATCACTAGATTTAAAGAACATTAATATCACATTAGAAATCTTAATCCATATAAATCCGCCTTTGCTCACCATATTTTAGATACAGGACATAAGTTTAATAAAATTAATGTAGATTTATTAAAACAATCTACATCTTACAATTTAAATATGATAGAAGCGATCGAAATGAAAAAGAACTTTTATAATCTACTGAATTTCGATTTGAGTGCAATAAAGAACCCCCTACTAGACTTAATCCCTCACAGAATTAGCGCTAATGAAACTGTGGCATTACCAACAAGCGGCTAGTTTTAAGAAGCATAATCAGCCTATACTTAGATAATTACTTTTAGGTTTTTCCATTAATCCGTCTACCCTATAAATGTAACGACACCTTTGAAAAAATTTGTTAATGAACTATTGATAATGAACACATAGTGTCCGAAATATACATTTAGTGCTTAAATAAAAACAGTGAAGAAAGAAATTTAACCTCATTTTTATTATTTTATTATCAACAATCATTATTTGTATATGAAAATATTTAGATTACATTATATCTAATTCTACAATTTATATTTCATTTGACAATATAATTTTCGACTAGAGCATAATTAAACAAAATATATATTATAATGTTTCAACAATATAAAATTTAAACACGAATTAACCAACCATATAGATCCATCGACAAATTCGACGTCTAATCAATTCTAACAATTCTTTGCGGACTGGGTGAATTGCGGTTGTTCAATTGGATTTAGAGAAAAGACTCGGTGTGGCCATCAATATAAACAGATTATAAAGCATCGTATTAATCAAAAATTTCTTGGTTTGTTTAATAGCTGGTGAGTTCTTAGTGCAGTGCAATTTTATTATTTTCAGATTTCAAAATGATTTACTTTAAGTTTATGTGAAACATTGCATGAATAACTACTTTTTGACATTACATTTGCATATTAACTGACATCGTATATAAAAAAAATTAAAAAATGAATCTCTTTTTGCTCAACGCAATAAATAAGATATAAGGTATTTTAAAGTTAGGCATATTTATTAGGTATTTTTAGATTAGAACACTTGTTATATTTCATACTGTTGTATTTATTTTTCTGATATGTTTCGATCATTTTAATAAAATCTCGTGACGCGTCTAAAAAACAATATTAGGTAAAAAGCCTGCTCTTGTCATTTTAATGTGTAAATTAAAATAAAAATTAATTTACCGATGCAGTATTATTGGAATTAAAATGTTCATAAGATGGAAGGATACTCGTAATAAAGGCATAGCTTTACTGATGACCTGTGATACGGCGAAACATGTGTCTAAAGATTGCCTTACGTAGTAGTTCCGTGATGTGTCTTAAAAAACGATAACAGCACAAAATACGTTCCTTTGCACTTAATGCGACTTAAGTTATGTGACGGCAGCTAATAGTTATGTAATTCAATGCCTTACGATGATCTAATACGAGGAGTAGTTGTTTTAACTTTTAGTTACATATTCTTATATAATTATTTTAGGATAACTATGCAGTAATCCTCGAAAAAATAATTTTAACATTTTAATTCCAAAAATACGCCGCAGGTAGAAATAGCGCGCACTCTAACAAAACACGATCGCAGTTTGTTTGACTTGGTCGAAACTTAATCATAACTATTAAAACATGCAAATTCGAAGAATTCAGCCGGACTGTTACAATGAACAAAATTATCTTTATCGCACTTTTATTATTATATCTACAAAATTAAACAGCATGGCCTAGATGATAATCCCTAACTGACAGGAACAGTCTATTGGCGAAAAGGTTAGTTATAATATTTGGTATCTTTGAATGTTCATCCAAATTTATAGGCTATATTAAAGAAATCCCAGATCACCCGTTTGGTATGCTATAGAAAAGTCAATGAATGAAGGATCGAATTATTTGATTGTAGTTCAATCTTAGTTTAACCTCAACCTTATGTTTTAATGATAAATGAAAATAAGGATATTGTACTATATGAAATTGCAGAGTTGTTGTTATGCTTTCTGTCTGGCCACTTAAAAATGAGTAAAATTACTATTTTTGGGTAAAGAGTATTAATTAGATTCATCATTAAATACATTTAGGATATATTGTTTACTAGCATATATATTAAATGCTATATATGACAAGGCTAGACTCATTCAAATAAGCAGTTCCTTTAGTACATATGGATTTTAAGTTTTTCCATAATTCCGATATCGGCAAGCTATTATTTCTTTTAGAACAGAATTGTAGCCATGAAATCATTGATTTTTGTTTGCTTAGCCATAAGTTTATCTGTTAGATATTACATTTCAAACGATGAACTTAAGTTTTAGTTTACTGGGACAATATGGTCTGATCTAATCAGAGCATTCAACCTTCCGCCATAAATGTGAATATTTGTTTGTTTTACTAGGGATGCTTTTAATGGGCAGCCCTTAGTATTATTTTTCATTAGTTGTTTGATATCTAGAAGTGTATACAGACTATGAAGTATTTCTGCTTCATATTGACTCCAGTCGGCCGCCTTGGTCTTATTCCACAATATATGTGAATATATTGAATTATTGTAGTAATTGTATAATTTTAGTAAAATCTTAATTTAATTTATAAAACACTTACTATGTTTTTTACCACTAAAATTTATTGTAATATATTTATATACGTTAGAATAAATTTTAGTGGTAAAAAACATAGTGAGTGTTTTATTTAAATGTATATATCATGAATTACCACGTAGAAACGGTCGCAACAATCATCATGATTAATTTAATTTGTTTTACTTTCGTAATCTTGGTTTTATTATTGCAGTCTAATCTCAAATATGAATTACTATCTATCAACTCGGAATATATACCGGTGTTCTATAATTTTCAATTGTTTAATATATTAAACAATTAAAAAATATTTAACCATCAAAATTAGTAAAAATAACCGCGATAGCACCATATGACAATCCATCGTTTCGGCATTAATTTTGTTTATTTTATTACATAGAATATTTCTGGAATATTTTCACTTATCATTTGGCGAAATATTATGAAATAATAGGTAAAGAATTAATAAACACTTTGTATGGATCACTGTTTTCTTATATTTACTCGACTAGTTTCGCTTGTTACAGAATTACTAAGAGTGATTATAAAAGAAACCGGCAGCTTTTTATCCATTTTATATCTGTTAGAATATTATTTTGTGTGGTCAATCAAAAGGCATAATTTATTATAAATATTTGTAGAAGATTTCAATTAGATACATTTTATAAATTAAATACACGAGTTCCTTTGTTAATATCACATAATTTATTTTATCGCCAATCGGCACTAAATACATCTATTATTATCGCCATTTGCGGCACTAAACCGTCCCATTATTTTACTACTTTCAACAAGTAACATTATGGGACAATACTAACAAAATCTAAGGAGGTCGAATCCTGTCAGTTTAGTTGTCAAAAAAAAACATGAGTAGTGAAGAGTTTGAAATACCATGTACTCCACCAGAAATACGCGAAAGAGCGATAGAAACAACGCTCGAAATTCTTCCAAATAAGTCTAGACATATTTATAATCGTCAACACGATTTATTCACAAGTTGGTGTGACAGAAATAACATTAAAAAAATTAGCGAAAACGTTCTCTTGACATATTTTTCTGAAAAATCCAAGGAATATAAAGCAGCAACATTATGGTCATATTATTCTATGTTAAAAGCATCTCTTTCGGTAAAAAACGACGTTGATATAAGCCAATATAAGAAACTTACGGCGTTTTTAAAACAGAAATCAAAAAATTATACGCCAAAAAAATCGAAAGTTCTCACACAAGAAGAAATAATACAGTTTCTATTGAATGCACCAAATGAAATATATTTAATGATGAAGGTAAGATAGTAATCAATTATCGAAGCATATTTGTTATTAATGTAGATATTATTTTAGATTTGTGTTATTTTTGGCGTTGCTGGAGCCTGCCGTAATAATGAATTAGTAAATCTTAAAGTTGATGATATAGAAGACAAGGATACTGTATTGATTGTGCATATAAGACACACGAAAACTAATAAACCAAGAGTATTTGTCGTAACATCAGAGTTCGAAGGACACGTTAAACCGATTGAGTTATATAAAAAATATGCCAAACTTCGTCCCGCACAGACCAAACATGATAGATTTTTTATTACATATAGAAAAAGTAAATGCACAGTGCAGCCTGTGGGTATCCACACTTTTGGAAACATACCATGTAAAATTGCGAACTATTTAAATTTGCCAAATCCGTCAGAATATACTGGTCATTGTTTTCGGAGGTCGTCTGCTACTTTGTTTGCTAATGCAGGGGGCAGCAAAGAAAATTTGAAACGTCATGGAGGGTGGAAGAGTGGATCCGTTGCTGAGTCCTATGTTGAGGAATCAATATTGAACAAAACGAAGATTGCAAAAACGATTTTGGGTGGTGATCAAATTGCGCACCGTTTTGATATCAATGACAACACTGCCACAACTTTACATCAAAATGAAAATATTCATTTTCTTATTAATAACACCGAATTGCATAAAGATGAAAATACCCTTTTAAATAATATTCCACAAAATTTTTCCGTTGATGGGTCAACATCAGGAATAAATTTAAATATTGCCACAGGATGCACCATCAATTTCAACATATACAACAAATAGAGTGGTTTAATATCTTGATTAATTCGTAGTGTTTGTTTAAATAATAATAATACATATTTTCTGTTTTTTTTTTAATTTAAATAAAAAATCCTATACTTTTTCATTTATTTTTAAGATTGGCGATAAAATTTTGTATGCACCACGTCAGTAAAATATCTTTATCGAACTCGTCTTTATTCACCTCGCTCGCTCCGCTCGCTCGTCTCATAACCTCAGACTCGTTCGATAAAGTCTTATTTTACTGACTTGGTACATAAATAATTATTATCGCCAATCGGCACTAAATACATCTATTATTATCGCCATTTGCGGCACTAAACCGTCCCATTATTTTACTACTTTCAACAAGTAACATTATGGGACAATACTAACAAAATCTAAGGAGGTCGAATCCTGTCAGTTTAGTTGTCAAAAAAAAACATGAGTAGTGAAGAGTTTGAAATACCATGTACTCCACCAGAAATACGCGAAAGAGCGATAGAAACAACGCTCGAAATTCTTCCAAATAAGTCTAGACATATTTATAATCGTCAACACGATTTATTCACAAGTTGGTGTGACAGAAATAACATTAAAAAAATTAGCGAAAACGTTCTCTTGACATATTTTTCTGAAAAATCCAAGGAATATAAAGCAGCAACATTATGGTCATATTATTCTATGTTAAAAGCATCTCTTTCGGTAAAAAACGACGTTGATATAAGCCAATATAAGAAACTTACGGCGTTTTTAAAACAGAAATCAAAAAATTATACGCCAAAAAAATCGAAAGTTCTCACACAAGAAGAAATAATACAGTTTCTATTGAATGCACCAAATGAAATATATTTAATGATGAAGGTAAGATAGTAATCAATTATCGAAGCATATTTGTTATTAATGTAGATATTATTTTAGATTTGTGTTATTTTTGGCGTTGCTGGAGCCTGCCGTAATAATGAATTAGTAAATCTTAAAGTTGATGATATAGAAGACAAGGATACTGTATTGATTGTGCATATAAGACACACGAAAACTAATAAACCAAGAGTATTTGTCGTAACATCAGAGTTCGAAGGACACGTTAAACCGATTGAGTTATATAAAAAATATGCCAAACTTCGTCCCGCACAGACCAAACATGATAGATTTTTTATTACATATAGAAAAAGTAAATGCACAGTGCAGCCTGTGGGTATCCACACTTTTGGAAACATACCATGTAAAATTGCGAACTATTTAAATTTGCCAAATCCGTCAGAATATACTGGTCATTGTTTTCGGAGGTCGTCTGCTACTTTGTTTGCTAATGCAGGGGGCAGCAAAGAAAATTTGAAACGTCATGGAGGGTGGAAGAGTGGATCCGTTGCTGAGTCCTATGTTGAGGAATCAATATTGAACAAAACGAAGATTGCAAAAACGATTTTGGGTGGTGATCAAATTGCGCACCGTTTTGATATCAATGACAACACTGCCACAACTTTACATCAAAATGAAAATATTCATTTTCTTATTAATAACACCGAATTGCATAAAGATGAAAATACCCTTTTAAATAATATTCCACAAAATTTTTCCGTTGATGGGTCAACATCAGGAATAAATTTAAATATTGCCACAGGATGCACCATCAATTTCAACATATACAACAAATAGAGTGGTTTAATATCTTGATTAATTCGTAGTGTTTGTTTAAATAATAATACATATTTTCTGTTTTTTTTTTAATTTAAATAAAAAATCCTATACTTTTTCATTTATTTTTAAGATTGGCGATAAAATTTTGTATGCACCACGTCAGTAAAATATCTTTATCGAACTCGTCTTTATTCACCTCGCTCGCTCCGCTCGCTCGTCTCATAACCTCAGACTCGTTCGATAAAGTCTTATTTTACTGACTTGGTACATAAATAATTATTAATAATTATGACTCTAGTTTCAAAACACTTTATCTTATGATTCTTAAACTAGGCATATCTAGATATTAAGTGTTTTTTTAAATTATATTCTGGTTAGTATCAATAAAGTCCTTTCTAATTTTTATGTACTAATGTATTTTAATAAATTTGATAAACTCTTAATATAATATGTGAAAAGTTTGTAATAACTTACTCAGATGGATAATCATCACCTAGGTAATTGTTGTGCGCTGGAGCACGTTCACGTAAACAATAACCAAGTATTATCGCACTAGTGCAGGAGGAATGGCTCGGTAGCGATGGTTCGCTTTGGTGGCCTGCCTACAAACATGAATTAATTCAACTGAGGGCCCAAGACGCCACGTACTCTGTACAAACTTCACGGTGCATTTTAATAAAAACGGGGCGCACTAATTAATTTAGTTTCGAACCGTTGCCTCCTTTTTATCATGAGCATGCCACGAAAAGACTTTAATTTGCCAGCACATTTAATAGCGACGTGAACTGGCAAGGAGAGAAACGGGATTAATGAATAATCGTACGAAATTGTTAACTCATCTAGACAAACCGAATCGACCTAGACATAGTAATTTGTATCTAGCGATTATGCTTAATCATTAATGAATATAACTTAAGTTTCTTAGAGTGTATTGTGATTTATTGTTGTGAATCGTGCCTAAAGGGTATGTATTTTATTTATCTGTAATTTAATCTTTTACTAGTTACATAGATTCTTGTTACAATTGGCACAATCAAAATATTTCTTAACAAGATTTTATATAACTCAAACTTCCACTTTGTTTTTTCTACCTAATTAATTTGTTTTTGTAATACATTATTTCAGGATTTTGTTATGGTCTTCCACGTCTGCTATGTGAACACATGCGATAAGAGATACGAAAGTATTAACAATCCTTTAAACGTAAATGGCACACATTATTGTGTTAAGAAGTATCTGTCCCCCAAAATCAAATAGAACCACAAACATATTCCCCACATGTCAACAGTTGATATTAATAAAATATTGGATGAATGCATTATTTAGGAATAAAATTTAATATAATATAAATACTATAGTATTTATGCATAACTAAATATACTTCTATGATATTTACTTTTACAATTTATTTCAATTTTTGAAAAGTACCTTGCTTAGTTTCCGTAACTTTATATTTTATGAAGATATGTTTGTATTTTGTTATTGACAATATGCGAGTTGCTATTTTTTGAACATTTTGACGTGCGAGAACTATTTGTGTTGTTTCCGTAAGAAAAAATTAACTCTCGGAAATTTTTAGCTATGAGTTATTATGACTTTTCGCTTGGTCTAACTTTTGACGATGAAGCACCATACACAACCAATGTATATCGTTGGTACGCTGAATTCAAACGTGGACGGTAGTTTTGTCGAAAAATTCTGTGCGAATACTAATTGAAGAAGATCGTCATGTGATATGTCACGAAATCGAGAGATATTTAAGCATTAGTATGACTAGGCATACATAAGATTTTGCATGAACTTTTGGGTGTTCGGTAGTTGTATGTGCGTTAGATTTCACATTTGTTAGAATATGCTCAAAAATGTTCTTGTCCATTGATGCCGTAAATTGATTTCAAAATACAACCGTGAAATGTGAGGAAATTCATGATAAAATACACAGTATCGAAACTTTGTAAATAGAACTGCGTGAATATCTTGTGGCGAGGAGATCTATCTCAGGCTTGCGAACAATTATTCTTACTGTCGAAATTGTTCGTATATTTTTGTTTCATCTTTTTTGAATTGTATTTGTAAAGCAAGTTTGATAAAGTACTTATAAATATAAACATATAAATATAAATAAATATAAATATATTTAATCCAAGGGTTGTATCGTTGGACAAAATGGTCTTATATACTAGTCAAATAATAATTGTTGGTGAGCCCAAGATATTTTTATAACATTTGCATAAGAGATCCTTGATGCTGTACTCATCGCACTTGGTACTCTTTTTCAAGGGAAGGCGCATAAGTATCTGTTTCGCAAATTTTATATGGCAGAAGTTTTACTATGTTTTTCTTTTGAAATTATCAAGATTTACTTCTCGCTACTATTTATTATTAGTACTTTTAGACTTTCTGTCATTGTAAAGTATATACAATACCGTATTCATGCATTGTCACCGAAGGCTTTCTCTTGTAGAACAATGAAGTAATTTACCTTAGAAAATTTTCGAATAAATTAAAAGTAGCGGACATAAAATACAATGTTTAATTCAGCGCATACATATTGAATAAATAATATATTAAAAATACTAAACTTTGATCTTTTAAGACCGAAACATTAAATTTTAGTGGAAAAATATAGTAATTATTTGAATAATTGTCCATAATATAAATTACTCCCTAGTAACATTCACAACTATGAATTGAATTGAATTTGAAAATTTTGAACGAATTGGCAGAAGTGTCAGTACAATATCTCGATGTCGGCTTACATGAACCGAGGGACAGGAACAACGGCGGACATTACGTCCTGGGCGCCCTAGAAATACTACAGAACGTGAAGATCCGGCTCTTCGGATATATCTGGAGAAGTTCAACTAACCAAGGAAACTCCGATCGATCAGTTTAACAGAGAATTCAATTAATTGGTCTCAAGTCGTACCGCCCTTTGTTTGTCCTTAACTTCTTGCCATAAGTACTGTCGTCTGGAATGGTGCAATGAGAGACTACAATGGGGCGATCAATGCAGGCAGGTTATCTTCAGCGACGAATCGAGATTTGGTTTGTTTGCTCAAGATGGTCGTAGTATGGTTAGTTGTCGACGAAGATAACGAGGAAATATACAACTATACAACCCTTACACGCGGAGTGTTGGTATGGGTGGCAATCGGTTATGGAGGTAAGTCGCCTCTTGTGTTCATTCCAGGAGCATTAAAAGCAAATCGCTAAATTAACACAGTTCTAGAACTAACAGTAATGCCCTATTTGAAAATGTTGGAAACCCCATTTTCCAACAGGATAATGCAAAGTCGCATAGAGCTAGGATTATTGTGGAATTCCTGAAACTAGCTAATGTTGATTTACTTCCAAGGCCTTCTCGTTCTCCAGACCTATCACCTATTGATCACATATGGGAATTGGCAGAAAACTGGGTCATCTTCAGTCACCCCCACTCACTTTACCTGATATTAGGATGCAAATTCAAGTTTGTGATGCAATCCCTAAGGCTAACATTGACAATTTGATTTTTAGTATGCCTAGGCGAGTTGCCAAGTGCTCCAGAAACTTGTTAACGGTGAACGCAGAATACGTCCTGGTACTGGACTGGCAAGGAAGTAGCACCGGCGGTACACACTGGAACCAACACGCACTGGAGGCGGCACAGGGGTCCCTGGCGAGGCTCAATCGATGGTGAGCCGCAGGCTTCGATTAAACAGTTTCTCGTCTGTGTAATTGCTTGAGCTTCCACGCCACGTCAACGAATGGGCACCGGCTAGTTGTGAAAAAAGTAAAAGGAAAAAAAAAACATATGTAAATTAAGTACGTGGCCAGAGAAGAAGAAAATATATTACAACAGAATAGACAGAATAGACAGAGAATATATACAATATATATAAAAAAGGCTTGAATCGGCGAAACCGACCAAGCTAACCACCGCTGCTGATGGCAAACGACTGGTTAAGTGCGAAGGTTTGGGCCTGGTTTTATACGGTGATCTTTGGTTAGGCGGCTTTGTTTCGGTCACGTAGGCCCCGCAATTCCGAGGACAGGAAATGATCCTCTTCGGTGAAAAGGGCCCGTCCTATTGTTCCGCACTGACAGCTGCACATTTTGGAAAATTATCTCGTTTGAAATATTTCAATAATGCAGAATTTATGCAAATTATTATTATTAGGAGCAATGGGTAGCTCGTAAAATGGATTAAAATATAATTACGCATTTGTTACCACGTTCAGGTAAACTGAAAGCCGGTATAGTTGTCCCAAAGATATAAGGCATTTATGGCCTCTCACCGTTTGACTGCCTTAATGAGTTTAGGGCCATCATATCATAAATCCGAACCAATAAATATTTTCGTGCTGGTCAGGACCGCATTGTATAATTTTCTCTATACAAATGTGTGCATTGCAACGGCTTATTTCTGAATGCAAATGATCTCTTTGTTGAAGAATCCTATACTAAGAAGCAGTTACTAGAGATTATGAAAACCAAAATATTTTCAATGCGCAGGAAGGCGATGATCCGATGCGGACCACCTATTGGGGGCTGGGGATGAGAGTTTGCGGTCGGTCCTTCATAAAAATTAGTGAAAGTTAAATACCCTAAAAGGTCATAAACGCCTTATATCGTTGGGTCAACTTTAACAAATTGTGGAAGAGCAACTTGTTACCTTGATATTTGTTGAAATTTTAATAATTTCTTAGTGTGGATTATTTACGTATTGTCTGTTATTTTACTTATGGCAGCCAATATAAACTACTTTTATTGATTTATGGAACATAATATTTGCAAGCCGATGGAAAATTAATTAGAAATAAGGTTTGTGTAGTAACACTTTAGAGTTAATTCTACAATAATAATATAAATATTAAGTTTAATGGCATGACCATCATAATACTTACCCTGTACTCTTATATGAGATTATTCTTTATTATTTCTGATATTATAAAGCCTGAAATTATATACAAATATACAAATTGCATTTTTATTAAAGATCATTGCAAACCAAACTATTGTCCTTTATTTCATTCTGGCCACACTGAATGCTTCTTTTAACTGCTGAACATCGACGAAATCGTTTCGAGTTGTTTAGAAAACGATTAATGTGGGTCCAGGAAAGGAATGATATAGTGCAGACATGTGCAACGTACGGCCCGCGGGCCGGATCCGGCCCCTGACTTCATTTTATCCGGCCCGCAGCACAATTTTTAAATCTCACTAAACCTGGCCCTTGAATGTAATATATATATATATATACAGGGTTATTCACGCTATACGGCACGGAATATTGTGGCCAAAATACGTGACTTTCAAAAAGTTTCACTTTGGGGATATATGGGGATCTATTAGGGCTACTTTTTAAAATTACTTTCATAATATACAGGGTGTCCCAAAAACCCTAAAAGTATCAAAGTTGTGTTTTTTTTAATGAAACACCCTGTATTTTATTGCATTTTTGGATCCTACGATAAAAATAAGTGTGTGTTTTAATAAGGTTTTTATTACTTAAACGTTAAGGTTTTTGAAATAATTTCAATTTTGTAAAAATTTAACCTAATTTTCATGTTTCAAATACTTAAAAAGTAATTAAGTTATGCATACCAAATTTACACTGAAATGTAACAATAGATCATATTTTATTTTCCAAGTATAATAAATTTGACATCTTATACCGGGTGTAAAAAAATTGGAATTAAATAAATGAGAACTTTAAATGACTATAACTTCATTTATTTAAATGGAACGCTATATTTATTAATTTATCAGCAAATGCACGTTTTAATTACCTATCGAATGGTATTTATATCTTAAATGTTAAGTCTTCTCGTTTTTACAGAAAACGCCAAAATATTGTTTATGCACCATTTTAGTACTTTTTTGAGTAAAAATTTTAATGTATCTAGTTTTACATCGTATTTAAAAACGTAAGATAATTAATTTAGTCTGTTACTTTAGTTTAAAAAGCCTGTCTTTTGTTATAGTTGTGTTATTTTGGGTTTTTGTGTTAGATCGTTAGTAATCGTTATTGTTTGAACATCGTTGTTGTATTTAATAGTAAAAAATGAAATTTACACAGATTTTTCTTATAC